>JAWWMP010000165.1:11698158-11774163 GCA_035047865.1 Dendrocincla tyrannina
GACACTTGTACAGCACCCTTGTGTTAGATATTCTGGGCCATCTTCATAAATTAATTTGCATGAAACTTGATTTCAGTGCACCTTCAATTGCCTCATGAGACCTCTGTAGTTACATGGTTTGGTTTTTCAGTATTCCAGACTGAAGGGAAACAGTTTAGTCTTCAGGATGAAGTTCAAAATCTCTGTCTACAGTGGTGACCCATGACAATAGCAGGAACACAGGTGTAGGGACTAAGAACTTAGTTCTAGTGCTGGCTCAAAAAATAATATTTTGTTTGCTTTTATAAACTGTAACTCACAGCTTCACTGCCATTAGAAGGATAATAATACTCACCTGCTGATCCCACACTTATGTGAGGCTTTACTAGGGCCTTTCTGAAGTGCTGGTTTTAGTCTGGGGGGGGTTTGTTAAGGCTGGTATTTACTAACCTAATCACAGGTTGGCCCCAAGATGGAAGATACCGCAATAAGCATAAAAACATCAACAGAAGGCCCCCCCAAAAAAGGAACATGGTGCTCTTTTGGGGAGAGAAGGCTGTATCTTTGCACCAGACCCTCACACTGTGTCCCAGCTGCAGTATGCAATAGGGTATCATAGGATGTTTCATGGCACACATTGCTCTGCCAGGAATAACATGCCTGGCTGGCAAAAACAAGCCCTCTGTCAATCCAGGCACATAGCACTAAGTGTCAATGATTTTGCCTAGAAATCCTGGTTTTTTTCTTGGATGAAAAGTTTATATTTTTAGTATTAAATACCAAATTTCCACATGTAAGGCAGCAGAAAATGAGACAGAGACTTTATTAGAAAACGCTGCTCTATTTTTTTTTAGCACTGGAAGTACGGCCCTTCAGAAATAAACGTAGAGGTGCACAAAAAAGCAGTATGGTAAGGCAAAACCCAAGGAAAGCATATTATAATAGCTACGTTATGTTTTTTCCAGCACGACTATCAAGCACTGCTCATACAACAACTGAGGAAATGGCTGGAGAAGGCAGCTGCCTCTCAGCTAAATCAACTTGGTACACCTATAACTACACTTCAAAGACTATTTTATTTGAGTTTAAACCACACCTTTGAAAACATTTGTAAAATAGCTAAAAAATGCTGTAATGTTTAAAGACACATCAGGATCAATACAGTTCTACTTCCAGCCAGCAAGGACAGGATAGTCTCCCTAGGGAAGGGAACAAGATGGTAATAATTGGGTTATCTTCAGCTGTCCCAGACTGGAACAAAGACCTCTTGTTACAAGGTGCCAGAGCTCACAAACTTGTTTGAACACTGAACTTAAAAGCGTGTTAAAGGTTGGATTTGATGATCTTGGAGGTCTTTTCCAAGCTTAATAATTGTATGAGCAGTGCCCAAAGCCCACCATCACCCAACACACCCAACATGGTTTTGTGTACTGATGAGATTTTCTGCACTGGCAAAAAAAGTGATTTTATAATACAGTTTTCCAAGACAACAGGATTAAATGTTGTTAAGATTACACTTACCTAGACAGTAGATATAGCCTTTAAATTTTTTTTAAAATTCAAAGGGAATGAAAATATTCCTGCTATTGTTTGGTGAGTCAACATAGGAAAGGTACATGATTTCTTACATGATGTTCAAGAGTGCCTAAGAGAATTAGGAAGGACGCTCTTGTTAGGACTTTGGAAATCTCATCACTGTGTCCTCATCACATTGACGGACTTCTGCAGTCCAAGCCCGGCAGTCTGCACAGGCCAAACTCTATTTGGCTTGCACAGATGGAGCTGCAAGACCAGCAGCTGGCATTGTAAATGAGAGCTCAAACTTCAAAACAAGCTTGAACAAATAATGTCCTTGTAATTTCATCCAATCTGTAAGCATTAAAATCAGACAGATTTTAATGTTAAAATTTACAAAAATGTTTATAAGTTGCATTCTGCTTTTTTGAGAGAGTTCACTTTACAGATTACTGCCACTTCTAAGGCATTGTGCCAACTGGGATAGCCTCATCAAGAAGCCACAGATAGGGGGTGAAATGTGAAAAACACTGCATTGTAAGCATCCCACTTCAGAATAAAGTTAGTCATCAATCATGAGACTCATTGTTTTTAAATTAAGTGTGCATGACAGAATCAAAGTCTGCAGTAACAACAGTTTTGAACAACTGAGTTGCATCCAAGTAAAAAACCAAAGTACAAAAAGGCAATTTGCAGTACAATGTGCAAGTGTCTCAGTTTGCTACATGAAAGCATAAATAGGTGGCTGCATTAAATGAACCTCTGCAATGTGTTCAGGAATAATAGTTTTAAAACAATTGATGCTGGAAAGTAAAACACTACAACACATCACTGTGAGAAGGAAAAATGTATCAGATGATTTGTCCTACTGTTTTTTCTGCACTTCCAGTAACCAAAAAATGACACAAGGTAGAAAAAATGAAACCTCACTGAAATCATTGACAAGATTTCCATAGAATTCAACAGCATCTTGATTTTATCCTAAGAGATTGGTTAGCTATTCAGTTTCTATACAGGTGGCAGAAAACGTCATATTTTACTGCTGTTCCTTCAGTGAGCATTAAAAAGGGTTCTGAGCACGGTGGTTCAACACCACCTGTCATCCACCAGCCTCAAAAGACTCCTGAGAAACCTCTCAGCAGAACAGAGGCAGATGCAGGCAGTCTGAAAACTAGTATTTCCATTCAACGTGTTGGAATGGAGGCACAAAGAGGTTCCAAGATTTGCACAAAGTTAGACAGTCAGTTGGGATTAACAGCCAGGTGACCTGCTCCTCAGGTCTGTATTTTAACAGCTGTTGGACAACCTAAAAGATTAGGCTGATTTTAACAAAGGTTTTGACTCTTCAGGACTCTTTTTGCATGCAAGCAGTACCCAAGCACCAAAACAGATGCAAGAGTATACACTGGTACTTGCTAGGTTCTTTCCCCCAAGTAGGACTTCGTTCCAGTTCATGTGCTTAACAAGCTTTTGCCAGAGTAATTTTCAAACTGTCATTGCAGACTTAAATAAAACCAAGATAAGCTTCCAGTGTTATTGTGTAATCCAATTATAATGTGAATAGGAAAGTTTTTTTTCTCGAAAACGTAAGCATAATTTTCCTGAATGGTGTGTCCTCTTCCTAAATCCACCTTGCAAACCAGAGTACTGGTTCCATTAAACAGTTTCAAGAAAGCCAGTTAATTCAAGTCTTCTCATCAGTGAAGGTACAGATAAACATACCCTTACTGGAAAAGGGGATTCTGTAATTTCTAGGCAGTTAAATAAAATACAACATACAAAATAAGTTTTAATGCATTTTCATCCAATATACAGGCATTTGTGAGTATCAGCTACTGAGCTATAGTTCATAGCAAAATACCAAAGCATTGAGATAGTTGTGCAAATTCTTTTCTTAGTTCCTTGGCAAGCAACGAAAAGAACTGAAAAGCGTCTACACATAATTAATTTCAAACACTTACGAAGCAGAACCCTGGAAGGTACTTTTCATACACAAGGAGCAACAGAAACGTGTTGTCATTAAGTAGCACGTACAAGAGAAGCCTGTATCTACAATTAGATTAATCCTATTGCAAGATTTATGTGTATAAAACTATTCTAGTAATCAAAACGAGGCCTTTGGAGAAATCTGAGTTATGAGGCCACAATTCTAATAAAGGTGACTGCTGTGCTGTCCTTAATTGCCAAGCAAAGATATTTTATTGGTGAGCACATACTTCTCTAAAAGCAGGAAAAATCTTGCAAATGATGTTTTAGGACAGCAATGGGATAGTGTGGGGCAAACAGTTAGAATGCCACAAACCCAAAATCTTCCGTCTGATACCTGCCACACATCAGGAGAAACTTTCTCTGCCCAGAACACCAGGCAACCCCCTGTCCTGTCCTACTAAAATAAACAAAGACAAAATATTCCAATACTGGTCTAGACTCATCATCCCTTCAGGGCAAGAACTCCTGTTTCCCAGTCCTTATTGTACCCTATGTGAAATTACTAATAAATTAATAATAAAATTTACAAAAACCTAAGATACTAGAACCTGGAGTGGTTTTCCCTGCTAAGGACTGGATTTTCTTCTTTTTTAATGGGCAGCTCTCAGGTAGGGATAAGATTTTTATAGCAGAAAAGTAGGTCTAATGCTCAATACTTTTAGAGACCTCAGTGGTGTCTCTTCTTGTTTAAAATCCCTCCTTTGTTCACCATTAAGGAGTAAAAACTCAGAAAATTTGAATTCATGGCATTGATTCACCATGACTGATAAAACTCAGTGGTGTCATTTGACTCCACAATAATGTTTTTGATTGTGCAGCCATCAGATTTTATTACAGAGCCCTTTTCACTACAGCTCCTTCAGCTGTAGTACCTCGTGAGGACAGCCAGCTGGGAACTCCAGCACTATTGTAAGGCAACTTGAATAGCCAGAGATTTGCCCAGTAATTATTACAAAACCATTCTCACAGGTTTCTTAGCATCAGAATTTGTAATGATAGCCTATGACATTACTATTTTATGTGCCATATATTATCCTACAAAAGGAGCAGAGTGATGCCTAGCTTCTAAAAAATAAACTCTATTTTAGGCCACCAACACACTTCAGTTCACAAAATCACTTTCAACCTTTCGAAAAAAGGAAAAATAAGGCAGCACGACAAAGTGAATCTAACAGCCTGCCTCCAGGCTTGTGGACAGCTCTGCTCACTGATTTGAAACCAATGGTTTGGGAGCTCCAGTCACCAAGTGTTTACTGAGAAAAATTCTGATTATATTTCAGGCAAGCTTTTTTATCTGCTACCTTTTAATGTGTTAATTTACTCTACTGAAAAGCCAAAGGGCCAAATTCCCCCTTCTGATAAGGCTTCTATTGTAGGAGCATCACTGAATGTGCACCAAAGGCATTATTCATCTGTGGAGAGATCACGGAGTAATACTGTCAAACACTTTTGAGTTGCACATCCTTAAAGAACAGATAAAAGAATTGTGAAGAGAATGAGAAGGAACAGAACATCAGAGATGAAGAAAATTAGATAAAGGGCCAGGAAGAAACTGTTTGATGTAAACAGAGTGACAAGCTAGATTAAGAACTCTCATTAAAGCATGCAGTATTTGCCTATAAGCAATTCAGGCAAAGAATTTGTTTACAGCTCTGCCAAAATCAACAGCAGATGCAAAAAATCATCAATACTGGGATTTTAAATAATATTAAATCTACTGTATCCAAACACTCACTAGGACTATGTGAAGGAAATACACAGCTCAAGGCCATTATATTCTTTGTTACACTGAGTAAACAAGGTTATACCCTGTTGCACATTGACATGCAGGCCCAGCAGAAGTTAATAATATGAGTGTGCCATAACTACGCCTGGGTTACTTTAGTATGCATATATCTCTGAAAATACTTTCTGGTACCAAGATTTTAGTACTGGTGTGGAGGAAAATCTAACTTTGTGAGGACAGTGTAATTTCAGGTATGATTCCATGCTAAGACAGAACCTGCTTTACTTTAAGAGCTTAGGAGAACAAAATTTAGAGACGTGCTGGAAAACCTGTGATATGACCTTGCATTGACGTGCAGTAACGACCTTCACCAGAAAATACTCATCAGAGATTATGCATCAGAAATAATATAGATTCTAAATTAGAAGTAACTGTTTCCAGAGCAGATGGTGAAGGTCAGGTGAATCAAAAGACCCCAGTACCTTGCTCAACAACAGTGAGGAATTAGGGTTTTGGCAAAGGCCACTAGGAACAAATGCTATTCTAACTGAACCAGATTTAATGAGAGCTCCTCGTTCCTTAGTCCCAGGTGAACATCCCCCTCTAGCGACCTCAATTTAGGGTGCGGAGTGTTTTCCTCAGCAGCTCGTTGGCTGATGGCCCTCTACAATTCTGTTAAGACGATGGGAATCTGAGTCACCACTTTCCTCCTGGCACGGTTACAGGTTAAAAAAAAATACCTGCCTGGGAAGAACATGCAGTGAGAGTGAAGTTACACAATGTGCTGGCAGCAAAACTGTCCCAAGGAGCTGAACTTGCTGCCTTTCCCCAGCCCCTTGTTCTCACCCTTGTGCAGGAGTTCACTGCACGTGAGCTTCCTTTCATGCCAATTCCCTGTGGGGCCATGATATGAGTCACACCATTGTTACCATCTGCGATAAAAATAACCCTTCCTAAACCCACTTCACTACAAAAGCCAGCAGATTGTGTATTTGCACCGTAAGACACCATTCCTTTGACACAGCGCTGTGCACAGAGAGAAGCAGAAAACTATGTCAGGTGCCACTTTCTCAGGCTTTAAAGGAAGCATATGACTGGCAAGGCACAGAATTCAAGCCATGCAGATTCACCCCTTCCCACGCTGCAGAGTTCTTGAAATCCACATCGCACCTAAATGCCAGCAGTGGGAATTCCTGACTGGTTTTGCAGTAGTCTAAACAAAAAATTCTGGCTGTCATTGGAGCTAGTTTTTTTAAGACTGGTATGAGGTAAGCAAAGGCCTAAGGGCCTTCTCTGTTAAATCCAAAGTGAGATGACAGATGGGGATATGAAGTGGTGGGAAACCACCAGGTACAGAGAAAAACAGCCAAGAGCAAAGCCTAAGGATCACACTACAGCTCATGACTCAACACTTTTTGATCATTTGTTACGGGAACTGACTGCTCATTTCTCTCAAACAAAAGGTGTCTTTCCATTTTTCACCATTGTATGGAAAAGCTTCTTGCAAAAAGATTCGGGAAATAATAAAAAAAAAAAAGACGGAACTTCCTGTTAACTAAAGATAATAATATTTTACAGGCTGAGTCCATCGACAAAACATTGCAAAACCAGCAGACTTTTCCCCACAGATTGCTTAAAAGATTAGAAAAAATGCCAGCAATTGTGAGATTTTCTTGTCTCTATACTGGGAAGGAGACCTGAAGGCAAAGGTGAAGGAGTATATCTTTTTTATTAGTTGAAATTATACAATTCACATGGCACAACCTTAAGGAGAGCCTTGTGGGCTGTCCCCTATAGTCAAAAAGGGACTGACAACTCTGAGACAAGCAGATTTGATCTCATTTTTGCATTACATAATCTTTGGTTGTGCAATGCAAGAGTCTATAAAGAGTGAAAAAGAGGACCTGAACACACTCAGTCAAAAACACTACTACTTCTTCACTTGACTCACATTTCAATACCCTTCTGGTGAACTACATACAAATTCTATTACTTTGTGTGCCAGTTCGGATAACATTGTACAGAACAATGGCAGAAAGACCATTATTTTTAGAAGTGTTTTACAATGTGCTTTCAGTTGCAGCTCTAGGCTTTTGAGATGTTCAGGAAAGAAGATATTAGAATGGTTTGTTCTTTTCTTGTGTTTTGAAATGGTATTTTTTTATATATTCCAGATAAATCAGGAAAAGATAAGCAAAAAATCCACACAATTTTAAAGTATTCTGTGTCCTGCCAGTGTCTCATTTGTATGCAGCATACACTAGATTTGCCTAGAAGGATTTAGCTCAGTAGCTGGCACGTTTACATCAGAGAACAACATACACAGTTTCAATCGATTTCAAGCATTCTTACAATGGGAAATAAATATGAAAAGTGGTTGTTGCTGAAAGTTCAAAAAATGCAATCAACAAATTGTAAAAGCTCAAAAGGCCAGACAAAATTTAATAAAATATTTCCATTTACCTTCCTCAGCTTTACACAGCCTCTTCAAAATAATAAGATTCTCTGCAGAGAGCCTTTATCCAACTGTTTATATCACTTCATACAAAATATGTGTTTGAATTACCACAGCAATACAGGGATATAAATTCCCAGTACATGAAATGCCAAAATCAACATAAGTTATGCTTTCTTGGCATCTAGATGTTTTCCTTTTCCTATTCTGTACTCCAAATACATTTTCATTTGAAACAAATTAAAAAGCATGTAGACGTTAAAACATAATGACAGTTTAGAATTCAAGTGACTTGTGCAACATTGTTTTGTGCTTTCTACTTCTCCATTTCCTCCTACTGCAATTGAAATTCATCATGCCCTATTACATGTACAACAGCAATGCATCAAGTTCAGTCCAGTATAGGTTTTCAGCCTTCAGACTTGGCTTTATACTACACAAGATCCTTGCACAATCAAAAAAAGTGCATCTTATTTCTGATCTTTCTTTAACGCTGGATGATGTGAAGCTCTGATTAGTTGATGTAGGAATGCAACCTTGAGGTATGATTGCAGCCTCAGAATAATTCTTAAATGTAAAAAGAAACTTTTTGAGCGTTCACGCCCTTTCTGGATTTAAAAAATACACCACTGTAATGGTGGTACTAGAGCCACGGTACAGTGCATCATGGCACACATCCATAACATAACCGGGGACATGAGATAGAACTTCTATTTACAAAAACTTGATGTCACTTCCAGAAAAATATGCCAGAAAAAAAAAAAAGGAAAATATAATTTCCTGAATGTCCTGAATTTTTAGAAGATTCCTTTTACTTTCTCTTCAGCAATAGTCCTCCACAACTGCATTTTTCCTGACCTTTCTATTATGGACCATAAGTGACACCAGCAGGAATTAGGATCGTATGGCAAACTGCTTCCTGTGAGAGGATGTTCACCCACGCCCCTTTACTCACAAGCCAGCTTGCTGTCAAAACTGGAAAGGGCAATTGCAAAGGCTTGTAGTGCACACATTGGGTAGTTGTAGTCCATGGTGAACACATCCTCAGCCACACGGCCAAACTGCATCACTATATAGTCAGCTGCAAGAAAGGTCATAAAAGGTGACAAAGCATTATTTTTGTTTGCAGTCCTTACTAAAGAAGTATGCATTCAACATCATCCTCTGGCCCACCTCAACAAAACACAAACAAAACATGCTCACTCATGAAACTTCACTACACTTATTCATGCAAGTGGGTGTGCTGATAGCTGAGGGAGAAGGATAGCTTGAGTGATAGAGGATTGTACGACTTGCTACTGTCAAAAGAATGATGCAGGTAAAAAGTATGTTTTGCAAGCACAGAGAGAAAATGGCTTCTGTATAGAACGCTCAAACCTCTTTTACAGATCTAGTGCCAAGATTCATGTGTGCCAAGAACTAGTTAATTCTATTCTCGCTTTACTTCAGGCAAGTGGACAAGCAAGGATAATGGGCGAAGAAAAGACATGATTATGATCTAGACCTAATCATCTTTCCCTCTCATAGCATATTCAGAAATTCTTCCCCGACTTTTTTTTCCTTTCTGTACTCCTTGTCAACAAGAGGAAAGCTAAGCCTCATTCACAGTTGGAAATGTTTAATTGCAGAAGCAGGTGTAACTGTTTCACCTTACAAAATGCAGCAAAAGCATACACCAATGTTTCAAATTCAGTGTTGCTCTCAGAGACTGGCACAGCCACTTTCACCAGTCTTTCCCTGCAGTGTGCATGGCACTGGTGTAGCCCAGAAGGCTCCAGCACAAGTGACTGCACCTGCCTAAAGTGAGCGTGAAGTGGGGCAGTGCCACTCCACCTGGAGCACTTATCTTTATTCTGGCTCCAACCATTGTAGCTAAGCTTGAGAAAAAAAGGGACCTGCACACTGATGGCAGAAATCACCAGCCCATCAGTAAGGACATGGTGATGGTGTGAAAAGCTGTTCTGACACTGCTAGAGTGTTCTGTAGGGCTAATGCTACAAAGACCAGTAATGGCAAGGTGGATGTGCAATGGGACTGGTCTGACTGCTGGTGTCTCCAGCTGGGCAGTGTACGGGGACCAGAGCAAACAAAAAAACCTAGGAAGGATTATATGATACACATGCTTGAGCAGAGTGACCCTGCCCCATCATGGTCCTGCTGACTGCAGAACCATGAGGCAGCTGCTCTGAGAGCAGAAATGACTCTGAACTGTTGCTCAGTTCATAAGCTGGGCAACCATGGGAGAAAACTGAGATAGCACATAGCTATCCTCCTGTCCCAAGCATGAGCACTTAAACACCCAGCTTGCATCAATGTCATGGCTACAAGACAGTGCAGCATTAAGCTGGACTCACAGAACTCAATTAAACCCGCTCAGGTAAGAACTGTAAGGGCAGAATCCCTCTCAGGCTGTGCATGCAGTGCTCTTCCTACACATTGCTGACTGAGAGCTGTACTTACGATCATTATCATGAATAATTTGGAAGTTTTTCACCGAGGCCTGTGTGACTCGACCATGGAAATTTAAAACATAGGACTGGGTGTCATCATTCCAGACTGGTGTTTTGTTATGCAGCTCAATGACACTCTCTGTGTTTTTGTTCTGCCATCTTGCAAGAAGTGTCTCATGTTCCTGCACACACCACAGATACACACTTCAGTTTAACATGACCACATGACAAAAAATACATTAAAAAAAGGAAACAAATTCATAAATTCTAGCCCCAAAACTAAACTGTTACCCTCAACCCTCAAAACAGCTTCAACTAATGAAACTCTGAGAATCTTAAAGTGAATGTGCATTTGAGTCCTTTCCAGTTTGGAAAATATCAGTTGTATCTTTTGTTACCAAAATACGTTATTTGTAGTGCTTTTGTGAGTAACAGGACTAGGCACACATCCCATTATTCTGCAATTGTTAAAATACCATTTTATTGACCTCTTGACCTTCACAAATGCAATTAAAACCCCCCAACCCTAAATGAAAGAGAATTCAAGTAATTTTTTTGTGTTGGCTGATGGCATGACTTACATTTCGTGGCCTGATAGAAACTCTTTCATGGTCCATATTCATTCCTGGTATGATCACACTCATTTTACGAGGTCCTTTAAACCCCAAGACATTTGTTTCCTAAAAATGTTTAGAAAAGATTTCATCATGTTCTTTATTTTTAAAGTTAATTTGTTCAACAGACAGACACAGTGGCAGCCCAGCAAACTTATTTGTTAGTCAATTCAAAAAACATCTCGAAACTCCCACCTTCACTGGCACTGCCAAACATTCTACCTTTGTCTTAGAAGCTCCAACAACAGGAAAAATGGAAATAGAAAGGTTTTCGAAAACACTCCTAGCATTGGCTGCCAGCAACCTTAATATAATTTAAAAACAAAAATCCCTTTGTTAAAAAAGGATATGAATTAACCAGATTGCTTGGCTACTGCTAGATCCCAAAATAAAGCAGTGGCAATTTAAAAACCATAAAATGCAGTCACACATTTTGATGCAAGACAAAATTAAATACATGGGATCAGCTCCATTTATTCCAGAGCCAGCACAAAAGCAAACAAGAAGAAGCTGCCAGTAAGAGCATCTGTTAGCAGTGCTGTGGTTTTCAAAGTCTACAGATATGTTATGCTTAGAGATGAACATGGTAGAAAAACAAACACATTAGCATGAAGGCAAATTTTCTAGCTAGGAAGACAAGGGAAATAGAGAAATCACATGGGCAGCAAAAGCAAATCCATGGAAAATATAACTTCTTCCATTAAACAAGATCTGATGCTTTTGACCAGCTTTTCACAAAAGCACTCCGGTATTACTCTATCCTCTTAAAACACAACCATCAAAATCTAAACCAACCTAACATCTTATTTTTATCTGACACTTGTTATTTTCTCCAACAGAAGCAACTAGGACCAAATATTTCGCTATGTCATCATCTGCTTTTGAAAAAGTAAAGGGTGATATTTTCCAATCCACCCAGTAAAAGCTGATTTTAGCATTAATTCCAGTAAATGAAATAGTGACACCCCTAAAAGTCCATCTCCTCAAGTTTTGCAATAGTTTGGGTTTTTTCAGTTACATGCATTTTTTTCCCTACCATTCTGTAGT
The DNA here is from genome assembly GCA_035047865.1 of Dendrocincla tyrannina. NCBI lineage: Eukaryota > Metazoa > Chordata > Aves > Passeriformes > Dendrocolaptidae > Dendrocincla > Dendrocincla tyrannina. Next base: position 11,709,934 of record JAWWMP010000165.1, read on the forward strand.
GAAGGGCTGTGGACATACACTAAGGAATCTCAGGAAGGACATTTCCATTGATGCTGTTCCCAGCAACATACCACAAGGTGCTAAGAACCAGACAGCTCTGGCCTCCAGCTGGGACATTCAGAAGTGACATATTCAGATATCTCTGCTTTTATATTTTTAATTGAAGTGTCCTTATTTTAAGGAACACTAAACTTTTTAAAACATCTCTATCTCTGCAAGTAAAAATCCAAGTATCTCAGCTCCCTGGAAACACCTGAAAAATACACCTAAAAATTACTCATGCAGTCTTGTCATCCATCAGACCTTTGAAATAAATGTGGTTGTTTCAGTAAACCATCTCGAGATTTTCCACAACTCTTTAGTTTTTCATGCATGCAAGGAAAATTCCAGAGTTATTTTATTGAACACTCCTGAAGCAATCCAGGTATATACATGTATCTTCCAAACTCTGCACACTAATGGGAAGATTCTGCCTCTTTTCTGAATCATTTCTGTCACATCCTTTGGCAGAGTAAAACATGTTATCAGTTCAGTTGGAAGCATATACTTGGTTCTGCATTATGGTCAGGCGATAATTAATCTGACTGCCAGCAGGTTTTATAAGCAGGAAAGACTCCGCACAGCAGAGAACAAGTTCGAAGAAAAGATTCATGCTTATGCTTATTTTCCACTAACTACTGGCAATTTTGGCCTTCTCTGCAATGCTTTACAAGCTTTTCTTCTCATGAAGCTGCAGTTATGCTATACATAATTAATTTAGATGCTGACTGGTTAAAGACATTGTTCAAGGTAAAATTAAATAACAGCGCTGAATCACTTCCCTCCCAACAAGCAGTATTATCACTCTGTAAAACCAGGACCATACTCTTTGGGTTTACTCAGAAAAACTAAACTTGGTACTTCTGCCACATGAGAAGAGAATGGTTACTAGTTGCACATTACAGCCATCACCTGTTATCATACATTATGCATTATCATACATCTTGCAGATGCTACTCTTTTGCTAAAATCATGGAACCCAAATGAAATTACATAAACATGGAATATATGAGGAAAATGGTAGGGACAAAAGAGAAGCTTTAATCAAAAGCAGACCTTTCCAATCCACCTGCATCCACATAAAACTATTTCCCCAACCTCCTGTCTCATTCCCTGCTTCTCTTTTATTTCCCTTCTCCATGATTTTGTGTGTGTAAATTCAAGACTACAAATGGCAGTACTGGGGGAACATAGGCCAAATTCTGTTTTTCCACCATTATAATGCCACTGGCAGTCTCAGCTGACACAGGAACACAAGTGTTGTTATCTGGCAGAGCCCCACTGACTCAACCAGGACACCAGTGATCGATAACAGCTAAGGACTTGGCCCAGTATTGCTCAGAGGCTGCACTCTCTGCCTTAGCCCATCCAGTCAGCTGTTCTGTGAGCATGCGTGGCAATAAACTGGACTGAAAGAACACAGAGCTTTTAAAACCTTACATGCTTTCAAAATATTTTGTAAGCATCTTGCTTTAGTAGCAATAGCTGCCATGATAAAAGCAGCAAGGTGTATATCCCGGCAGCTCCCCGGAGATTCACTGTCTTATTACCCCAATTTTCTTTCAGCCACTTGCCCTTGTGGACTGGTTTCACACATCTGTGCTCAATAGCTTCTGTAGAAACTATCATGCCCTAGAAAGCCCAAATTACAGAACCCACAACACTGGAACACAATGCAAGTGATGGAGGCCTGAGTAGAGACACAGGGTCCTGTTGCTTTACTGAAACCTGAGTCACACCTCAGAATGTCAGCTGAGCTTTCTGCATGCAGAATCTGACACAAACTGAATCCACAAATCACAAATCTGACACAAAGGAATCCAGCACAGAAAATCCTTGTACAAATGGTATAGTTACATCTCACTGCTCCTGGATAAATTTTGCCAAGCGATTCTGCAATCAGCCATTAGGGGCTGCTGCAGGCTTACTAATAGGCAGGGCTGCCAGCAGTGGGGGAGTGAAAATGGTTAACAGCACCTGAGAAACCTGTCCTTGTACCAACTCTGCTCCTGATGCTTGAAACGTGCCCTAAAGTGAGCTCCACAAACAGAGTCTTCAGCGCATTTATCCCACAGTTAACAACAGATGCACCGCCAGTTTCTGCCTCCATAAACTAGACTGCTGAGATGATTAAGCAGGTCATGCTCAATAAGTTGGTAGAAGGAGGTACAGCTTGCTCTTCACATGGGCAGATGAGCTGAGAGACAGTGAGAGGCACAGTGATGCTTTTAAACTATTGGGCTTTTATAGTTTTGCTACAGAGGAAATCTCAAGGCAGGAATTACACGACTGGCTTAGGACAAGGGTGTTTCAGTTCTGCTCTTTCTGGCACTCTTTGCTGTGGTTCTGCTGCAGCCAGGAACAATAATCTCACTTTAGCAAACTTGGCTAGTAATGAAATACCCTTCCAATTTCCTTTTGTCCTCTGGTCACAGCACACCTGCAAGCCTGCTGTTTTTCGCCATTAGTATAAAAATATCAATAGAACAGGTAATTTTCATATACAAATGTACAAGTTTCAAACTGCTGATTACAAATACACACATAAAAGCACCTTATCTCAGCCACATTGTCCAAACAGTAGCCATGGGTTGGTTCTTTCCAACAATCACACTTCTAATTACCTCTGCTGACCACAACAGCTTTTAATTTGGAAACATTCATCATGTAAATATCATTGTTGTTGACTTAAACAAGCAACGCTTAAATTTTTCAATATATAATTTTTTTCAATTGTTTTTTGTTTTCTTCTTGTATTTCCAGTTTGCACCGGAAGACTAATTGCCTGGCTCCAGGGAAAGCTCTCCTATATAAATCAGTAAAATTACCCATATTAAACATGTAAGTTCTCCTAGGTTTCTACTGAAACTGCAGTCAAAATGACATCAAATCCTGGAGTTTTAAATCCTGTTAGCTGGATTTTCTGAGAGTTTCAAATCTAACAGGAATGGAGGGATATGTATTTGTTTGTCTGCCTCCAACCATGAACTTTGTGTAACAGCACATGTGAACAAACACTCCATTTATACTATATCCACAGAAACACTGCATCCTAAGCAGCAGGAAAAGGATGTGCTGGCAGCTAATACTGCCCCACTTCAGTACTCTTGGCACTTTGCATGGAAAGGATGGCTCTCTGCTTTCCTGTTCATGTGCTGAAATCTTCCAGACACGTTGCTCCCCACAACCCAAAGCTGACCTTTCTGGGAACATACTGTGTGTGTACACTGGGTATGTGCTGGACATTGATCTGACAGATTTCCAGGCATCCTTGACTAAGAGCTGAGCAGGAACTTTTCAGAAAAGTCATTCTTGGATATTTTTATCAGAAGTTGTTGCTTTGTGAAATTTTCTGTAGCAGTGTACATACCAAGTTTGACTGGAAAGGGTTTCTTGGGCCCACATATTTCTGGACAGAAAGAAAATCTCAACAAAACTGTTCCTCATCCGGCAATCAGGAAACAACAGCAACTGTGTTTCAAGTCCTGACTGTCTGCATTGCTATTCACTGTCCTATAAGAGGCTGGTTTCTATCATTCAACAGAATTTTGGATTTTGCTTAGGTTTGGCTTGGCTTTTTTCTCAGTAAAAAACAGTTTTAGAGTTTTTATCCCAGTCTCTCAGTTGCTGCAGACCTACCTGTCCAGCTACCTATGATTTGGGTGAGAGAAGCCTCCTCCAAACTGCCATAATAAATGACCATCTTAGAGCAGTAATGCCATGCACACAACTCTTTCCAGTTCAGGAGGCTCCCTCAGGTGATGCCTGCAGGCTGTGAAGCACCTACTCCTTCCAGAGGGTTATGGAAAAGCCACAACACCTTCTGACCAAAGGTAAGAACTGGGCAACCCTGGTCAGTGCACATCATTTTTAACCTCTACTTTCCACTGAATTTCCTGGTTTGCCTAGTGGAGATCAGCTGCTCAGTTACATCAAAGTATGAATGCTGATTTACATAATCACAAGTGAGAAAGAAATTCAGTGTGCTGTTTCAGAAACTGAACTGCCTTTCCTTCACATTTTGTCTGTGAGCAGTACTTACGTAACAAATAGCAGCTAGCTCCTGACGCAGGGTACTCGCCTCCAGGCTTGATGTTGTTTTCATTGGATTTACTCCATTGTCATAAACTGTAAACTTAGTTCCCATAAGATTTGATCTATCAAAAAAATGGAAAATTCAATCACCATTTGCCAGTAATGCTGCCCAAGACATCTATCCTTTACTGCACTGTAGTCCCAAAGGAAAGACAAATATTGAGTACCGAGAGTTGTTATTTCTAATCCCAGGTAAATGGCAACTCCTGGATTAAAGGCCATAACAAAAATGTAAAGGTACAGTACAGCAGAGCATACTAAAGGTCCCTGATCATTGTGCTGGAGGCTTCTCATGACATCTTGCAAACCAGTAAATTCAAGAAAGCAATAAGGAAACACTCAGGAGGTTATTTTGTTTGGTTTTTAAAACACTCTCTACAAAACTATCTGCTTTCTCACCTGACAACTAAACTCTATTAGAATATAAGGAGTGATTTTATAAAGTCATAAATAAGATAAATCTTTCCTGTTTCCATGGAAAGGAGCAGAACATATAAAACCACATTATCCTCATTCTGTGTCTGCACTGCAATAGCTCATGAATTTCCAAGATCCACACAGGCAAGAGCAGCACAGGCCCTTTCCTCAGGCACAGATGATCTAAACACACATCGAGAGGCTCCACGTAGGTATCAACAACAGACTGGTCTACAGTGGGGTGACAGACAGAAAAGAGACTTGTGCCTCTGAAATAACTCCGCTACTTGCCAATAACTAATTCGGATCTTAAGCAACAGGCAAAACCAAACAGATTTTCAGACTGTGTAACAGACAGAACTTCCATTCCGAGGTATTTATATCAACAGAGGCTAGACACGATGCACTCATGCACTTCTGAGAATCCCATTAAGGGAAGCTGTGCTTGTACACCCTTGAGAATTTGATGTTTGAGCATTTCAGAGCTTCAGTCCTGCTGACTTTTAATAAAATGGGATCTTGTAAGTACTTGAGACATTTTGCAAACATGCTTGGATAGTGGTGATCTTTAAGACCATTATCACATGATGTATGTAGTCAAGCCTCTAATGAAGAAGTCATAGTGGCTTACAGGCTTCTTAGCATCAAATGAACTTCATATTATATAATGAAAATTCTTAGACTTATCACTGCTTACCTCAGTTTTCCAATAAAACTCTCTCCACCCCGAGACAGGTCAGTTGGGTCTATAGAGATGAGGTAATTAGAGGTTTTACTCTTCTTCCGTTTCCTTCCAGCTAAGAGAAACACCTAAGCAATGCAAAAAAACCATATTCTGGAATGCTAAAAGGGTTAGCACACACCACTTCCTGCTCTGATATATAATAAACCATAGGCAATTTTTCTGCCTTCCAGCACCATTAGCAAAGTAACAGAAGGTCTCCTAACAGAAGGTCTTCTGGGACTTAGCAAAACCAGGAAAAAAATCTGGAAAGGAAAATGACTTCTATTATTTATGGTTTAAATAATTGAATTTGATCTATTTTGTTAAATGTTTCATTCTAAGTTGCTCTGGCTCTTCCAGTTGAATTGAAAGTAGATGTTTTTCAGGCCCCAGAATGCAGGGAACCCCAACCACTGACAGTCACATAAAGGTGTCATGCATGGATTATTTAAGGCCAAAGATTAGACATGTGAAGAAACACAGTGGAACAGAGTAATACTGTTGTTTTGCTTTTGGAAGACTGTAGGACAGATCTCAGTAAAAGTGAAAATATATTTAAAATATAAGATTACACTTTCTTTCTAAGACTTTCTCAATTTTTATTTTTTTTTTAATTCAAATGCAACTGGTATGCCATTCAAGTCATTTTATGACCTTTTTACCATGCTCCCTTTCCAAGTGGAGGTAATAAGTGGGGTACATCCCTCGGTCCATTCCCTTCTTGTCTCTTGTGATTCTGCATTTGACAGTGACACCCTGTGGAGCAGGTCTTATGGCAAATTCCTCCAGGTCATCGACATCTATGAGAGGCTCATTTGTGGAAGGACTGGGGGCTGAGGCCGCTTCCTAAAACAATAAGCAAAATTCAAGTTTCTCAACTTTGATTTACAAGGTTATAAGTACAAAGGAATGGTATTTGATAGCAGTTGCACTTGAAGAATAAAAACAAAGGACATATTGTCTTCCCCATTCCGGTTCCTCAGCAGCCTTGAAGACAGCTTAGCTTGGAAGGATCCCTTCCAATCCAAACAGTGAAGCTCTTGGCTACCAGGGAGCAGTTGCCTGTGCAGCTGATGTTCAGTGTACAGACACAACTGGCAAAGCAGAATGGGGTGGCTGTAGAAACAGAACGCTATACAAGTACACAGAAAAACCTGGCTCACACATTCCCACCTCACCACACTCCTTTTTCCAGAAAAGCCATACTCAAGGATGGTGATAGCCTTTGATGAAAGGAAGAAATGAGATAGGGAGGAAGAGTTTAAGCTAGACAGAGATATAACAGAGATGAGAAGTCAGTGCAGTATATAAGAGAGTGGTGGACCATCAACTGGTTTGGCAAGAGCTTGTGATTTAGATTATTTGAACAAGTCAAAGTCTTATTTTATGTTCAGATGGTGGCAGCAAGAACAGGGTGGGAAAATGCCCAGAAAAATTCAATGGCAACAAAAGATCCTTCTGAGAACCTGCAATTGGTAGAAAGGTAAATATTTATTGTTTACTTTTCATTCACGTTCAGACAATATTGGTTATTCTTTTCTCCAAGTATTGTTTTCATTGCTTGCTCCCATGAAGCCTGAGAGCTATCACAGTAAATCAAAGCAGCTTGCATGCCCTTTCTTCAGAACTCTCCTCTTACCTTATTGGATTTCTTGCTTGTGGCAGAACCAGGCCGGGTGTTACTGTTTAACTGGGAAGAACTGGAGCTGTCTTCATCTTCCTCATCTTCTTCTTCATCAAAATTCATGCTATTTGAAATGCCTGAGGAGAAAGCAGCACACTTATATGAAATACTAATACATTAAAGCTGTCCATACTTGCTGTAAAACATCACTTATCATACTGCTGCAGCCTTAGGCTCTCATGTGAGTGAGGGAGGTTCACTGTGCAAGGCAGTGTATGAACACATGGCATCTGTCCTGAGAAGCCAAAACATTCCAGTAAAAGAGAAAGGAAACATCATGGTTTCCACTTCACAGAGAGGATCAAGTTACCCAGTGACAGAGTAGCAAATACCCAAGAAGAATTCAGTTCAGATCATCTTCATCCAATCAAGTCGTTCAAATGCAACACAAAATCTTAAACCTGAAATTGGAGCTGAGAGGACAACCTGGCACAGCCACTTGGAAACCTTAACAATTAAAATGCAAGCCCTTTTACAGCACACTTTTAACTGTTCCTTATGTGATCTGCTGAAGAGCAGATCTTAGATTGAGAAGGAATATTTATATCAAGGAAATGTTCTCATGCATCTTTATTTCATGTAAAGAATAGCATCAGCCCATGCCAACGGAACTGCCTTAACAGCACTTGAAATTTGACTTTCTAAAAATTCAAATTCTTAGACGTTACAAAGGGAAACACAACTTTGAACATCAAATAGGTCTTAACAGCAAAAAGCATCAATGGTGGGACATTTGCCAGGCCTAGTTTTTCAAGGAGTATCATGCAGATAAAGCAACCCCATATTCAAGTTCAAACTCTCTAAGTTCCACATATTAGAGGCTATATTTTATCCTTAAAAAAACCAAACCAAACCAAAACAAAAACACTTGGTCCAGAATTATTGGTAAGTCCAATGCAGAAGGATAAATGAAATGCAGATTTCCAGAGCCAAGTAGCATGGGCATAATTAACTTTTTCCTTCTGTACTTACCAGGAACATGATCCAGGGCGACAAGACTGGATTGGGAGGTGGAGGAGGACCAGGATGTATTTGCATGGGGATCTGGGAAAGGAAAAAATCCAAGGGTTTGATTCTGCAAACCCTTAATTGAGTGAACAAGCGTAACTTGGCAAGAGGACTCTGCACAGGGTTAAAGGCTTACGGGATTGGCCCATAATGCTGCCACTTGAATTTGCAATTATGGCCATTTAATCTTTCTGCACTGCACAATCAAATTCACCTTATACCTGCTTATACCTCCTGGGGTCTTTTTTAGTACCTTGAATAAAGTCAGAAAGCCCTGGATCACAGAGCTGAAGCTTCAGAAAACCTCATCCGCACTGAACAGTTGTGCCACAAACCTTTCTGTGCATGACATATCCCTGCATGGCAGGGGCTTGGCCTACTTTTGAATTCTAACAAATAAAAACCCCAAAACACCTCAAACCTGATTGACGTAAGTGATACACATGGATTCTATGTAAGTACTCTTTCACTAACATTGAAAGAAGTATTCAGATTCATATTCAGACAGCCCTAATCCTAGCTCAGTCCCTGTGCCTAGTGTATCCTCATCATCAAAATATAAAATCAGGCTTTCTAAACTGTTTTCCTGGGAGTTCCAGGTATACACATAAAGATTTTCATGCACCTTAGTCTTTTGGAAGACAAACTTGATCTGCAACATGCAGAGACTAAACCAAATTAATGTACAGAAATATAAACAGTAGATATAGACTGAATAATGATTTTCTTCAGTTCACATTTGGAAGAGGTGAAAAAAAAAAGACATTTAAAATAGCTTTTGATGGCAGATAGTGAAACACCACCAGAGTAGTAAGAGCGAGTGTATAAAAGTAAAGCAGGAATGTATGCATGGCTTGCATTCCATTCAGCTGCACCATGAAAGGTCTCATTATCCACTTCTGCAGTTCCCCCAGCATGGACATACACCACAGAGCACGACAGCAAGGAAGTTTCAAAAGGGTATGGTTATGCAAGGGAGGTCTGAGTTCACAGGTCAACAGATATTTTCAAAGCCCGCAGAACTCGCTCATTATTAATGACACACTCACTAATCACAAGCATTATTTCTTAATAATGACAACCACGTTCTAGGCTCTGCGCATGGGTAATAGAGACAGTCCCTCTCCTCAGCTGGCTGCAGTGCAATAGTCACACTTCATATCCACAGATATAACCAGTTTATTTCTACACCTGTGCTCAGTTTCACCACCAATATTATAGTGATGAAAATACTGTGCCAGCTTTAGAAAAGTCTGCCCTCATAATGTGTGGGGAAGAATACTTCAGAGAGCTCCTGTTTTGGGTTTGAATGTAGACATCAAATCTATTCCTCCCTAGATCTTAAAACAGTTGTAACTTCAGGTGACAAAGAAGAACGAAGATTAAATTGTTCATTCCATGTCTCTACAGAGGCATACTGCAAACTGATAAATGGGAGGACTACATGTTAGTTATTCAGCGTTAAAACTTCTGGAAGTCTGGCTCTACCCTAGTGACTCATTTGCCAGGGAGGAACTCTACAGATTAACACTTTGGAAATCAAAAGGACGAATATTTCCTGCAGGAAGAAAATTATTCTAGTATGGCAATTTCCAACAGATGGAGAAGTCAAATAAAGCATTTGGCATTTTCTTGCAAGTGGCTTATTCTTTTCACACTCAGTTGCCTGTAACCTCTTAGCTTGTAACAGAGCTTGACTCATTGGGGTAGCAGAGACACGTGCTAAGAGAAGCTTCTCTCTACCAAGTTAGCGCCAAAGACCAGAACAGGCATAAACCAGGGCTACACAATCTGACGGGACTTGGCCTTTCCCATTGGGCTGGTCAACATTTCATAGAACCATAGAATATGCTGAGTTGGAAGCAACCCATCACATGGGTTCATGTGATCATTGAGTCCAGCTCCTGGTCCTCTGCAGGACATCCCAACAATCACATCATGTACCTTCAGAGCATTGTCCAAATGCTTCTTGAACTCAGACAGGCTTGGTGTTGTGACCACTTCCCTGGGGAGGCTCTTCCAGAGCCCAGCCACCCTCTGGGTGAAAAACTTTCTCCTGATATCCAACCCAAACCTCCCCCAACTCAGCTTATGCCATTTCCTTGTATGTTGTCACCGGTCATGGGAGCGAAGAGATCGGTACCTGCTTCTCCTCCTCCCCTCATGTGAATGTTGAATACCACAACAAGGTCTCCCTCAGTCTCCTGGATCAACAAACCAAGTGACCTCAGCCACTCCTCATTTGGCTTCTTCTTTGGACGCTCTCTAATGGTTTCATGTCTTTTTTTACATTGTGGTGCCCAAAACTACACACAATATTCAAGATGAGGCCACCTCAGAGCAGAGCAGGACAATCCCCACCCTGGCCTGGCTGGTGATGCTTTGCCCGATGTCCCCCAGGACAGGGTTGGCCCTCCTGGCTGCCAGGGCACTGCCGACTCACACTCAACTTGGCCTCGACCAAGACCAGATCCCTTTCTGCTTTATGTGTGTTCGTCTCCTTTTTCTCCCATTCCATGCAAGAGAAGGACTTACAGGAGACAGCAATTCTAAATGCTTTTCAGACCAACAGTGACATGCCAGTAAGGACATGCCACAAGCAGTGAAGTGGCAGTGGGAATGCACACAAAGAACTGATCTCTACATACAGTGTCACATCAATACTGGGATACAAAAAACTTTCACAAGCCTTCTCTGCTGGTATCAAGCAGCAAACCATATACACATAGTAACAATATTTTACAGAAAGCTCCTACCCTTGTCTTAACACCTTTCTTTATGTCTCACCCAGCATAGCTCTGCTGTTAATAAAAATTAATAAACCTCGGTATTCCCACTTTTAAAAAGTGCTCCCTCTGCCTCAACTTGAAGCATATTAGTGTCTGTTCTGATCAGTATACTCAAAACTGGTAAAAAAGGTCATATCGTGTATTTAAAAATATAATGAAACAAAGCAAAACAAAAAACATTTCACTCACTGTTTCTATTAAAAATAAAACAAAATTTGGAGAGAATAAAAATATATGTTAACCTGGGAAAAAAAAAACCAACATCAGAAATGTCCCCCAGAGTAAAAATCTGAGTGTTATGACCTAATTTGAGAAGTCTGTGGGTAGTTTTTAAGTCAATCAGCTTTAGTTAATAGTGTGCCTGACGATTAAATATTTTGAGCCATGGTCTAAGGCAACACAATCACCACACAGATCAGAACTTGTTAGTCATGCCCAACACCCCTGCAACTCAAATGCCCAGGAAATACCACACTTGGAGAAAATCTGCCCATTTCAGTTGAAGCTGCTCACATCTGCAGGGTAATGTCCCAGAAAAAATGAATCTCAGTGAGAACTGCTCTGCAGACAAGAGGCGGCATTTAGGTATGAATAGTCTATTCTAAACGAGTCAAGTTTGCACTTACATTTTGCTCTTTATACACAAAGAGTTTGTTCTTAAAGCATCAGAGCACTCTTGGCTTGAGCCATCTTTGCTTCAAAAGCTGAACACTGAAGAAGAACAACTCCAAAGCAAATGTCTTCAGAAAAAGCTTTGTGAGGATTTCAGGACTTTTTTTTTTTTTCCTTCCTACAGTTAATGTCTAATGAGAGATAACAACAGTGCAGGAAGGAAGAGACAGATGCACAAATGCGTACATACACAATCTATCTCCCAAAGCATACATGCCTCTAGAAAAAAAATATATTCCAGAACATCTGAGGATTCTGCGTGGGAAATACTGCTGAATACACAGTGCTGTATTTTTCACCTCTGCAATTATGAACACACATTATGAAACCATGAACAACATGTAACTGACAGCACAACTAAAATGAATATTCTAGTTTGTTGCTATTCCATGCTCTTTTTTAAACCCTCAAATAAGTGATTTCCAGAGTTGTACTATATAGAAATTTGAACAGATGGATGTGAGCATTAGCATCTGCCAGGTCCCTTAACAGTGGCACTGCACTGCAGATGGGAAAGTCACATCCCTGAGAGCCTGCACAGCTCTTGTTTCTTGGGACAACAGAGAACTTCACTGTTTTTTTGGGGCTTTTCAGATACCAGAATAGAGCCTAACAGGTTCTGAGGAGAAGAAACAAACTCGGCTTAGGCTAGGGCTGGGAATGAGAATAGGAAAAGGAGTCAGCGTACATCGAGCAAGCAGTGAGAACATGAAGGAAGCTTTGGCTACTTACCTTTTTTCTGCATTGCTGTTCTAAGATCTTGTTTGCTTTGCTGCTGTTGGCCACTAGCCAGTTTCTCTCCATCATCGCCATCGTGGCTAGACTGCCCAACAGTAAGAATCTGCACTTGACTTCCTATCTTCTGAACATCATCTTGAAAAGCAGCTGGGCCATCAATCCCTGTTAGACAGCAGCAAAAGCCTTAGTTGTCTTTCTGTCAAGAAGGTACTGAAAAGAGAATTGCTCATTCACAACAAAAGCATCTTGTATAGGAATCACAGATCAGATGTCCACATTCAATAATATTTCTAGACTTAAAAACACTAAACTAGCCTCCAAGGGAAACGTTTTACTTCCTACATACTACACTAGAGAATCTCCAAGAGGATCAGGATTTCACTGTCGCTCTCCTCACCCTAAAGCACACCTATCCATGTACCAGGAACACTGAAAACTAAACAGAGAAGAAATCACTGGAGAAAACTGACAAAACATAAAACTTTCATAATGACACACAACCAGTCCAGAAATAGATGAACCCAAGTCCCTGATTATGTCATATCCCTTAATAAACAACGCTCCTATCATGAAACAATGCTTCAAAATTTCAAAACCCTGGAAAATTCACAAGTAGATCTAGCACTGTATACGAGCCAGGGACAGCCAGTCTTGCCTAAGCCTAAATACACCTTTCGAGTTAGTAAAATGCCATACAGTTAATACATCAGAGCAAAACTACAAAGAAGACATTACATGTTTCCTGGAACTTCCATCCTCTGAGATGCTTAAATCCCAACTGGGCACAGTCCTGAGCAATCTGCTGTGAGCAGGGACATGGGACTAGACAGCCCCCAGAGGCACCTTCCAGTCTCAGCCATGCTGTGATCCAGTGGCTTCTGACCACAGCCAGAAAGAAACTATTTTACCTCCTTAGAGCTGTAAATCACCTCTGAAGTCAGAAAAAGAAAATACAAGGTGGGGCGTGCTCCTATCACAAGCCAACTTGTGGGTTTTTTTGCTTCAGGGCAGCAAGTTAAAACACTGAATTGCAAACATACTTCAGCTCTTAGTTAAGATGTAGTCCTGGAAAGTGTTACTAAATTAACTATATAAAAATGCACTTTTGCATTGATGCACATAGATAGTAAATAGCATAAGCTGTATACTGCTGTTGTTGAGAAATTTTTGTTAATAAGCAAGCAACATTGTAGAGAATTAGCAAGCACTACGAGTAGTAGAGAATTAGCAAACTACTAGAGTAGCTAGGTCAGTAAAGGAATACGGTGCTTCTCACACCAAACAGGGCTGAATAATTCCTGTCAGAAGGAGCTGCAGGGATTGGGATTTTTTTCGGACTGTGATCTGTAGCAGAAGTCTCCAAGAATACCATTTCATCTTTCTTTGCCAGCAGCTGTCAACTTACATTAAAAGACAACTGGATTACACATTTAGCATGCTTAACTGTACTTTGCAATATCTGCTGCCACTGTGATAAAAAGCGTAAGTGGAAAAGAGAGCGGTCCACACCCTTGGGAACAGCACTGGCTGTGCAACTACCTAACAAGATGCAGCCCGACACTGCAGAAGTGTTAAACTCACAGAGTTCAAGACCACAAGGAATTACTGATTCATCTCCATCACACAGACCCTGGCAATTTCCGCACCAACCCTGCAAATTCTGATTTACTTACAGCAAATCTAACAACAAATAAATAATCTGCCTGTCCAAACTTAAAGGACTAAATAAAGTCCATGGAAATGTCTCTGTGACCTTGCTATGATGAAATTTCAGAAGCAGGTCTGCATGATGCAGAATGAACAGTATAAATTCCTATGCTATATGGCAGTGAAAAGAATACTGTTTTTCTTAAAAGTTATCTCATGATAAGCATTACTGCAAAGGTGCTCTAGAACAGACAGGCAGCTGCCCAGATCCTCTGTGGTATTTTTAACAGCTTTAACAATATAAACCATTATCATTAAAGTGGCTACCTAAAGTTAGGTTCTTACCTTAATACTCAGAATTTCAAAAGTGTTAAGCATCCATGAGTTTAATAAGATGCCTCATGCATATCTATCCAGCCCTTTATTAGGCTTTGGATGATACAAACCTAATTTTGAGAACCCTTTTCAGAAGGAACAAAACACCTTAATTATTCCTCTTCAAAGCAGACATTGATCTGCAGCAAATGAAATGTCTCCGACAGCACTAGAGATTGCACTGAGGCTGCTTTTTTTCAGATGCCTGCAGAACATCTGCGCTCACATCCCATGCTGTCAGGAACATCGTGTATTATTAGGCCTTAGGACAAAGGCTACACTGGCAGGTCACACTGTTAGAGAAGAAAAATCAATTTCAGTATTCTGAAGAGTGCATCACTGGTAGAGTGTGTTATTAAACTTTATGAATGGTTCCACCGGTGAGCACATTTAATAGGATGAAATATGTAGCCAGACAGAGGATTAAAAAAAAAAAAAAAACCACCTCTGCTGCATGAGAACACTGTAGACGGTTCATTTAACTGTTTAATACTTGTGTGTATGCATACATCTTTGTCGCTACACATGCACATGTAAAACAATATTAAATGCAAGCATATGAACGTATTTTTCTATATCATGACATATAAGCGCATCTTTGGAAGTCATAGTTCAAAAGGCAGCTTTACCATCACCTGCCTTATGTCTGAAAACGCTTCCAAGCTTCTATAATCATGACAATCAAGGTCGATCTCTCCCGTTCTGACTTTTTTTGCCTCAGTGACTCCTTTTCACCCACTTACCAGAAGGATGGTTCTCTGTGCAGTAAAACAAACCACTCATCTATAGTTATAAGTTCCTGAGTTTAAGGACACAGTCAACAGAGGCAAAGAAGCTGAGAAGGTTGTGCCAAGAATGAAAGTCTTTACTGCTATGGCGAGCATTTTTTACAGTGTTTCCCAAAAATCAGGTAGGAAAAAACCTGATTGAGATGCCCTTGAATACCTGCTAAGAAGTAAAGGGAATTATTCAGAGGCAACTGTGAAGGAAGGCAGGGAGGAAAGTGGAAGACTGAAGCAGCCCTCAGAATACCAGTCCCTTCAGTAAAGGCCTTCTGGTACACTTTGTCATGGTCATATCTTAGACAAAAACCAGAGGCACCAGAAATTAGACCAAAGCAATAGTGGGGTGGGGGGGAAAAAAGCATTAGTAAATGAGTATTACTGGCATTTACGTCCCATAAGCTACAATTTATTAATGCCTGTATTCTCTTAGCACCTAAAAACTTCTAGACAACTTTTATAAATAGGTAGTACCAATTTGGATTATTTCATTGCTCAATAGATAATTAAGAAAGAGTATTTAAAATTTTTAGGGGACAAAGGGGTAGGGGGAGAAGGTCAAATGGGAGGAAATTACTGCGTACAAGCTATGTACGAGCAGGGAAAGTTCAGAGAGGCAGCTGATATGTGTGGCCACGACTTTGAGATAAGCACAAGATCAAGCAGGAGGAAAGATTTTGCTATCTGACAATAGTGCACAATGCACAATGGTAGTCTTGAAAAATTTGTTACAGATGAAATATATGACAAACTACCCAGCAGCAAATTACAGGTGTAAGCATAGGGAGCCAGATCTCCAAAACATTATTAAAGGATTTGACTATATACTACATCAATCCCCAGAAACTGGATCTTTCAGGAAAAGAGTCTAATTGTACATTAATAAACACAATGTTCCTCTCTGTGTGTATTTATATGTGCAAACATTTTGCTGTGAGAAGATTTTCAGCAAGTGTTATTTCCTCTAGGTTCTTTTACATGAACTTGTAAATCCAGCAAAGAATGATTAACTGATTATTTGGAGAGTCTTAGGACACCAGGAAAATATATATTTGCAATTTATTTAAAAATAACTCCTTTAATAAATTACAGATTTATTTATGGGATATTTGTAAACTAAGAAAGAAACTAAAAAGGAAAGTATGGTACGTCAGAGAGACGTAATCGAGCTGAGTGACTGAATGGCAACTGAGATTATGTACCAGGAAAGGAACAGAGCACAGAAAATAAGTAATTCTGTCACCGCTTTGCAAGTGAAGAACTGCAGGATACAAAAGTTCTTGTTCTCATTTTATATAGCGTTTAAGACATAAATTCGATGTGTGAAGCCAGGCATACTGCTCACAGACTAAGTTTCAAGACTATGATTAAGCCTTCTGCAGATCAGCTCTGAGGAGCTGACCAAGGTCAGGCAGGAGGTAAAACCACATTTTCTGAGCTCAGTTACTGGTCTGACAAAGAAGTCATATCCATGTGGATAACACCCAAGGCTGTGGCCAGCAATAACACCGCAATTGCTCTTCAAGAACACTGCAGAGCAGCTCTTCTTCCAGCTGAGGGACAGCAGCACAAACCTTCAAAGGATGGCTCGCCTACCCTGAGGTCAAGGACAGGGCATCTCAGAAAGATCTGAAACCAGAACAAATAGTTTCCATCCTTTAAAGAACTTGGCTTAAAGCAAACCCTGCTGTCAATATTTTCTAAGCCATTTCCCAGTATATTCCTGTTCTCATAGGGGCTGTGCATTCACTGATACGGGTTTGAACAAAGTCACAAAGGGATTTGTTTAGAAGGAAAGGGGACCAATAGAAATTTTTTCAAAAGGACCTCTACGGAGAACTTTCATCAAAAGAATGACTATTGCTAACACCAGATCAGGTCACTAAAAGCAAGTGCTTGAGCCCCAAACTCTACATTGCCTTTGATGAAATCTAGAAAACAGTAGCAGGAACTGTACATTCATAAATCTTTATCCTGAGGAGGTCAAAATGACTTCTTCACAATCGAGTTCATGGGTTGCCAAAGCACAGCCTGAAAGGTTTGTCAGATCCAGAAATAACAGGTCTTTTCTTGGTGGAAACTCATTCATTGTTCCTCCTACCCTTTCTCTTTAATGTACAGGGAAGCTGAGATAAATCTGCTCCACGTGAACTTCCCTCCCTCCAACAGAAAGGAAGTGTTACAGTGAGAAATGATGCTTCTTATTCAACAAAAGCTGCTGCTTTCTTAGCCAGCCAGTGTTAATGTAGCTGCTTGTTACATATAAAAATGGGACAGGATGCACAAATCAAAACAGTCAGACAGGCGTGAAAGAGAGAGAAGAAACACGGAAGAAACAAACCAAATCAAAACATGAAATAGCCATCCTGGCAGGAAAAGAGCTGTGTGTAAGAGCAGCTCCTCTGCTTCCTGACTCTCACGAAGTCAGCAGGAAATACCCAGTGTACTATATACGTTTAATGTACAACACAAAAGAAAAATTTCTGGGAAGGTATTGTTTATTTCAACATTTTAAACACACCCAGATTCCTGATTTCATTGACAAAAAGAAATCTTCATTTATATTGTCCACGGCTGTTCAGAGGCGAGTTTTCCTAGAATATACTTACATGCTCTAAGTGCAAGAGTGCTATTAAAAAAAACCCCAACCAACCAACACCATTTTTTCCCAGAATGATTCCTGAATTCTCATATCACATTTCACTTCGTATTAACTTTAGGCTTTGCAGGGGGTTCTGTTTTTTTTAAACGTTCCATTTTATCTTCCTCATTTATCCCTTTCATTGCACATAGCCAAAAAAGCACTGAATTAATTTCTTCACCAATATATACTGAGGAGGAAAAAAAGACCCAACAAAAACCCCCACACCACTATGCACCTGTAATACTTTCAGGAATCTCCATTTTTAAAGAATCATTAAGGTATTTGATAGTTAAAGATGCTCTGTTTCTGTATCTGTGATACCCTGTGACATTCTGTATTTGTATACTCTGCACACTTTCCACAGGTTCCTGCTGCAAATACTTTCACTAGTTTGTATTATTTTTCTGTTGAACCACCTAGACATACTGTACACTGGTTCACTAATATCCCTAATCACCCCTTGCTAGTGTCACAGATCAAAACAGAATTTGATCCACTGTCTCCATTGGAAAGACAACCATTTTACAGATCCATTTGTTACATTTGGCTTGGGTTTTTTTACGATACTGAATATTATGTCAAACCATAAACTGGGAGACCGAACCTTTCAGAAATATCAATTTAATGAGCTAAACTACTACAAAATGTCATCAATTTACTGCATTTGCAGGCTCTGCCCGGCAAAAATTATGGTTCTTTTTAAAAATAGGCACAGTGTAAACTGCATGCTGCCATTAAGAAATACCAGTAATAAACACAGATTTAGAAAAAATTGCTGAATGCCATGCTACCCATCACAAACTACAAAATGCACTGACATGAGCAGTTAGCCACATTCCTCTTCTTGTCTTATATCAGTGTAACCTCAGTCAACCTGGTATTTCTCTCTTGTCCTTAGCACATTGTTCTGATCAGAGTTTCATCATTCTTCAAGCCACTTAAAAAAGCATTACACATTTAAGACCAGAGAACAGTCATTACACTACAGCTTCAACAGCTATTCATGTATAATTCAACAACTTTTCTCTGAATTAGCTTGTTACTCATAGGATCTGGTCTAAATGTTCTTTTTTCTTAAAAGACAAAGAGCTTGGCTATGCTTGAAAAGGTAACATTCGCTACAGTCAAATACTACAGAAACCTTTAAAATGATATTTAGCATATAAATAAATGATATTTAGCATATAAAGTGAGTTTACCCCTCAGTGTTCGCCCTGCTCATTCACAGGACATACAAAGGTTACAGTCAGACTGGAGACAAACCTGAAGCAATTGCAAAGCTAAAAGCAGAACCTAAAATTTCCCAAGATCTGGTCTAATGAACATCTTCCAACAAAATCTCTTGTGCCAAAAAATGGCATAAAACCACTCACCCTGTATTCACTTCCACTAGTTAGAGCTGAAGTTATTAGAAAATCCATTCAATACTATTATAAAATCTTTTCTTAAGACTCACATTTAAAAGTAACTGAAAAATTGATATAAGTTTCACCTCAGGGCTCTGTTACCATTTGCATTTTCTTCAATCCTAAGTACAAAATTGGCTATGCCTGCAGTGGACTTTTCAGCAAAATCTATCCGGAATTTTAAAGACGCATTTGATTTTCCTTTTTCATCCAATAAAAAAAATATTTTGGAGAATGAAAGACTGGAGATCCAGTTGTAATGCCCTGCAAACACTGCAAGTTTACAACTCTGTCAAAGGTAAACCAGATATTATTCCAAGGGTGATATTATACACGAATGAAAAGTAAAATACCAGTACAGAAAAAGATGAGCTGGATGAGAAGCTGCCATGTGCACACTCTGAACATAATTTAACTGACTTTTATGTATTACTAATCATCAACATAAACTTCAGGAGAGGACATATTCAGCATTTTCTTCAGTATAATTGATGAATACCACCCCCAGTCTCTGGAAGCATACATAAGACGCAACGGATGGGCAAATGCTGAAGGCCAGGGAAGAGCATGCATAGCATAATAGCAGGATGAGCAATAAGAATTGCAGCAGAAGCTGAGATTTCTAGATCTAACAATATTAGTTTCTAACACATAGAGCGGTATCAACAAGCAAAAGTTCTCAGTCTACATAAAGTGACATTAGTTTTACTGGCACAACTTGCTTTTATTAATATATGCCAACATTTGCCTGCTTGGGGAATTTTTCAGAAAATGACTAAAAATATTACTGGCATATGAGAAAAACACTGTTACCTGCTGTGAGATAATAAAAAACTGTGCCACTCTTTCACAGTAAGCACACACTGCTCGTGGGCTAACCCACCTACACCTGGCAGAGCTATCCAGCAAACACAGCCCCAGGCATATCACTGGGCTCTGCAGAACAGCCCTGCAAGTCACACACTCCAATTAGTGTTCCTTGGAATATTTTAGCCAAGAGCTCATAAGAAAACTGCCAAGAATACATATCAACGTATACCCAAGTGGTCCTGCACAATGCAGATTTGTCACATCAAACCTACTGTAACTACCAGCACAGGATCTTCAGTTCTGAACACAGCACCGACATAGACATGCTGTAAGGCCAGAAGAGGCATTAAATGAGATGAAACAGAGCCTCAAGGCTATGCCATAACCATGATTTAAGTATTAGCTTGCATAAGGCTCTTTTACAGCCTAAGACAGGCTTTTTGTTAAACTAGTAAAAGGATTTTTACTCTTCAGCAAGATGTACTTCAAAATAAAATTTGGCATTTGCATTACTATGCTGGAATGTCATTACCTTTTCCATTAAATTGGGAAACACTGGCTTTCTGTTCATTTATTTTGCCAACAATTTTTACATTCAGTTAATTTTACCTTTGCCTTTTCCTTATTATTCTAAGCCTGGCTACTGACACACACTAACTTTCTTCAAATATATGAATAAAGTCTTTAGCTCAGGGCCAGACTCTAAAGCCCATCTAACCTAGGGCTTCCCTTGCAGTCAGAAGGACTACAGACAGAGGCACTGTAGATTCAGATCTCAAGAATTAAGCTGCAACACGTAAAGGATTTTACTAAGATAGGCTCAAGTCCTGCAAAATCCCTACAGATAAGCCCCAATACTCTGACCTCCATAATTAACCTTATTAGTCATTGCTATCTTTAAACAGACTTTTCAAGGATATACACTATTTTCTTACTTAAGCAATAATGGAGAAACTGTTACACATGCACAGGACAGGAATACAGTACAGGATAGTGTTACAGTGGCTTTATTCAAGAACAGCAAATTATTGAAAAGTTATTTAATTTCATTAGTCAGTCACCACCAAATAAAAAGTAACTGTATGTGGCATAACAACCTCTTTTTGTGACTGTGCATACATATATACACACATAAAATTTGAATCCCAGTAGCCTCTTGTCACTACCAATATTTTTTATTATACCTAATCATACACAAAGTCACTGCAGAACATTTTGCAAACACCACCAATATGTCCACCAGGTGGAATAGAGTAATGTTGTAGTAACAACTTGAAAAACCCCTTTGAGGTTGGTATCACAGTTTTGTTGAATTGATTTTCAAAATCTCCACTTAACCTCTAATTTGTAAGAGTCTGGACAGAAGTGACTGCAATTTAAAGCTGTTTTTCCAAATTACATTAGTTGCAGATAATCTAAAACCCCACACTGTTGTGAGATTGTTCTCACAATAATCGGTTCTTTAACAATGCAGGAAAACACCAACATCTTTTCATCAGTACTTTCTTCCTCCTCTGCAATTTGAACAGAGGCTCTCCTTTGGAAATGACTCCATTTACAAATTTTAGCTGTCTTTCACTCCCATATTGCACATGCCCCGATAAGACCAAGTCACCACATTTTCCAGTCTCATAAAAATTTCAGGAAATTACTTTTAGACAACTTTCAGATTTTCAAAGAAATTAAAAAGAGAGAGAATTGACTGCAAAATAATTAATGTAATATCTGACATTCAGCTGCATGCAGCTAACCTTTGTGTTTCCCTTTTTTCTCCTTTCTGGTGCTGCTAGTCTGACAGCTCGCAGCTGCTGCCTTGGCTTTTTTAGTTGGTTTCGGAGCTTGGGCGTCCACTACCACCTTTACATCTTCCTGTTCGGCCTCCTGCACTGCTTCAGAGATTCAGGTTACCCCACCAAAAAGAAAAAGAGAGAGCAAGAAGAGAGAAACAAAGAGAGAGAGAGAGAAAAGAGAATGAATTGAGAACTTTGTGAAGGCATAAAAGAGATCGCAGACATAGCAGAGTTTGGTATTTCAGACAATTCATGCAGTGAGGAGGAAAGTCAAGTAAACCAGAATTTGCAAAGCTACAGTAAAAACCTGAAAGTGTTAAGTTAGTTGGGATATATTTCCTTAATTTTTTCCTCCTCCCAATAACATACCAACTCCTAACTTTCAGGCCAAAAGTGACATCAGAATATTAATGTGTTGCTGAGCTACTGCAGGAAGCACTTTTCCTCACAGTAAAGCTTTGCCAGAGTGATCATCCACAGTGGCAGCATGAAGGCAGAAAGATTTTATTTAGACTTTGTATCATTTATGCTTAAAGCTACATCTTATCTCTGTAACCAAGGAATCATCTGAAGGTTACTTTCAAAACACGTCTTGCACAATTGTGTAACACAGCATGAGGAGTAGATTGGCCATACATTTTAGGGTGAAACTATGCCCAAGCCGAATTTAAAAACTCTTCTTCCTACTTTGTAACATATACAAATTAATTAATTCCTCAGAAGTCTCTACATAATATGCACGGCATGAACTGTAAATATCAGAATAATTCATGCAGTGCTAGTTGTTTTCAAAGTAAAAAGAGGCTTTATCATTTTCCTAAAAGCATGACACACTTTGAGGTCAATATTTGCATCGATGAAAGCAACGCACACCGTAACTCTTTCTTCTGGTGAGGCCAAGCTTTGAAGTCAAATAAATATCACAACTGCCTTTGTGAAATGCATAAAAGCATTGTCAAACTTCACACTCCAAACTGTAGGCAGGCACGAAGAAATTTTGGGGTTCGCTGCTGGTCACTGTTAAGTCCTAAGCCCCGCTGGCTTCACATGATGACTGTGGTTTATCTCCCTGGTACTTGGGCGTCCCACCCTTTCTTTTTCCCAAAACTAAAGTGCTTTCTTTAAAAGGATTAAAAAAAAAAATAAAAGTCCACTAAGGACCCTTACTGGAAAGAACTGGTTGCCCCTAAAATTACATCAAAAATATCCTGACAAACTTTATAATCCCCCCAAAGACTAAATGATTCTCAATGACATGTGGACTGCCACTAATTTCTCCTTGAAGGGGAAAATTCTCCCTAGGCTTCTGGTCTGTGAAGAAACTCCCCTGTTCACCAAATCCTTCATGTGCATAAATAGCAATCGAAACACCAAGGAGATTCTCAGAGGAGAAAGATGAAACAGATTTAGTCATGTCTGTGTAGACTGTAGCTCACAAACCCACAGCTCCCAGCCCCAGCACAGCAACCTGTTATGAATAGCGTTACATTCACAACACAATGAGCACCTGAGGCACTCAATAAACACATGCTCTTTTTCTCATTATGCACAGGAACAGTTCAAGTTTTATAGAGAATATACATTAAATTAGTAGACTAAAAGCCCAAAGAAACAGCTTCTCACTGCCTAACTTTTCATTCCTGTCTTTATCATATACTAATCTACAGGACTGCAGTCCCTCTGCTGAGCGTAAAGGAGCCCTGAAAATAAGTAAGACATAATCAAAGGAGTGACTGCAGAGGAGGCCAGGGAAAATGGCTCATAAAAGACAGTACACTGGGTTCTATTTCCACAGGTGTGGCAGCCTCAGAGATTAAGCAGGGAACCAGAGCCCCCACTCCAGTCTTTAAATAGGTGTGATTTGCCAATCCAGCATCGATGCCATATTTGTAGCTCAGTGTCTCTTTAAAATTAGGATATGCTCTTCTGTTTTGAAGATGATAATCCATGTTATAATTCAATTCAGTATTTTACAAATGACCTCTATGAAATGGCCAGTCAGTTCTCCAAATCATTTTCAATCTGGCCATATTCATTCACTTAGACGAAGCATCATTTGCTTGATCCAAAGCAATGATTAATCAGCAAAGGATGAAACTTTCTGACATCGTTAATTGCGAAGTTAAAGACTTATCTTCACTATCTTGCCAACCATTCTTTGATCTAACAAGTAAAAGCCTGGAGTTTTCCGAACTACTTTTGTCTCATAACTTTCCACAAGAGATATCTGATTATAAGTACAGCAAGGAAGGTCCAAAGGAAGAGATGGAAATATTTCCAATGCTTTGCCCTATAAGGCAGAGAATGGGACTTCAATCAGATAGCCATTTTGAGGATATACCTACGCTGCTGTCTATGGTAAACAGACACAAGTGAGGGAGGCTGCAAAATAAGATTTAAACAAACATGAAGCTACTGCAGCTGGGTTCATGAAAGGGATTGGCACAGAATGTTCTGCTTCTAGAGGATACATTTCTGAGCATTACCATTACATTTAAAACACTACCTCTATAATAAAGCCAAATCTAATCCCAGTATGTCACCTCCACCATAAAACCATTTTATGCTTACCTATTAGCTATTTGGTAAATAGCAGACCTCAGCTAAGGCTCATCCACTCACTCCTGTTTTCTCTTGTGCTATCTCTCCAGATACCAAAGCAAGCATGTAGTTTGCTTTCTGCACAAACTCAGTTCAGGACAGCCCGAGTTCCAGGAAAGTTGGCTATATACTGGCATTTGAGCACAGCAAAAGCATCACTCTTCCCTGCCCGTAAGTGCCAACCTCCCCAAACACCTCACGTGTGAGTGCTGCCCACTGCAGTGTGGTGGGCACGAGAGGTTTATGCAGCACAGCAGCTCCTGCCAACAGGCCAGCCAGGACCTGGATCCTTGCAGAGGAGAAGACAACAGGCTACTTTCTGAAGCCTGCTGACCCACAGAGACAGGTCTGCGAACCCACCCTGCTCAGCAGGTCCAGAGGCTTAGATGTGGAGCAAAGTAAAGATTCTGTTTTCTGTTTCCAGCGCTTTCTCCTGCCCTGGAGAGCTGGAAGAACAACCATTTCTAAACCCCTCTGTACTCATTCTGCAGCTGGTCATTAACACATGGAGCTTTGAACTTCTCAAACCAGCAATTCTAGTCTTCCTTTATGGAGATGGAGCAATTCACAGAGGCAATGTTTATCCCCAACCATGTTGTCAGGGGATCAAACGTCTTCCCCTCTGCCCTTTAGTACATCTTTGGATCACTAAGTAACAGCCTGACAAGAATTTCCCTTCTCAGCAGGATGGGAACCTTGAGGCAAACTCCGTGTCTCTAGATAGCCCCATAAAACAATTTACAGTTCCCTGCAAGAAAGCCTGAATAAAGAAAATGAGATGAACTGGCCTCCCTAGATAATATTCACTGATACAACAATATGATTATGTCCTTAGTTGGATGTCGAAAGTTGAAAA
This sequence comes from Dendrocincla tyrannina, assembly GCA_035047865.1. Lineage (NCBI taxonomy): Eukaryota > Metazoa > Chordata > Aves > Passeriformes > Dendrocolaptidae > Dendrocincla > Dendrocincla tyrannina. The sequence continues at coordinate 11,735,011 of JAWWMP010000165.1, forward strand.
CAATGATAGGAAGTGCCACAGGATAAAGAATCTTCAGTGTAGCTACATAGGGATGAAAATTTCAGACTGTCACTGAAAAATGCATTAATTTCAGTACATATAGAAATTTAGGCAGTTTTAAAAATCCCTATTGACAGTTATCATAATAGGAGATTACATTTGAAAATCTAGCCCAATATTCCATATGCCCCAGCCCAGATTATTAAAAGTTTCACTTAAAAAACTCCAGAGATTTTCCTTTTCTATAAGAATTATTTGTTTGTACTAGAATTTGCAATTAGACAAGAAAAAATGCAAGTGCTGTAGTGAGTCAGCATTCCAAACAGAAGAATCCACTGGACTCTCAGATCTGGTGTTTTACTCTCATTTGAACTTATAAATTGGAAAAAATAGTTTTGAGATAAACACCAAGCTTACAAATAAAACGACTATATGATTTTGATTTCGGTGTTATTCACTCACATTCATGAAATCAAGTACTGACCTCAATACAGTATTAGAAAAAAAATACCTCTAGAGAGACAGAAACGAACACAGACTGCAATGTTAATTCAGCACCTGAGATGAAAAGAAACAAGGAGCAAACAACAGTCTACTAACATAATACTAGGTGAGTATAGAAGAGCTCCCATAAAGCAGAGCAGGGCAGTGTACCAGCTTTGCCTTGCACCACCTATTGCCTGAGTGCTAAAAGGGTTTCAAAGAAGCCACTCCACTAACCCAACACTACGTGTTGCAGGGATAAAGCTACAATAAACAATCAAATAAAAGGATGCAATTTGGAAGCATGTGAGTAAAGTATGCTGCAGACAACTCAACGTTTTTTCAATTCTATAAGCTATCCACACATTTATCTGAGTGAATGAAAATGAAAGGGATGTCTTTTCATCTGGCCTTCACAATGAAAAGTTCACCCAGGAAATTAGTTTCAAAGTAGCAACAATGAAAATGCAGATTTCTTTTTTTCCATTTTTATGACCATTTCTCTTGACATGAGTGCTTGCACACTCCTAGGATCTTAGGAAAAAAAAAATTTATGATCTATAACTTACAAATCGCTATCACATAAAAATGCCATGTGCTAAAAAAAGCATGCTTTTGATCAGTGCATTATGTGATGAATAAGTAAATGAAAAACCATAAAAAGAAAAAATATAAAATTCTGTAGTGTGTCTGGAAAACACCTTAAGTAGAGAGAGGCTGAAACAGACAATGAGGTAGTTGAGGCAAATCACTGGCTCTGCTGCATAAGGCAAATATTCATTCTATTTACCAATGTCCTCTCAACAGTAAAAGCGAAGCCCAGCATGAGTGCCACACAAAGAAAGATAAACTACAGCTCAGTCAGGGTGTACCTTAACAAACCATTGCAAATTGGTTGCCTTTTCCTTACTGCTGCCTGAGATGCTCTTGTGTTTCACTGTAAGAATGACCTGCTGCTTTACTTTGTAAAGTTCTAGCCTTACTCAATCTTGCTGCTTATTTGGGCTCTCATTCACTAATTTAATCAAATTAGATTGTGAACTGGTCTAGTATTTCTACAATCATCTGAAGGACACTGGATTCTATCAGAAATATTCTGAAGATGGGCAAACCCACTATATTTTACAATGCAGTGAAATATTTTTATTAGTTTTACAAAGGCAATAAAAATTGTTAAATAGAAAGGTCTGAATCAGGGCAAGAATTTTGGTGTGTTAGTTCCTATTTAATCACACGCAAAGACTTGATTTCTGTCTCAAAATGGTTATAAACAAAGCCATTACTCTTGCAGCTAGTAACTTACAGTCAGATTTCAGATTCCCAAAACCTTATATTGCCTGTAAATTCCCTAAGGTTCTTTGCAGTTTACGCTTTTAACTCTGATGTGTTGACCAGGCTGATATTTAAAAGGTGAAAATACTCATAAGTGAAATTGAATATGAATGGGCTCTGAAAAAAGGAACAAGTGTACACGAAAAGCTGGTGCTGCTTAAGGACATTACTAAAAGCTCACTGGTCTAAGAGTTCCTCAGAAAGAACAACAGAAGGAATTAAATAAAAGATTCTTCTTTCCTTCCATGTATCTGCTGCCTGATCCTGGGGAGGGGAAAAGGAAAGAAAGCATGTGAAATGGAGAGTTAATAGCAATGAATTACACTTTGGTAAAGCAGACAACTAATAAGGAAAGCTAAAATTATCCATGAAAAACCTATGCTAGGAAGAATAAGGACAGTAAAAAAGTTACATAACTATTTTGTGTATCAAGGCCTTAAGGGCACAACCAGGTTTTAATTGCCCTGACAGGCCTCCCTGGGGCTTTCATCCCCACCCTGCCCAGGGACCTCAGGCTTTATTTCACCTCAGCCTGAGGCCATGCTGTAGGTGTGCTGCCTCCCAGCTGTGTCTCCTGGGAGGATCCTGCCACTGTAGGCAGCTCAGCTGCTCCATGGGCCCCTTGTATGTGTGCTGCAGTATCTTCCTTCCATCCTGACTGGCACCCTGGAGGGCCTTGGCCCCGGTTCATCCCTGGCCACGTCTGGGACTGCTGAGGATCCTGTTGGCAGTGCCCATCTCTGCCTGCCATGTTCAAAGCCTTTGGGATGATGCTCTGCCAGCAAGGGCATTGCCAGTGCTGGGGCCACCCTCACCTCCCGGCCCCTCCTGCTGCCAGACACTGAGATGGCCCAGGGCTGAAAATAACAGCTACATGTGAAGTAGTAACCGAAAATCAATATACTTTCAGTGGAACTTTAAAACAAAGAGAAGGGAGTTTTTCAAGAAATTTTAGGCAATGGTCTCTTAACTTCCCTCTCCAATCGTGCAGGACAGAGAACCACAAAAAGACCTGTGAAATACTTGCTACCCACCGTTCTCTGATTCTTGCTGCTGGGTTAGTTTGTTTATTTTGGAAAAGCACTAATGCAGTAGGGACTGTTGACAAATCATAAAGATGCTTTAACAGATTAAGGTGAAGAGACTGCAGCTGAAATAAAGATTTCAGAATATATGCTTATTGGAAGTATTTTGTCCAGATGATACTTGGAGTACTGCCTGATCTCTCAGCATTAATAGCCCTTTGCACGGAACATTCCTTGCTATCTTCAAAAAATAAACTAATACCTTCTCATCTCAAGGTCAGTGGAAAAGAGGGATAGTGAGACACTGTTTTGATGAACATGCAAATATGTGATTTTTAAAATGTATAGTTAACTGATGTTGTCTTTTAAAGCTGACAGCTTGATAATCATCAGAAAACTCTCTCTCGTCATTCATGGTAAATCAGCAGAATGACACATCAAATTTAACAATCCAGAGCTATAACTTGTCATCAGAAGTCCGTTCAACACACCACACAACCACTGCATCTAGATGTGCTGCCAAATGTCAAAGGAGGAAAGTAAGAAAGTAATTTTGCCTTTTTTCACATGGTTAATCTAAATCTCTAAATTGGAAGTTGCCATGAAAATTACTCTGAGAGTATCTAATTGAAAACATTTTTAATTTCAAGTCTTTAAAAAAAAAAAAAAGCCACAGCTGCAACAAAGTATGGCAATATTAATGAAAGCATATCTGGCACTCATTCAAATCTCTGCCTTCCTCAGTGCTGTGAAAAGAAAAATCACTCCCCAATGGAAAGTCACCATTTTCACAGAAGTAAAATTACTCTCCTCTGTAAAAATGAGCTTTCATCATTTGCATTAAATGTAATTAAATAATGTAATTAAATTGCTGCTGTAACTAGTGTATCTCTGCGTGCTATTTTGCTCCAGGAATGCTCAGTACATACTTGTAATCCAGATTGAAAAGAACTGTATTCATAGCAGAATTCTGCAATGTCAAATCAGGTTAAAATGTTTGTTTAGGTTTTCAACAAACTTCACAAAATAACTGGTGCAGAGATACATGAAAACAAGGAGTAAATGTAACTGTGACATATTACAGAATGTCAAGTAAAATATGTAGCAATATGTCCTTATGAAGGACATGAATCAAAAATAAATCAGAACACACGAAAGCGAAGATAAAACAATTTGTAAATGATCTCTCATACAAAGAGGGATCAAATTTCTTCCAGTGAATAAATGCCTTTGTTGTCTTTTATATAGAATTTAAACTTAACAGCAATACAAAATGTGTTGTTATTGATTCTTTTTTTCCTATATATAATGATGAAATACCAGTGAAGTTGTGTTTGGTACTGTAAGAGAGAGTGGCCTTATTTGTAGCAGTAATAACTAGAGACAAACACCATGGAAGTCAATAGGAGGATAACTATTGCTTGAAATGGCAGGCAGGTAATTTAGACCCTAACCTACAAGTGTACCACTGCTAGTACTCCAGTGCAAACTAACCCCTTATGAACCCAAGTGCCAAGGATTTTTTATCTCAAGTTGGTCTATTCAGCTTTAATTCTTATTAGTTTTCACAGAAAACTTTTGGGTTTATTAGTTAGTTAGGTATTACAAACAACCAATGGGTTTAAAACAGATACACTACATGCAAATCGTTTACAAGCTACAGTATCTGAAATCTTTGACCTGGAGGTGAGATAAAGGCAGGAATTGAGAAGAAAAGTTCTGCCTATAGATTTCTGCATGGTGCATTCTGCAGTCACTTTCTCACTGGAAGGGCACCCATCTCCTTAAAAGACTCACAGCACCCAGAAGAATTACCAGCGATGCTTGGAAAGGAACAGAAACACCCTTTTATCCTACCAGTGTGTAACTTCTCTACCTTGAGGTTATCTAAGAAAAAATTACAGTGATTCTGGCAATACTCCTCCTTACTGTGGACATGTATTTTCAGCAAAGCCATTTTGTTATTTATTAAATTAATAGGGAAAAAAAAAGAAAAAAGCCCTGTACCTATTGAGTTTCATCCTAAATTAAACTTGTCCCACTATCTTCAATTCTCAGCAACAAGTGTAGGAAAGCCACATCTGTATGTAGTGTCAGGAAGCCACATCCCCTTAGTGAGCTGCCCCAACTGAACTCACAGTCCTAAATTAATGCCCCTCCATCCTATTGCATCTTAGGTTTATTTGCACTTCTCTTCTTCAACCTAGATGAAGCAAAATACAGAGGACCAGCAGCAATCCCCCTGCAACTCCCTGAGGAGGTTCGAAAGCACCCAAGGCCTCCTTTATACATAAAATCTTAGGATCAGCAAAACTAGTGAGATATGTTGCTTCAGTATATCTACCCACAAGCAGCTCACCAGGCTGATGTTCTATTCCAGAACAAATATTACTGAGTTTTCACTCCACACTCTGATAACTATTCTGGAATTTAATGAGTTTTTATTCCAGAGTAAAGTTGCCCATCAGGGAACCATTGCAGCACAGAAAACTGCATCAGAACAAGCTATGGCAGTGTATGAAAGAGAATTTCCCAGTACAGAAAGCCTGGCATCTCAGAATTGCTCCGATGTTATCTCTGACCTACTTTGAGCAAAGTACCATAGAGATACCCTCACACAAGCATTCAATTATTTGTTGGAATCAACAAGTACTTTTGTGCTACATAGAATCAGTACAAGCTAAAAAAGAGAGCAGAGCAGGATGATAGGTGGAAAGAAGTGTTCTTTCTGTAGCATTTGCAGCACAGGAATTGATTTCACAAACATGCTCATCCAAGCAATGTAGTTCATTCAGCAGACCGTCAACTCCCATCAAAGAGTCATTCTTAACTTAAAATCAGCATGCCCATAACAGCAACAAATGAACGGAAAAGAGCAGAATAGTTCTTTAGAAACAGCCCAGCTGCCTCATGCATCTGACACTGCCACATACAAATGTTTTCATTGAGGGGGAAAAAAATGCCAGCCCTAAAGCTGAACACAGTAGTTAAAAATGGTCATCAAAACCTAACTATGCACCATGCAAACTGGGGAACTTAGGACACTAAGCACATTCCCAGAGAAGACCGAAAAAGGGCACTTCTGGAGTTCTTATAATAACTTTCAAAAGCAACATGCCCAACAAAGGATTTTACAAGGCAATAAACCACTCCACTAGGTAATTAAATTCTCCTAAGCTGCCTTTTGCTAGCTACATGCTTTATTACAATGAGAGCTATCCCAAGGGATTAACAAAACTTTGTGTTGGGGATGAGAAACATTATTATATCTTTTTGCTCCTCTGAAACCTTGTGAAATGTTGCAAGGGTTTGAGAGACAGATTTAGAAAAAGCTGATTTAAGAAGAATAAATTCCTAAGTATTCCAGCAAATGGTGTGGTATAATATCACAAGGAGGGTCACTTTTACCTTAAGAGCACAGTAAATCTCACTCATAATCAGGAAGTCCACTCTGGTGCAAACTGGTGCAAAATTTGGCTCAGTCAGTGCAGATATGAAATTGGCTACCATTTAGTGAATGATAATGCCTCTTTCTCTGATTTGTGAAAATTAAAACTCTGATCAACGATACAATCAACAATACAGGAGGTACAGTAAACAACAGCATCTGTACCTTAAGATACTATTTATTAGAACAGCTCTGTACCTTTAACAAACTATTGAGTGAAAGAAGAAAGAGGGAAAATTGCTGTTTTGCCTGATTAAAAAGTAAACAAATTAAAATTTTGTGCTAAATCAAATTCTTAGGTCAGACCAGGAAGAAATTTAGCATAATCTTAAAAAGTTACATCCCATACCCTGAGAAACAGATGGTAAAGAGAGGGAAACATTACTAATGCTTTTAATATTTATTAGAAAATATAATTAAAATAATACTAACAGGAAAAAATAATTCCCCTTCTGAAATCACTTCTTGCATCCTATCTGCTTGGAGAAGCAAGATAAAAAAGGCCCATTATTACTAAAACCTTAACATTTAAACAGTGCAATTTTCAGGTTCTAACAATAAATTCTGCAGCTGCAACCAACCAAAAATTTCCACCAATTGCTGTGAGTGTGGAGAAAGAGTCTGAAACCTGCACTTCTCAGAGAATGGTTAGTCCATTAAATACCTACCTTCTCCTTGTTGAATGATATGACCACCAACTGAAAATGAAACAACAGGGCAGACAAAAAGCACAGCATGTGCAGTATATTGACAAAGATCCCAAGGAGGAGTATGCACATATGGTCTTCAGGGAGCCAAAAAGCATAGGCCATATGAGCACAGAACTAAATAATGCCTGGTTTTCTTCGGATTTATTTCTGATTATTAAAGTCTTTGAAGTCTAACAATACAGAAACAGCATTATAATTTATTTCCCTATGGGTGTAATACTTGAAGTGTCTCTGCCCCTACTGAATTCTGTAATCTTTAATAAGAAAATGGAGACATTGTACAAGCTTGAAATGTTCCTCTCTACCTACTCACCTATTTTAATAGATCTTGCAGAAACACAGCCTCTTGGAAATTATTATATTCAATCTTAGTTGAAATTAGTTAACAGGTTTCAAATTTATCATTAACACTGTCAGGCTTAAGCAAAATCATGTACCAAAGAATACACAGAGTGGAACACATTAGCTTTACTTCAGTAGGAGCCATGGCTGAAAACACTTAAAGAGTCATGGCAGAAGGGACAACTATCTCCTCCCCACAGCACTGAAAGGGCAGCTACAACACCTTCTCCCTTCCTATTAGAATAGAATTTCTACTTCTGATTTTTAGCCATAAACACAAGTGAAGGATATAAATTATTTACTAAAATATGCAAAGCAAGAATCTTTGTTCTCATTAGCATAAAATTAACAGCGAGATCATCATACTATGACTCACAGAACATACACATGCAATAGATGACATTCTTATACCATGATATATGGTGCTGCTGTTGCTGTTAAGATATGATTCGACCAATGGCGCCTGTTCTTCCGAATGTTTCATCCTGCGCGTCCTCGTGCGACTGTCCACATTGGACTGAACCATGAGTGGCTCCTGGCGCTTTTTCTTCTGCTTCTGTTCTAGCAATGCTCGCTGGAGAAAATACAAAGAAAAGCATCTGTTACCAGACTCCAAATTGTAGCAGCCTATGGTGAAAAACAATGGGTACTTTTACACCTTCTCCAGTTTACAGTGGCAGCAGTTGGGACATTGGGATATCGAGCAATAGGAAATCTTTCCAAAAAAAATCAACCAACCCACTGCTAAAACACCTTCTGCTGAAAACAAAAAATAATTAGAATAGATCTTTCTGAGCAGTCTACCAGATGTTAGAGCTTGCTTGGAAATAACCCTTGGGAAAAAACAACAGTGTGAGAATACTGGCTGTGAAGCAATAGGAAGGTAAGCAAGAGCATAAGGCAGAGATGCCAATTTCACTTTCTGTAAATTAAAAGCAGGTAATTGCAAACTAGAATCAAGTGATAATACTGGACATTAGCCTAATTTAACAGCTGTAAAATATGAACTTTAATTAAACACTTAAATTTCTCAGCTAGACCTGCTGAAAACTAAAACCTTCAGCATCCAGTGGCATCATAGACACATCTCTGAGCCCCCTTCCACAGCCTCAGAGAATTCAAATAAGAGGTATTTGAAAATGAGATGCTGGTTGACATGCAAGCTGATTAAACAATGGGGGGAAAAAAATGTATAGAAAAGGATAAAACTGAACTCACAACATTTAACTATAAACCTGAGTATTTTGGGAAGCAAACCACAGGAAAATCAAAGTAAATGCAGAAACTTCAGCTCCCATTAAACCCTGATGGCAGAATTCCCTCAGATTTCATGGAAGAGGTTCTGACTCTCCTTCCTGTAAAAGTTATGTAGGAATACCATAGCAAAACAGGCAACATAGCACATAGTGCCTCTATGCTACAGCCACAAGGGCGAAATCTACAGAACAAAAAGTACATAAAAACTTTGTGGTTAACCTCTCTTGGCTGGCATGACTGCCAGAACCTTCTGTCCTTTCTGGTCCATCAGTGGGGGTAAAACCATTCTAAGTCAGCTAAAGCCAAGTCCAAGGCAGTGGAAATGAGAGGCACCCAAACCACAGTCCTAAGACAAATTTTAAGGGAAGCTAGACTTCTAAGTGAACTATAACCTTCACAGACCTCTCTGTTGCGTTCCCCACTCAGAAGATGAAACTTTCTATTACCAGATACCTGTGTCAATAGTTTCATTACTCGAAGATCTATACTTCACAGAGCAAGAAGGTGCTCCTCCAAAGTCTCACCTGCCTGTCAAGCTTCTGCTGGCGCAGGCTGCTCCCCTCTTCATCCAGAACACTGCAAAGACAAAGAGTATGCAATTGGAGCAAATTTATCACTCAAAACAACTTTTAACAGCAGTCACTGGAGAAAACCCTTGCAGGAGTTATCAATACAAGACTCCCACTATGTTCCATGGACGTTTGCCTGCCCAAATCTACAGTGTGGATTCCTCTCCACTCTTTTCTAATGCCAAATGTCAGTGTATACAGCAATGGGGTTTGATTGAAAGTTTGCATATAAAGCACAGAAAAAGTGTAAGAGAGCTGCTTAGCAACTCGGCAGTATTGAAAATTATGTTAGGAAAATTAACTGCCTAATCTTTTGCACACTGAAAACCATAATTTATTCCTGAATATCTGAAAAGTCACACTTATTGCCACACACATCAACATTTAGAAGCTCACAAGATAAACAGCATTGCTCACTGCCATATTTCTTTCTAATTATTGCTAGTTGGGAGATTAGCTCCTGTGCATTCAATCATTTTCATTAATTAGATGTTAAAGACTGGCATTGAAATCAGAAAGCTATTTTTGTGAAGTATTTTATCAAACTACTGACTACACTCTATTTTTCTGAAGAACAAAGGTCTCTACTGTAAGAACACTGTGGTTAAACACTGAACATAGATAATGACATCTTTTAAACAGTAATATGCAACCTATAGGGAGAATAGCGTTATAGAACAAAAACAATAGCCTCTTACAAGTGGAATTCATTTTCTCTTACAATACATTTTTACAAAAGGTTACTCACTTCTCTTATAATCACTCTTAACAATCAAACAGAAAAAAACCCAAAAAACAGGACAAACAAACCTGGATTTTGACCTACATGCAACCCAACTGTCTTGCAATGGAAATTTCATACAAAATGTGAATCCCACGTATTAATATATACTCTTTAGCAGACAGTAACATTATAGTAGAGTTAGACAGGACAGCTAATAAAGACACGCAGAATGCCACCTTTCCAATGCCATCTATTATCAAAGACATGTAATTAAGCATTACTGGTAGCATCAGCCTTTCACAACTTATACTTGGGTTATTTGTTACAAAACACTGATGCTCCACAGAATGAAGCTATGCTGTTCAAGCACCTCAGGTATGAAGTTACAATCTCTTGCAGAGCTAATGCATTACCCACAGTCCACACACACACACACACACACAAAAAAAACCCAACCACAAACAAACAAAAAAACCCCACAAAAAACCCAACCACAACCAAAACCAAACAAAAAAACTCACGCTCAGAAAAATGTTCTGCTTTACACCAAGCATTCTTCATTTGATAAATTACAAAAACAAGTTATAAAAAGAAGACATGCATTCCTTCATGGTATACAGTACCATGTTTTCACAAGAGTGCTTCACTACAATTGCAACACTGATTAGCTGCACTGATAGAAAGTAAAACTACCTTAATGGATATCTTTGGCCAAACAATTGTGCAAAAGATGCCTAAGTATAAAGTTTCAGGCTTAATGGCCTGAACAAATCCTCCTTATTTCAGACAATGCTTGAAAAAAAGCCAAAACCATGTACTGATGCTAATATAGACCATAAGAACTGCAGAGGCAGCAAGGCATATACCATCCTAGCATCCATATCCCGGCATAACACACTGCATGGAACAAGGGAGCAAGGAAATGTCCTTCGTGTGTTTCTAAACCTTACCTGTGACTGCCTGGGAAGCCACAACAAAGTAAATTCAGGTTCAGATAAAAAGGCACAGCTCTTTCAATTGTCTTTATGCTCAACCTTGGCATGGTAAACATGGCAGTTTAAATAACGCCACAACAAACCCAAGTCAGAGGAATGACTTGTGTGATGAAAGGTGTGATTTGTATTGATTCAGCATTCCATGAATGCAAAGCAACTATCAGATACACCGTAGGACTGCCAAAAAAGAATACAACTCCATCCAAACACTACGGTTGCTGTGATGCTAGAACACACTCCACCTTGCCCTTCAACTGCAAGACATTGTTTTGAAACCCTCTGAATATATGCAATCAAAGCTGACACCAATAGCATGCTTTGAAAACAAGATGACAAGCTCATTTGGAGCTTCCAGGTCTTTCAATCTCCCACTTCATATTTTATAAAGTTCCAGATATAACAATCCTGTTATAAATATGCATTAATGAGAAGCCTTCTATTATTTAAGCTTAGCATTCAGCAACTAAAATGGAACTCTAGCTTTCTTCACTGACACCAAGGTTCAACAGAATACAGTTACTTCAACAATTCTCTCCCCCTGCGGGTTACTGGACTTGTATGAGGACGCTTTGTTGGCCCCTGCCAGCCACACCCCTCTTCCAAATCCTTCACAGTGTAATGTAAGAAAGGCCTCATTACCACTAGGTCTGTCTATTTTAGCAGGTACCCAATGCCAGTATCACTGAAAAACTGCACTTCTGTCCTTTCTTGATGCCTAAATAATGCTTATGCAACTCCAAACACAAAGAGGATTCAATTTAGACCATATATTCTTCTGCTATAATAATAGAGCACTCCAGTTTCAGACTGTGCATTTTGTCAGTATTTTCTGCAGAACAAGTGGACCTTGGAGTTGCTGATTAGCGGCCAACATTTCACATTCCCTGATTTTCAATAGAAAACCTCTCCCGAGACTAGGTGACTTCCAAGTATTCCATTAAGGGACATCAGAGCTTAAATACACGGATAAATAAATAATATAAGCTCTGTTTCCTTTGCAATTCCAACAGGCTCTCACCCTTGCTGCCTTGAAACACATCTGCAGCAGAATCTGAGATGGAAGTGTGTAAGCACCACTGACCCTTTTTCTCACACTTCAGCGAATCCCTGCAGAAAGATTTAGCAGATCATCTTGCCACAGCATCTGGCAGACCATGCATTCTGTCAGATGCTCCAGAGCCCAAGAGCTGAAATACAGAAAACCTACCCCTTTTTCCTTTGGAAAACACAAAGGTGTAGGAGCAGAAGCACAACCTTTGCCCTTCCTGGTCTTTCAAAAGAGCAGAAATCAATTGCTCATCCCTCTGGAAGATTTGTACACACAGGAGGACCCAGCCTGCTCTGCCCACTTTTGAAAGTGCCCATGGGTTTGCTGCTCTGTGGTCCAAATAACTGGGATGGTCAGAGACTAAAGCCCAGTACAGAGGAAAAACTGTGACTAGAAATGGTAGGAAAGATGACAGGAAATACTCTCATGGAGCGGCTGTTAGAACAATTCTGCCTGCATGTTTGATGTGATGCTAGAAAATCCCAGGAGAAGCATGAAACTGTCAGACTTAACAGAAAAATATAACTTTATAATTCATGAAAATTGAATTATTGAAGAGCATGCATACATATTAGCAATCTGCACAGCATGCTGAAGTATCCTGAAGGTCCAGTGCAGTTCATTTGCACTCCTGTTTGATAAGAGTATCGTGCATCTGCCTGGCACCTTGGCTATGGCTTTGACCCATTTAAAATAAAAAGCAATTTTGTACTATATATAGTATTGTAATTCAGCTCTGCAATAGTAGTCTAGTTCAAATTCTGTTGACAAATCGGAGCTAGTGTAGATATATATATATACATCTTTGCACATAATTATTCAGGGAAAAGCCATCCATCCGTTCAGAATTTTAACAATTCACCCATTAGAGCTTACTGGATGTTGGGCTTAAGAAGTCAAGCTATATACTGTAAAGATTTATATTAGCAGCCTGGACCAAGGCCCACAGAGACTTAAGTATTTTATTTAGATAGCAATACTTTCAAATTTTAAATATGACACTTCATTCAAATATCCCCACCTCCTATTTTCTGTGAAATTAACAATCACCTTTGTGTCAATGTATTACTTTTCATACCACCTTCTTAAGACACAAAATCAATTTTACTGAAACAGTTTCAACATTAAATTCAATTTACACAAAAACAGCCAGGCTTACCATACTGCTACATGTCACAATGAAGATAAAAATATAAGCAAAAATTCCAGTTTTCTAAGCTTTTCATAATCTCTATTCCTTAAAAACTATTTAGAGAGAAACCCAAGACCTATCAGCTTTTAAGAATGAGACTTCATGATTACATGAAGCTCCACAATTTACTGCTGAGATGAAGTCAGAAGATTCTGTAAGTCAACATCTTGCTACATTTTACTGTAATTCCACACGGACTGATTTCAATTTAAGTAAAATCTGAAAAGCCTTAATTCAAATAACACATTTCACAGCAATTACTTTGCCTTCACTCTTTGAACATGCAAACTGCTTGTATTTCAGTAAGCCATTGCAAGAAAAAAGAATTAAGAAGAAATATTTTTAATTAGAATGTCCAAAATGCATGTAGTCACTGATTTTATTTTAGTTTAGTTTTTATAAAAGTCTGACACAGTAAAGCAGCCCTATTGTTTTTGCCTGGCAAAACAAGACAATGCTTTTGTTCCTTCCTGACACTGCTTCATAAAGGAACATTTTTCATTACAATAACTTTTTTACCAGGACAAAGGTCCAAAATCTTAGCTAGCACATCACTGCCGGCCAACACTAATTCAACCAAGAAGCATAGCTGGTCAAACAAGCAGGCACATACTACCGCTAAACTTTCATACACTGTTTAAGAAGTGTCACTTGCATTTCCTCTTTTTGCTGCTTCATGACAATACATTGTTAACAGCAGAACCCAAAAGCACTATGTGAAATCAGGGACCTTTGCACAAGCCAAATGAATGTACCTAGCTAGGGAAAATTCCTGAGACAAACAGTCCACGTTATAAAAAGATGAGGAATTGGATAAGAAAATGTTCCTCCCATTTAAAACACTGAACCAGTAGCAATAGAAAATTAGAGGAGGTATTTTCATCTCGAGTTTCTTCTGCCATATTGTGAACTGCAATTTAAAAACAATGGATGATCAAACCAGATAGAGAGGAAAAAAATACACCACACCAGACTAATCTTCAAGATCACTCAGATCTTTCAGATGCACTCCTGTTGTGAAGAAAGCTCATATGTTGCTGTGTCAAGAGAAACAGGTTATGGGATCTTTTAGAGCACAACTGACTCAAAAGCACAAGAATGGGTGTAATGTGCCATTTGAACATTACAGTCTCTAAAAACACATGAAATAAAATTCCTGTAAAGAGATAGCACTTGGCTTACTGGATACCATCTGTCATATTCACCCAATTACACTTCTCTATAATCTCTATAAAGTCTCTGCAGTTCCATAAAACCCAACTGCTCTGGATAATGTTACTGTTAAGTCCTTAGGAATGAGCTTTCCCACAGCACTGATGAAATGCTACTGTAAAAGCCCATTAACAGGGTCAGGGACCTGCAGGCTGAAGTCATGCTCCAGAGGGAATGGCACACAGTTAGGTTCTTCAAACAAGTAAAATTCAGTGAACTCCTTTAGCCACTGAAGTTGGCTAAAATTCCAGCACCTGCAAGTCCCCACACAAAATAAGAACTCCCCTATGTATGCCATATGCTGAGTTCACCAGAAACCACTTGGGAGAAACATTATTTATTATATCAGACACACAGCCTAATCAAAGACTTAAAAATGAAACAAATCACTCTGAAAGACTGCAAGGGCTCCCCTCATGCTTGGAATCGTCAGGACTTTCTGACCCCAAAGCAGATGCCCAGTCATTCAATTTAGAGTAAGACCTGCAGCTATCTTTATGGTAAAACAAGGAACTGCTTTTCTGGGCCACCTAAGCAAGCAGAAGTCTGGCCATTGAGGAGCAGCCCACGGACATTCAATCTTAGTTTGCCCTTTGCCTGCCAACCACAGCAACACCAGCTCTTGGATTTCTCCCATGCCATATTCACAGGGCAGAGAGGGCAACACCCTGCCCTTATTGGTTACCTATGGGTGACCACTGAACAGACCGGGAAAGTACAAACATACCAGCAACTGCTGCGGAAACAGAGACTACATTTTTCTATGTGAAGCTTCAGAGGAATAAAGTGTTTCACTGCAAATCTCACATGATAAATGAAAGTATGACTGCCCAGGAACACAGCATCGCCTCCTCTGCCTGCGCAGCTGTTCTGAAGACACTTAAAAAGACTAAAAAGAATATAAAGCAAGTGCATAGAGGGAAAAGGCAGGAATGTGAACACTGATATTATTATGAGAATTATCAGCACCATGTCTGCTACAAAACAGAAGAAGATGCAGAAGATGCATACACTGTGATGATGATCCAAATGGCACTAAAAGTAATGCCTGCAGGGCAGATGGCTGATAGCAGAGACTGCATTTGCAGTTGCACAAATAATTACAGAACCAAATGCTTTATTTTCTTTTCAAATCCTGGATGGCAAGCTAGCTTAAAAATCAGCAAATTAATGAGAGCTTCCTGAGTTGGTCCTATTCGCTTCAGTAAGGTTTATCTAAATGTCCTTTTCACACTAAGATCTATGACACTCATTATGTTTGGCAACAGTTCTGCAGATTAACAGAGCAAATGTAACAATGGGAACATATTCATAATTTTTTTCTTAATTCCATGTAGATAATTTTTAAGATGAACTCAACCAAACCCTCATCATGGCCACACAATTGTCACGGATCAGGTTAGGACAGCTAAAGCTCTGATAGAATTAAATCCGGCCAGAGATGCCAAGGGCAACAACATAAGCTTCCATAGGTACAGCAGTGATAAAAGGTATACTAGGAAAGATGTGGACCCTCTCCAGAAGGAAATGGAAGACCCAGATACCTGGGACATGGAGAAGGCTGAGGTACTTAGTGACTTTTTTGAGTCAGTCTTCACCAGTAAGTGTTCCAGCCACACCACCTGGGTTGCAGAAAGTAAAGGCAGGGACTGGGAAAACGAAGCCCTTCCCACTGTCGGAGAGGATCAGGTTCAAGACCATCTAAGGAACCTGATGAGATGCATCCATGGGTCCTGAGGGAACTGGTAGAGGGAATGGCTAAGCCACTATCCATCCTATTTGAGAAGTCATGGCAGTCCAGTGAAGTTCCCACTGACTGGAAGAAGGGAAATGTAATCCCCATTTTTGAAAAAGGAAATAAGGAAGACCCAGGGAACTACAGGCCAGTGAGTCTCACCACTCTCTACCCCGGCAAGATCATGGAGCAGATCCTCCTGCAAACTATGCTAAGGTGCATGGAAAATAAGGAGATTATTGGCAACAGCCAACATGACTTCAGCAAGGGCAAATTATGCCTGATAAATCTGGTGGCCTGCTATGACAGGACTACAGTGTTGGGGAGTAGATGAGGGATGAGAGGGAAGAGAAACAGACTTTATCACCTTAAGTTTTGCAAAGCGTTTGACACAGTCCCACACAATGTCCTTGCCTCTAAATTGGAGAAGCAAGGATTTGACAGATGGAACACTCAGTGGATAAGGAATTGGCTGGATGGACACACTCAAAGAGTTGTGATCAACAGTTCAATGTCCAAGTGGAGATCAGAGATGAGTGGCATTCCCCAGGGGTCAGTATTGGAACTGGTGCTGCTTAACATCTTTGTAGGCAATGTGGGCACTGGCATTGAGAGCACCCTCAGCAAGTCTGCAGATAACATGAAGCTGTGTGGTGCAGCTGACACACTGGAGGGAAGGGACGCCATTCAGAAGACCCTGACAGGGTAGAGAGGTGGGGCTGCGCAAACTTCTTGAAATTCCACAAGCCCAAGTGCAAGGTTCTGCATTTGGGTTGGGGCAATCTCAAGCACAAATACAGACTGGGCAGAGAAGGGAGGGACAGCAGTGCTGAGATGAGCTTGGGGGTGACAGTTGACAAGAAGCTCAGCATGACCTGACAATGTGAGCTCTTAGTCCAGAAAGCCAAACATAGCCTGGACTGCATCAAAAGAAGACAGGAGGCCAAGGAAGGTGATTCACTCTAAGCAGCACTCCTGAGAGTCCACCTGGAGTACTGTGTCCAGGTCTGGGGCCCCCAGCATAAGACGGATATGGACCTGTAAAAGTCAAGATGAAGACCAAAAGAAAACCAGAGGGTTGGAGCATCTCTCCTGTAAGGAAAAGCTGATAGAGCTGGAGTTGTTCAGCCTGGAGAAGAGAAGGCTCAATGGAGACCATATGGCACTTTTCAGTACCTAAAGGGGGCCTACAGGAAAGCTGGAGAGGGACTTTTTACGAGGGCAGGTAATGACAGGAAAATAGGAAATGGCTTCAAACTGAAAGAAGGTATGTTTAGATCAGATATTTGGGAGAAATTCTTCCTTGTGGAGGCAGTGAGACACCAAAACAGGTTGCCCAGAGAAGCTGTGGATGCCCCATCCCTGGAGGTGTTCAAGGACTGGTTAGATGTGACTTTGAACAACCTGGTATAGTGGAAGGTATTTTATCCAGGGCAGAGGAACTGGAACTAGATGATCTTTAAGGCCCCTTCCAGCCCAAACCACTCTATGATTCTATAATAGCATTTTTTGCTCTGTTTTAATTAGAAGAGTTTGTTAAATTAGATCTCCAATTGTTACACCTTTAGGTATATGAAACCAACAGAAACTGTAGAAATCAAGTCTTCTAAATGTTTCACTTAAACTAAGTTTTAGAAACCATATTAGGCAAAATATATTGTAAGATGGTGTGTTACAGGATATATACAACCAGACACTGACCAAGAGCAAATAGCCCGAGAGACTATCAGTGCTGAAGGGAACAACAGGAGCTCCAGAGATACTTCAGATACGCTTTGTAGTAATGACATACAGCTTTGAGTTAAATTAGAACAAAACTGTAGTCATTGTGAAAAAGAAACTACAGTTTAGAATCTGAAATGTCTAGGCTGACAGCTTTCAGGGAGATGGTAAGAAGCCAGGAAAAGATCTACTGAGATGAAAAGCAAAACTATTCCCTAAAGCACACTGCATGTTTTAAATAACTGAACTACAGGGCTGCCACTATTGCCCTGTAAAGATCAGGTAATCTAATATTTGTACAAATACATTCTCTGCAATTACACAGAACTGAATAAGATAGCACATGGCAGTAAATTGCAGGTAATGAAAATAACACCTAAAGGAAGTGTGGATGGCTGGGCTATTTCTTGCCCTCCCTCAAAACACACAAATTCTGAATACAATGTCAGAAAAAGAATCTATATCCCAAAAAAGAGAAATGAATTCAATAAACAGGAATGATGAAGCAGAAACATGCAATAGCCTTTGGCTGCTAAATACTTAAATTGTATTTAAAGTACTTTGACGAGAAGTGCCTGAATAGGAGCAAATTGGGAAGGAAAAAACCATGACCTGGAGATACACTACCTGCAATGCAGATGGATCCAGATGACAAATGACATGACTTTCAGGAAGTGCCTTTATCGAAAACACATCGCTGCCAGCCACAGGAAAGATCCTGCCCTAGCAGCCAGACTTCTCTCTCAGTACCAAATTTCAGCCAATCTCAGTCATTAAAGCAGTAAAATACATGCACAACCAAAACCAACCCATTAATGTACAAAGCATCCAACCACAACAAGCAGTAAATAAAAATTAGCAGAAATCAGGGAAAAGCATTGTCTGGATAAGGAGACTAAATTCACACATACATACACTGCAGAACAAGAGTTCTCCACCTGGACCACAAGGATTCTCCCATTCCACGACTGCTGCACTGGTAAAAGATGTCACCTAGAACAGACCTCTGCATTTCTGCAATGGGGAGCCATTGCAATGAAGAGAAAACCTGCACAAAGTGACTGCCGGCTTCTTTCCCTCCCCCTCCTACACCTGTTCTATGAAACATGGTTTTGCCCAGTTGGCAGCATACTGGACCAGTGCAACCTTTCAAGACACCTGTAAAATGAGATTAACAAACAAGTCTTAACTCCTCTTGGAACCACCTTTGTGAAGCAAGAATGAAGCCTTACAGGTACAGTAATTAACCTAGAAACAATGCTGGCCTTTAAAATAATAGTATAATTGTGAAGTGTTTAACAAACAAAACACCGATCCCAATGATAGGGTCAGTGCTGCAGGTGTTTAGTGAGGCTCCTCCCTGCAGCAGGCATGTAAACACAGGCACTAATGTGTAGATCAAATACGCTGCTGCTGAAATGGGTTATATTTGAGGTAATTCAGTAATGCAGCAAAGTATTAACAGATCCCAGTACCTACCTATGTGTTTAGGACAGAATAAAAGGTAAGAGTTGAATTTACTGGACTTTCAGAGGAATAGTAAAATTAAGCCTTCAGTTTATTCAGAATGTGAAGGCAAAAGAGACTACCTAGTTTCCCTTAGCTGCTTTAAAAAGCAAAACTGAAGAAAAACCCAGTAAGAATTGTAACTCTGATAAGAGGTATTAGTGAATTGAAACAACCAAGCTCCCTTTTCCTTTTTACAGGTGGTTTTACAGTTTCTATGGAATACAGTTTCTAAGGAAAGACATGTCATTTCATGATAAATACTAACCGTGAAACAAAATATTTTGTCACTTTTCCCCCCCACACATACTATCTTTATAATCCAACCTAATACTATTTTGCTGGAATTGAGGAAAGCAGATTTTTCATTTTGGTTTGAGTTCATTCTCTGCAGTTACTTGCTATACAAGTAGCAAATTCTGACAATCCTGGACAGCCTTTTCAGTGGAAAATGAGTTTGTCGGATCCTGGTGCCTAAGTATATGATATGGATTTTGAGATTGGCAAGATGCTGATGGTTGTCCAGAGTAACAAACACCATTTGGCCAAGATTTTTTACCCAATAATGAAAACTAAGTCATTATTTCTAACAGCACTCTATGCAGATGAGGTATTCCATACACTCTGATCTCCATACCTGGGCCCTGAATCCCCAAACCCACGAATTCAATTTCAGGAAAATGTTCCCACTAATTTCACATTGCATAAAAAGATGCATATGTATAAATCCCTCCAGACTGGGATTTTTAATTATAAACTCCTGAAGACAAAGAATTGTTTTCACAGCGTGCATACACGCTGCTTGCACAAAAAGAGATTTTTTTTCAGATTCAGTCCTCCAGGTATTAACATAATCTTAGAAAACCACAGTAATAATAAGGTTGGGATGTTGACATTCCTGCCTTTTTTAATTTTTTTTTTAATGAGACAGAGGTATTCAGTCCTGGTAGACTGAGAGCTCGTAGACTGATGTCTACAGTACTTAAGAGAATTTCAAAACAACTTACATATTTAATCTTTTCTAATTTATCAGTTCCCTCTGAAAAGATCATCTTGTAAGTAAACAACCTGAAGAGCACTGTTCTCCATTTCAAAACTAAGCTAATCTCCTTTGCTTCTGTGTGCAACAAAACATGGGTAAATGGAATCCACTGGCGAGACCTAGGAAGCAGCAGAAAATCTTTACGACGTGGTCAGAGAGTTTTCTGCAGCTGTGAAGCAGTTAGTGAGAAGTAGTGGCAGAAAACCAACATAGAAGCTTTACTCTTAACAGGTACTAAGGATGGACTACCTAAGGCAATCCTCCTTCTGGGAGTTAACGGCAAAGGCAAAGAGGGTGGCCACTTCAGTTGCCTCAGATTGCAAAAAACCAAGCTGATCTAGAGAAGCCTAAGGGACCAGACCTTGTTCTTTTAAGGGGAATTTACAAATGGACATATACATCACCCAAAGAAAGGCAGAAGGGCTTTGTATTCATTGAAGAAGGGAAGAGCAGTGGAGTTGTTTAGCTGACCCTGATTGATTAGTTTATGATGAGCTTTGAGGGGGAGTTAATTTCTTCTGCTTTATGAAAAAAGGTTGGTATCTCTGAACTCTTCAGGATTTCTTTAGTGGCACTGTTGTCCACTATGGAAGTGCTTAAAATCGTACCAAAGCAAGATGCGTGCAACACCCTGTTTGTTACAGGGAAAGCTTATTTTCTAGTTCATCCTTTGAAGGTCCCTTCCAACAAAAACCATTCTATGGTTCTGTGATATACCTTTCACCTTTCTTTCTGACAAGTAACTCCCTTTCAAAGAAGCTATTTAGTCCAGGTGCTGTGTTGGAAGAAGGTAGCGACGGAAAGGAGGCAACAAAAGTCAGACTACTGTCAAGCAAACTGCAAATGCTCTAGCACATGGTTGGTAAAATTACTGCTGTTCTCTATGGATGGAGGAGAAAAGTATGCATTATTATAATGCATATCAGCTTTCATATCTTTTTGTTACATTGCATGATTTTCTCCACATCTGTGTGTAACTCCCAGGCAAGGAAGCTGAACTACCACAGGCAAATTTCAGCCGGTGTCGGCTTCCAACTTTCTCTAGTAAAATAATTGTAGAAATAAAATAAACAGAAGGGGGAAAGCATAACATGGAATAATACTATACAAAATCACATATCATAGGTTGTATTAGGAAAAGGAACAAATACTACTTTTTGACATGTTTTAGGAACAAACCTAACTTGTCCCATTAAACCCATATTTCTATATTCTGACTGGTCCTTATTTAACCCCAAATATGCTGGCATTCTTTTTTCTGTTTCAAATTGAAGAAAATGTCCTTTTAACAGTAAAATGCATTCACTACATTTACAAATACTTGAAAGTGTCCCATCAAATAACAGTCTCAACATTGTTATGCAACATATCTCTTCTTGTTAAATACTAAGATACATACATTGCATAAAATTTAATCACCTTTGTTTTGCATAAACGTTAACTGTCCTCAGCAATTTGAATTTATATACCTAGTTTAGTATATCAGCTTTAAGTATTTCAAATAAATTAGGCAAATTTAAAACAGGTCAGATATTTGTTATTGCAATATTTTTAGTTCCGTGTCCAGTATGAATTGTCTGACTCCCGACTACTTCTTGATGACTCTGTGACCATTTTTGTTACATCTGGCAATCATTTACCTTTTACCCCAGTAAGTGTACTGGAGGAAGTAGTATTAGACACACAAGCATCAGCTCTTCTTGTGCCACACAACTGGAAGCTTTCAGCTGTTCAAGTCTCCTCCTTCCATCATCAAATTTGTTTAAAAAATACAATCCAAAACAGAACCTGTCCAGCGAGAAAACTACACCAGTTAATGGAAATCTTCCCTGTGATTTTTGACTCCACTTCTGATACTTCCTCACACAAAAGCTTTATTTTCCAGGGCTGTGACGGTCTTTCTTGATGCAAGAAAGATTCCAGCAGCTAGAATTATCTGACTTGATACAAATCATAAACACATAAATCCACCCAGAGTGTACAGTTTTAAGTTCAAATCAACTATCAAGCTAGTACATTAAGCCAGAAGTCTTTAATCAAATCTTCAATCAGAATCTCATGGCAAATGCAGCACTTGACAAGTGCTCAGTTCATAAGGGTAGTACCGGAAACTGCATAAGAAGGTAGAGCCTACAAAATACAGGCAGGAAGGCACACATCAGGATTTCCTCCAGTGTGGCTGGTACAGTATATGCTATCAATATTTCAGCAAATAAGAAACCCAAAATACTTTGACAATACAATCTTTAATTGATTAAAATTATCAAGTTGCCTTCATCTAGTTCTCTCAGAATGTCTCTAATGAAATTATCATTTGGTCTAATAATTAGTCTAGATTATTCTCTCAACACTTTACAGTATAAAATGTGTCACTACAAAGAAGCAGGTGAAATGCCTTGCTATGGTGATAAATGAAAAAATATTAAAACCCATTTAATTAGTAAGAAATGTGACAACTTGAGAAAAGTAAAACATTATCTGCTATGTTCAGCTTTATCTCTCAACAGATAACCAGACAAGACATTATTTCCAAGTATTTCAGTACATACACATAGATATAGATAGGGAAAAATAAAAAAAAAACCTCAGAGAGAAAAATCTGGAAAGTCACTACTTTTTTTAATGCCGTCTGGAAAATTATTATCATTAACTGGTATGATTCAAATGCTGCATTCCTTCAGCATTGGGCAGTTAATTGATATCACAATCCCTCCTTTCATGACATAAAAATTTGCTCTACAGGATGTGTAAGACATGCAAGAATGTGTGCTGCCAGCAAGAAATGAGAATTGTGGGAAAGGCTGTGTCAGAGTCAGACAGCACGCAGACTCACCGTTTCAGAGAACTGGGAATCGGTGTCCCTAAAAAGCTTTGGATTGCCAGCTGAAAATCTCCTCTGCAGTACACAGCTTATAGCTGACACAGTTATCAAATTACTAAAAAATTAAGGCCTAATGATCATGACCCCAACTAATTCCTACTTCCAGCTGCAACTATCTTTTCCAAATTACTGTTCTGGGCTTCAAACCATCATCACATAAACAGCATGCATGGTGCTGTTTGACAGCCAAAATCAGTCCCCCAGGCAAGACATTTCAAACTCCACAGCACCATTTTCACTGTACTTGAGGAGGACTGAAGATAGGGTCTGAAATACATACACCATCTAATTTTTATGGTTCTGATCCAGAACTGACTAATATAACTTATTATTGCTGGACATAAATATTGCCATCTAGACCTGCTCAAATGGCACAGTAAAATGTTATATTATGTGAAATGGTGAACACCAAAAGAAAAGGCTGATAAAAAAATCATTCATTTTTATCTGTTTTCTAAACTGCTTGTCAAATATTCACCAGTTACATCAAACAGCAACGAAGGAGGAATAAAAAAACAAAACAACAAGATAATTTTAATGATTGTTTTGAAAACTCCTAGGATTTCCACAAATATTTTAAATGCAAAAAGAGTAACCTTGCCTTTAAAATAAAGCAAGCATAAGATAATTAGATTTAAAAAGGTGTGTCGACTCTAAATACTTTTCATAAACTGGTAATCAGCTGTCATCTGTGACTCTAACAAAATATCCAAAGGCATTAGATGAAAAAAAGATCTCAGCATTTATCCAATGTACTACTCTTTTTTAAGCTGTTTTTACTTAGGCATTCTTTTTTTCTTTCACCGTGTGCCAATGGCTAAGCAAATAGGGGACCACGTTTTATAAACCGTAGGACAGTTCTCATACAAAAAGCCACAAACAGCCTCTGCCATTCATATACTGCTACAGATTTGCAGTACATTTGACCTCTCCAAATACATAAAGGACACAATACCAGCATATTATCTGAGGAATTAAGCAGTGTAATGCTCATTAAGGTTGTGCCACTAATTCCCGCACACTGTGTACTGAAAATTTATGCTTAAATGATATATTTCAAGATATTGGTTGAAATTACAGTTCTCTAGAATCAGATTGTAATTATACAGGATTGCAAATTGTACGTTTGTTGGTTTCTGGAAACAAAATGGACAGCAAACTCTGCAATTTTAATGGCTGTTTTCATGATAGATACAGATACTGAGAACACTGCAGTTGATTTTCCAAATAAGACAAAAACTTTTCCCTTGTCTTTTTCTTCTCTTTTCCTTAAGATTCAGGCATATTATAAACTCAGAGAAAGACAGGGATAAGTTTATTGCCAGAAATAACATAGGAAAAATCTACTGACTGTACTCACTGTGTAGAACAGACAAACTCTGCTTTTTATAACATTATTCAGAAGATTTGGTATCACTGAGTTTGAGTGGGTTTGGCTTTTTTGTTTTATTCCCTTTTTTGTTTTTTTTTTTTAAAGGAAGATGAGTGATAGCCTCACATCGAATTTCAACCTGTGGAGCTTAAGTGACTCTCCAACATTCAATGACGTTGTGACAATTACTGTTTCCTATGTGGTTACAACTTAAAAAAGCTACCAGAGTGAAAGAATAACCAGAAGCCAGAATTTTGCAAATGTCACTCTGCACGTTCAGAAAAAGTGCAAATTGTTTCCTATCCCAAACGTTTTGATAATAAAATAAAATCAAGTGTGTTTAAAACCACTTCCATTTCTAATTTCAAAGCCAGCTCAGGTTGAGACACCCCTGATGCAGCCACACTCTTGTAGCAGATTTGTTGACGCATGATAGAAACAGGTCCTGGGGTAATTTAAGATACTACAGGTCCTGGATTTTGTGCTTTCCATTTTTCAACAAAGAAAACAAGCCTAATCTAATTTGCTCCCATGCGTCATTTAAAAATGTAACTAAAGTGATCACAGCTGAAGTAGATCAGATTAACTACTAAAGAAAGATTGTGTTGACAAACCAGCACAGCAAAGTTTATTAACACTATTTGCGGACACAAAAATCACAGTAAAACATACAAATCTGTTCGCCAGGAGGCTGTCTTGTATTTAACTCATGAAGTGAAGGCTGAGAGAATAAGATGTAAAGCATTTTTACTGAACAAAGAGCTGTTCAGGTTCTGTGACATCAGTAACAAACCATTACAGGAAAGGGCTTTCACCATCCTTTTCATATTTTTTTAATATGTGGCTGAAGTTGCCATTTTAATTATTCCACTTCACCTGCTAGAATGCCTGTTAGCAACAATCACAGCAAAACCAATCTCCACTGGGGACTGAAGCACCACATACAGCACTGTCCGTGCACACACTTGTAAACCTGCTTTTCTTCTATGAAACATTTTCAATTAAAATGTGGCTAAAATGTGAATAAAAATAGTTATTATCAGACTGGCTGTTGATTTCCTAGAACAGGAAGCAAATCATACCATGCACGTAAAATTAAATTCAAAACATTTGGGTCTTTGTCAGAGAAGTATTTAAGTTATCTGTCTCTCATGAAACACGTATGTGTTAATGTTATATTTTGTAGAAAGCAGGGAACAAGTGTACGTCTGGAAGTTTCAGGAAGAATTCTCATTTTTACAAGACTTCTGTAATAAAATTTGACCACGGCACTCAAACATCAAATTCCTTTACTGACAATTCGGTATCCATAAAATGAGAGCGTTCTGCCTGGTTACATAAGAAGAAATGTCTATAATTTGATTAATTTCAACTAAAGGCAGATAAATCTATACTAAATCCAACAGATTTCGTGATGACGGTGGTGGCTGGTTAGAGGCAAAGACCTTAGACAGACTCTCTGTGCAGAAGTATTCGGGCTCAATAATATTTGAGCAATGAGAATGACAGCTATAGGAATTCTGGTTTCTAAAACTGTATTGATCCTAGGAGCACTTCTTACATGTATGTGCAGAAGATTCCTCCAACTCCAATACATTGTGAAGAAAGTATAGTGGGTTCATTTTATTCTTGCCTCCATATGCATAATTCTCATTATCCCAATTTGTATTTCTTTTAAACAGACAAGCAGCAACATAAAAAAAAAAAAATAAATAAAAAAGATAATCTTATTTAGAGGAAAGAAGGTTGGAAGTGAAATATAAAGCAAATATATTGCCCTCCCCGATCTTGCTACTGAGTTTTTATACTGGAAAAGCCACACTTCTGCTACATATTCAGCGTCCCCATCCATAACAAAAGGGTAACACACTTCTGCCTTTGCAATATCTCCCAGGGATCTACACCAAGCAGGACAGGAGAGGGGGACACACAAGACTGGCAGTGCACTACAGCACAATGCAAGGTGCATCCAGCCCACTGAGGGACCTGTCACATCGAGCTCTTGAGCCACAGCCACACTGCAGATCACCAGGTGTGCGCCAGGCAAAGCAGACAACAGCAGGCATAATCAACAAGCACACGTACTCTCAGACAGAGGGAGCTGCATCAGACAAAGCTGGAGACCTCTTTTAACCATATCAGATGTAATTAAACCACTTCTGGCACTGTGGGAAGCTATTTCCAAATGCATTTAAGTAATGCAGAAAGAATCATTTTAGCTATTGGACCATTAAAAAAGAATGAAACTAAGGTCCCCCTTCGGGTCTAATCAACACTTACACACCAGCAGATGTTTTCTTCTCCTCTCTGCTAAATACATACGCCTGTGTATCTTCTGATTTCTTTATGGAACACTAATTGCCCACTGCACAAAATGTCTAATTGATATAGCATGTGATCACTGTTATTTGCACATTTCTCTAGCTCTAACACTTTAATGCACAACCCATGAGTTTGTGTTTATTGTAGGATACAAGGTGAGCCATTTCAGCTTGAAGGAGCATCCACTGAATACCACTGAGCTTCACTCTGTCAGACTCAGAGGGCTCCATTTTCTTGCTCGTTCAGAACCTACCAAAACTGGAACAGGATTAGTTCAGCAGAAGAATTATGGAAGCAAAGCTGTCTGGCACAAGCAAGCTAGAAATCTGTAGATACAGCAACAGCTTCCTACATGTAACCCTTTAAAAGTGTTTACCATTCTGGGTAGTGTTCCACACTACCAGTGCACTTGCTCTCATCTTTATGTGTGGCAAACTGGGGGGCACACAGCATGCCCCTCTGCACTGCCAGCCCCACAGCTGTGACCCCAGCAGGGACCAGAGACTGCTCACCCACACCACTGACTACGTGTGCGGGCAAAGCACACTGCTCTCCAGAGAACACATCCGCTCTCCCCTGCTCCCACCTGCTGACAAGGACCTCAGCTTGAATCTGAAATCTACTTTCTAAAGCCTCCTGATGATAGGTCTTGGATGACAGCACAGACCTGCAATCCTGATCAAATATTTATCTGCTTTATGATTAATAGAAGATTCAATTGAAGACAAGCTGAAAGATTATAAGGAAATACTGCCATTGATTTACTGACAAATTCAGCACAACCCACGCTATGTCCGGGCGCTCTCTCAGCAGCACATACACTACTCTCCCCAAAACCAGCATCAGCCATTTGAACAGTGTGCTGGACAGAGCACTACAGATAAACTTCCAGATACAGAGGACTCACACAAAATGGGAAAGAATCGCGGTAACAAGCTGAGTGAGTTTCCTTAAGTATTGAATATCATTAGGATACAGAGGCAGGCATTTAGTGATGTAAAAGGAAAACAAATGCCTTCCACTTCACAAAGCAAATAACTTGGGGAATTATTAATAATGACTCAATCATTGTTAGTTATAGACCTATTCTAATGGCATGGAAATAAAAACCAGAAACAATATCATAGACATTTCATGAAAAAATCAGCAACAAGATAGATGTCATCAAGTCCAAAGCGAAAAGCAAAACTATTCAGAATACCGTTTTTCTATTCCCTTTTTATTGCAATACACAGTCATGTTTGGCAGTGTTACTCCAAGTCCACAGCAAATGCAATTTTGCAGAGCTGGCTGTAAATTAAAACCCTTTGGGCCGAATTTTCACCTCAACACACAGAGAGTCTACTTTGAGGATGCTTCACAATGTCAACTGGGTGTGTTTACAGTTCATCATGAAATGCAGCAAAAACATCTATGCCTCTCATGTATCTTACATTTTTATTCATAATAAGCCTTTTCAGATGAGAATGAGTTGTTCTTGCCAAAGAACACATAAGAACTGCAATGTGTTATATGCTGTTTGTCATTCTGACTAGGCAGCACAATAGTCATTCTCCTCTCTTCTCTCTCCACCACATTAAGTATTTTGAACAGATTCTGAGCACTCTTGAAAATCCAGCCACAGACTCTTCAAGTTCCCTGTGTAATATTGCATTCCACCCTTTCAAAGGCATATACCAGTCTAAGGATAGAATACGGCTATTCTGCATGTGTTTTAAAAACCTCTGTTTCAAAATCTTTACATATTTTAATGGAATGCAACAAGAAATAAACAGAAAGTCCAGCAACTGGATAGTCATTTCCAAGGAGCTCCTGGTTGCCTCTCTCCTTCCATTTTGATTATGGCTTATATTATGCGGCACCACATCAATGAAATGATGGCTTTCGGAAATTAGAATTTATTGTAAGTAAAATTGATTTTATAAGCCCTAAATCTTTTTCTTCCAAGTCTAAAGTTCACTGGACTCTTTTGCCAGAAGTATTTGTAAGAAAATGCCAATTATCAAATCCAAGTCCTGTAAACTCAGTGGCTTCCAGTTTCAGTAGAAAAATTTGGGGGGTAGAGGGAGAGGCCCAGCCCCACCAACAAATAACCTGAAAGTCCAGGCACTCATCTGAGGCATGAGAAATACTTTCCTAAGGAATGAAACATCAAGGCAGGGACTCGAACACCTGAACTTGTACATCCCACTTTTCAGGTTATGCAAACATATTTTCACATTTTTTCCAACAGAATAATCTAGAAGTCACTCTGTCACAAGGTGCACAGGATTGGAAAACTTTCTTTCTGCCCACACTACTCAGAACAACCTCTATATTGCAAAGCCTCAAGCATATAGTGTTAAATTAATCAATAACAGAAGGTGCCCAAGAATCATATCTGGAAGGAAAAAAGGAGGGAAGTAAGAAAGGCAGAAAGGAAGGCAGGAAGGACCTTTACTTTCATTTAAATTTCTCCTGTGCTGGTTTTTCTTGATCTTTAAAAACTGAGAATGATATTCAAGCCCCAAGGAGGTAATTAAGGATTTTTCAAGCTGCATCAATACTGCCAGAATACTACACTATATTATTCTTTGAAATAGTCAATATTTAAAAGGTGTCTTCCAGGATGCCTCAAACTTCTAGTAATGCCATGATTTCTTTGTACTGATATGATGGCCCAATTTCTCTGGGTATTACTATAGTATATCTTAATTACTATATTTGGGATACCCAAGAATCATCCCAGTATTCTGAAAAACCAGAGCCTAGATTAGGTCACTCAAAGGTGGCTAGTGCTCTCTAATAGCCAAAAATTAACATCCTTATTTTAGAGCAGATAATGACTTCTAAATTAAAAGTTATATCCACATTGTGAACTGTGCTATGACAGATTCCCAGGCAGCTGCAAACAAGGTAACACATAAACTGGCTCCTCCCTGACCGAAGTGCACTGCTCCTCAAAGGAGTAACCCACTTGTGCATTTCTGATGTGGCTGTACAGCTTTCAGTATCTGTGTTAGCTCACACACAGCTCACCTAAGAGCCTCTGTACTGCACTGCAGTATGCTGCATGGACATACCACAGGGATCAAACACAGAAGCAAAGGATTTAACGAATTCCACGCAAAGCTACAGGTTTCTCATGTCTCCACGAGTGGCTAGAGTGAGTGGCTCTAGTGCCAGCACAATTGGCAGGAAAGCACTCCATTGTGGTGCACAGGGAGGTTTCCCAAACTTCAGGTGGAGCTGAAAGAGCCACCAGGAGCCTGCAACTCACACAGCCTCAGCGGGGCCAGAAGCAACATCCACATTAGACTTTAGTAAAACCTCTGACACTGTTTCCCACAACATTCTCCTGGAGAAACTGGCTGCTCATACCTTGCATAGGTGCACTGTTCACTGGGTAAATGGCTGGATGGACAGGCCCAGAGAGTGGTAGTGAATGGAACTAAATCCAGCTGGCAGTCAGTGGAGTTCCCCAGGGTTCAATACTGGGGCCAGACCCATTTAATATCATTATCAATCATCTGAACAACGGGATCAAGGGCACCCTCAGTCATTTTGCAGAAGACACTAAGTTGGGCAGGACTGTTGATCTGCTGGAGGGCAGGAGGGCTCTGCAGAGGGAACTGGACAGGCTGGATCATTGGGCCTAGACCAAGCCCAAGAGGTTCCACAAGGCAAAGTGCCGTGTCCCAGACTTGGGTCACAACAACCCCATGCACCATTACAGGCTGGGACAGAGTGGCTGGAAAGCTGCGTCGTAGAAAAGGACCCGGAGATGCTTGTTGACAGCAGCTGAACATGAACCATCAGCGTGCCAGGTGGCCAAGAAGGCCAGTGGCATCCTGGCCTGTATCAGAAATAGACTGAAAGAGTAATTGTCTCTCTCCCTGCTGCACGGCAGCACTGATGAGGCCAGACCTCGAGTCCTGTGTTCAGTTCTGGACCCCTCACTAAAAGAAAGACATTTAGGGGTTGGAACAAATCCAGAGAAGGGCAACAGAGCTAGTGAAGGGCCTGGAGCACAAGCCTGAGGAGTGGCTGAGGGAGCTGCGGGTGTTCAACCTGGAGAAAAGGAGACTTGGGGGAGACCTTATTGCTCTCTACAAATACCTGAAAGGAGGCTGTAGACAGGAAAGGGCAGGTCCCTTCTCCCAGGCAGCTAGAGACAGGATGAGAGAAAACAGCCTCAAGTTGTGCCAGGAGAGGCTTAGATTGGATATTAGGAAAAATTTCTTCACTGAAAGGGTTGTCAGGCACTGGAACAGGCTGCCAAGGGAAGTGGTGAAGTCACTGTCTCTGGAGGTAATAAAAACTCTGTAGATGTGGCACTTAGGGACATGGCTTAGTGGTGGACTTGGCAGTGCTGGGTTAACAGTTGGATTCAATGGTCTTGGAGATCTTTTCCTATGGAAATGATTCTAGGACTGCATAGATTTAACAATACGCAATATGCAGAGCCACATGAGCTCTGTCTTAAGGGCAGGCAATAAAACAATGCTAATGTTATTCTAGGGCAAGCACAAAAACTTTCTCTAAAACCTTATACTTCACTTTTTAAATCTGCAGCAAGCCAGTGAAATGATTTAAAATTCAGTAACCTGGAAGAATCAATTACCAAGGTCTGACTCAGTGGTGTGTAGAGACACCTTTAAAGTTATTTAACATTGCTCTACAGATGCAGTGTCCCAAAAAGAGGCACTATTTACCTGTACAACTAAGGTAAAGTTTTAGCATATAAAACTTCACACAATCCCTGGGCTTGCAAAACACTGTTTAATGGAAATTCACACTCCTGGCTTCAGTCTTGGGATTTATATCTGCCAAAAATAGTGGAATGAATTCCAGCATACAGTAAGTGTCTTAGTCTTTTGGTTTCCATTCAACCTAACCTGAGCAGTTAGTCTAAGTCAGTCTCTGGACAAGTTATCTATTCTTTAATTTCCACAATACATTCAATAATTTCATCAAATTTTCAGAAGCGAGAATTGGACATGATGCAATGTAATTTTTTTTGTTGTTGCTACCGTAGACAAGTGAAAATGCTTCTGTAGTAACATTGTTAGCAACAACCTGCTCTGGAAAAAAAACAGACCAATTTTCCTTATGCTTCTTCCTGTGGCATAGATACTATTAATGGAAATGCCTAGCCTTTAACATTATTCATTTTGCTTTCAAACTGATACTAAATTTGAAAGACAGAACTGTTCTGATCTCTTCCCTAAACATAGATCAAATACCAACGTATCTGTATTTCACTTGCAAATACAATTTCCAACTTAGTCATCATTTGAAGTTAATCAAGGAATTTCTTCATCTTGTAATTTCTCATCTGCAGGTAGTTAGAACTGTGATTACAATTAAAATTACCATTAAAAATTTCATGCTGTGGTTTCATTACCTGAGTCAAATGAGTTATATTAATCATGAATTAGGATATTTACAGGCTTGTGTTAACATGCCTCTCAACAGGAATCTTGAGGTTTCCACTGAAATTTGCAATTCAAGACTTGATTTTCATAAACATCTGAGAATTCAAGCTAAAACTCAACTTCATGAAAGAATGACTAGGGTACTTGTGTTGTCAGAGAGCAAGATAAGTGTGTCACTCACAAGCACATTCGCATATTCATGTATTATAGACCACTTGCCAGTTATTTGCTCAGCTAAAACATGAGCTCAGAGAAGGTGATGGCACCAATCCAATGCCCTTTTAAGTCAATAGAAAGGGTCTTGTGGCACCTCTGTAATGGCTCCCTGCAAGCAACCACACAATTGCAGGTATGGCAGAGGGTGGCCTTAGACTCTACAGCATCCCTGCCTCAGGGGGAAGGACAGTAGTCTGAATGCACAAAATCAGCATCCAGACCTGCAAAGTTCTTATACTGGCAGATGCTGTTACTCTCCTCTGCTGTATAAGGCCCTACTGCATTTCCTCAAGAGGAAGTGTTTTCAATTGGGTCACTTTTTCTCTTTAAGGATAAAAAGGATATCTCTCAACTTATTAGCATGACAAAAGTACAAGTTATTTCTACAGTAATCACTGAAAGGGAAAGTAAAGGTATATTTTAGTTTCTTATTAACATAAAAGACTAAAATACAAAAACATCTAGCAAGTAAGTTAATTACAGAGCAAACTGAGCTTTTGAAGACAGGCTCCGTAAGTGTCACAAAGGTACACAATGTAGACATAAACTACATAAGCTACATTGTCACCAAGTATTAGATAAAACAAGCTGGTATAAAACAACTAAGTCAGAAAAAAAAGTTTCATCTTTTATCAGTGTACTCATCCAAAACAATTACTCCAATCTTCCCACCTTCTCCTGTTATTACCTTTGTACACACTGTACACACTTCTCTGGGAGCACATTTCCTTACTTAAGTCACCATTCCCTGACTTCTCATTTTCCAAGAACAGGATAGTCAAAAGAGGGTGATGACCCTATGTCTGTAACAAAACTGAAAGCGAAAAGAACCATGCCAACAATCCCCCTGAGCTTTTCACTTGCATTTTTGTGCCCTTGTTTTGTACCTGTCTTCTAAATTGAGAATTTTCAAGCCTGAAGATGGTCTTGCTGTATACTTGCTTACTATTAGCATTACACAAACAATTACAGGGTCCAGAGAGGTGTTACATTCTCAGCTGAGAGTTCTCAGAACTTCCTGGTATCATCCTGCCACTACATTAAGATAAAAGAGATTACTAAACTGTGGGAGAACAGTTCTGCCCTTCCCCGGAACTTCCATTTGCATGACCAGACTGGCTGAGAAGGGCATTTCCTAATCCCAATTACTGGCCTTCACACACCACAGGAACAAAACCTTGAGCAATAAATTAGATATAAAATAAACACCAATTTTAACATTCTTGCTTAAAGCAATAACCTTTGAATAAGCTGCTTCAAATACTGAAATTAATTCTTAATAATCAAATAATTTTAGCTTTAAAAAATTGCAAATGTACTAACTACATAAGTAATACGATGAGAAGCTGAGACAGATTTATTTAAAAGCTACAAAAAATAAAATACAAATTAAATAGCAAACATTTACAGAGAAGGGTATCTTCTGCAGGCACCATAGAGCTGAGAAGACAGAATCCAATTTTCATGAATAATCTCAAAGCGGGAAAGAGAAAAAAACGGAAAAAAAGGCAAGAGCAAGATGGCAAAATGAAAAATGTTCATATGGAGAAAGAACAGAAAAGAACAGAAAAGCATGAATTAGAAAATAAGTCATTAGTGTGAGGGGAAAAGAAATGAAGAGGAAGTGTGAAAAGAATCCAGCTCTCCATAATGGCAATTTTTAGATACTAAAATTAAAAGTACCACCTTCCAGAAAAGCTACTGCTTGCATGTCTAAATGGATGCCACTTCAAGGAATGCCCAAAAACCCTGAGGCGTAAGCCTTAAAACTGCCCAACTCAGGGAAGTGCAAGAGGAGACATAACATTTCATATCCACTTTCCGGCTGTGATCCAAATCTGCCACAGATGGCTTGTAAATGATTGTCACTGCCAGAAACCTGCAAATGATCGTTGCTACCAGAAACCCACTGGCCCGTTAGAAAATGAGCTTTAGTCTCAATCTGGCTGCTGATGCCACCAAGGTGCTTGGGGGTGGTGGGACTTCAGGACAGCTGGTACAGCCACTTACTGTCATAAGGCCCAAGGTGCACCCTGCAAGAGGTTGCAAAGCCCCTTCAGTTCCTTACTTAAATCCACTTTTGGCACACTGCAAAGCACAAGACAACTAGGTTTCACTCCCTGCTCTGCAGCTCATCTCCCTTGAGCCTTGTCCCATTTCCATTTAAGCCAATTCCCTGCAACTTCCACAGGTCTCTTTCCCTCACTGGTAAAACTGAGGTGATACTTGTTTTTCTCGCCTTTCTTTTCTGCCTGGTTGATTTAGGGTAGCGGCTTCAGGGTGGCAATTGCCTCTGCCAATGTGCTGGTACAGCTCGCTCACACTGATGCTGGGCAAACCAGGCCTTTGATCTTGCTGGGGTCTCTTCATTCTACAGCAGGAACAGCCTATGCAAGAGCAGAGAGCTCCATTAAGGGAGAGCTCCAACTTAAATGTTCTAAAAGCACACAATTAGGCTAATTTTATACATCACAATAACCTGAGATGAGACAGCCTAGTTCAGAGAAGAGGAGAGGTATGCTCTTTGTACCTTTTCTTTAGAAAAAGCAGCTCTAATACATTATCCATGCCATTCCCCACAGCAGGAAGCTGAGAGCAAGCTTGCCTGCACCGCGAGGCACCCGGTCACAAACTGCACCTTGCAGCAAGGTGAGCACTACACCTGCACTGCTGCCTTTAGAACGTCAAAGCTTAAGCAAAGATAACATCCTAATGCCTCAAATACATGTATAGAAACAAGTGTGGGAAACCCTTGGTCTTCAAGGCCATTCTTGTTCCAGGACTTCTTTACACATCACACTTTGAGAATTCTTCTTATCTGCCCTAATTGCCATGATTCATGAATTTACAGCACAGCTGTGCTCTGCAATTTTCATCTTTCCCTTTGCAAGTAAATAACTTGTGACTGTTTATAGCTGCGATATCTAAGCAAAGCCTTAAAACTTCAGAGCAAATTCAGGAAAGCTATAAAAATTGAGCATAATAAACCCCATCACAAATAAAATAATGTATATTATTGCCATCATCATGGGCATATCAAGACACATTACGCCACTGCAAATGCAGGCTGTGTGATCTGCTTTCTACAGCGCCCTCCGTGCGAAGCGCCAGGCCCCCCACGGGGCTACTGCAGGTTTATCCATACAAGCCAAGGCTCAGCACCATCACACAGACACTTTACAGAGAACTCTGAGGACTTGCAGCAAATTGATTCCTATGTGGATTGTGCTTTTCAGCTGACAGTGTTTATATATTTCTCATCGACCAGGTTAGCTGGTTTTGTAAATGCTGTTTTTTAAATTATAGCATTAAGATTTATTGTTAGAGAAGCATGTGAAAATATAAGAACAAATAATAGTAATAGGGACTGGGACCTTACTGTGACCAGGTTTATTGGTACTCTTATCTTAGCTTGCAACAGTTTCATTTGACTATAATTATACAGTACAATGAAGATCTTCACTTATTCAAGACACAGCAGCATAAAATAAAAACCAATATGTTAATTTAAGAATTTAAGAATAAGTTAAAAATTAGTTCAAGAAAAAGATACAAAACCGAAACATATTTTTGAACAAAAACCTGAACTCCTGTGAACCTGCAATCATTCCCAGATACTTCTGCATCGTTTTTTTACTGGAAGCTGCTGAAGATTACCAAAGAAAAACACTACTGTGCTTGAGAACATAATTCCCCAAGAAGCTACATCTTACTTCTAACTGCCATTAGAAATCACTTTTAGGTATGGGGGCAGTTACATGAACTGCAACTGATTTTTTTATTGAGCCTAGACTATTTTGATTCTTTTCAGTAAAGAACAGAGACATTGTTAAAAATGGGTTCAATTTAAAGAAGAATTCCTAGCTCATTTTACCTGGTGTGTAGTTTGATGCAAGTGCCTAATCATATGCTTGAATTTCTATCTATGAAACATGTTTCATGAAAATAAATACGACATATTTACTTCTAAAAAAGAATTTCCCAATTATTTTTCATAACATTAGCAAACCCAAATCTCATCCTATGACTATCAGTGTTTCAAAAGCAGAATACATAAGAGAAAACGAAGACAAGAGATTAAGGACAAAATGTTGCAACTGCAAACTCACAAATAATATGAATCTTCTATCCACCTCAGCACTAAAAATCTAGCACTGACACTGAAATAATTGCCTACTATTAAGTCAGTCAAAATGTTCTCAGCACCTTAAAAGGGAAAGTAGAAGTTTGTGAGTTGTGGTCATACAGGTGGATTGCCTAATGAGTTGTGCAGGACA
This sequence comes from Dendrocincla tyrannina, assembly GCA_035047865.1. NCBI lineage: Eukaryota > Metazoa > Chordata > Aves > Passeriformes > Dendrocolaptidae > Dendrocincla > Dendrocincla tyrannina. The sequence goes on from JAWWMP010000165.1 coordinate 11,771,838, forward strand.
CACATGGAACTAATTGCCCCATTTCACTTGTAAAGAAAAATATGTCATTTTACTAAAGGAAATCAAGTACTTCTCTGCATTAATTAATTCAGGTATATAGCTGCACGTACATCTGATTGCTAGGAGAGATGGTGTTGGTTTAGGAGTCATGCTACCATTTTAAAATCTATACCAAAACTGAAACTGTTTTGCCAAGCTCAGAGAAGGACTTGCAGCATTTTCTAGCGCGCTGTACATCAGTGAGGCTCAGGCTATATCACATACACACTTCAGCATGCCCAACAGCCTGTGCTGTCCCCCACAGTAGCAGCAGTGACATTGTTGGCTGTCACATGTCACCCAGACCATAAGGTGGGGAACAAGCCCCCAAGCTCCGAGCGTTAGCAAGGCTTGAACTCACTACAGTAAACAAGACTCTGAAGCAATAAAGCAGATAAGCATGAGACATTTTGCTCTCAGAGAGATGAAATATTTCAAGAGGTGCACATCAGGTCTTTCCCTCTTCTTGTGTATTTCACTCCTACAAAATGGTACTTTGACCTAATTTACTAATACAGTGTTTTCATGTGTAAACTCAGTCACATATGCATTCAGAACCCACTGTTTCCTGGGTAAGCAATTTTAGGGGACCCTGGAGGATTCTTTAAACATGCAAGTTCAATGAAATTTGCAATGATATGCCTCAGAGTCAGGAATTATCTCTGAAGACTGAAAAATGAGTCAACTTCTTGAGAGAATTCTGTGTTAGAAGCCTAAATAAAGACACTTCAGAGGAGGAGCATGGTTCAGTTGCCTTTCAGTTTTGGGCAGTCCTCAGCAGTTTCTGGCCATAAACATGTGGCTAACATTCAAGAATAATATTATATTAGAAAAGACACGACTATCATTAAATCTGTGTTTCTTTGAAGATCTACAGCTTTGCTTCTCTGAGCTGCACTGAGCAGAAAAAGATGTTTTATTCCTTCTTCAAGGCCACTGCTACAAAAACCTTCAGCAAAGTTTTGGCATTGGCCTCTGCAGAGCCTTGTGTATAGTGAGAGAACCAAAAAAATGTTCCACTACTGCTGGGAAGAGCCGTGAACAGCTGTTCCTCTGGTATTTCTGCCTTCATTGCAAGGCTTTAAACTGCATCAGAATGCATTCACTAGTCATTTTTGAAGTCTTAGTGCCAATTCCTTACGTCTTTTCAAATCACATGGGCTGAAAAAGCTATTGCAGAGAGAGTGGCAATATCCCTCCGAGGGTCACTATAATCAGGTTTCTTTCTTTCTGATTCTTGTATTGATTTGAACTATCACGTGCACAGATCAAAACAGTGAACTTACACTTGTGCATCCATCGTGGGGTTTTTTCCCTGTATTAAGGAGTGATTTATTTGTGTTTATCTTGCATTTATTGTGGCACATGTCTGCTACAAACACTGTCATTGAGAAGGGGGGAAAGTACAGCTGACCTGCTTAAACAGCTGGGTTTATTTAAGGTTCAATCTGTAAATATTTTTAATTCCATGATTCTCTACCAACATCAAAACAAAAAATATTTACGTTACTGTATCTACCTTGGCTTATTTACAGCCAAACAAATGAAACAAACACGCTTTGCTGTCGTATCCAGAACAGCACGATTTTGTAATAATTCGGCGTGAAAAAGACGCTTTAAAGAAAACGGACAAAACCCTCCACCTCCATAATGTTAATGTCACTCCGAATAGCGCGTTCGGAAATGGGCTTATTACTGTGCCACGAAACAGCCCACCCCGCCCGGAGAGGGACCTTCGGCTGGGTTTCTCCTCGGACGGGCAAGCCAGACACAAACTGTGCCCTGGCTCCAGCAGCAAACGCGGGGCGGGCGCTCGGGGCAGGGATGCAGGGCAGGGATGCAAGGCAGGGACACATGATTGCAGGACAGGCGTGCAGGGCTGCAGGGTAGCGGTGCAGGGCAGGGATGTGGAGGGCAGGACAGGCGTGCAGGGGAGCGGTGCAGGGCGGCAGGACAGGGGTGCAGGGCAGGAGGGCTGGGGAGGGCAGGGCTGCAGGACAGGGCTGCGGAGGGCAGGGGTGAAGGCGTGCAGGGCAGGGGTGCAGGGCAGGGCGGCAGAGCTGAAGGACAGGGGTGCAGGACAGGGTGCAGGGCTGCAGGGCAGGGTTGCAGGGCAGGGTTGCAGGGTCCCCCCGCCGCTGCCGGCCGGGCCCGCTGACGCACGGGGCTCCGGGGCAGCCGCGGTCCCCGTAGCTTATGGCAACGGCGGAGCCAATGGCAGCGGCGGGCCGGGCGCTGCCATGGCGATCCCGCTCCCCGCCATGGCGGCACCGCCGCCCGCAGCAGC
>JAWWMP010000165.1:11774263-11835971 GCA_035047865.1 Dendrocincla tyrannina
TCCAGCCTCTCATTCCCCAGTCTGTCTGTACATCCAGGGCTGCCCCATCCCAGGTGCAGAATCCGGCACTTGCCCTTCTTGAACTTCATATGGTTGGTGATTGCCTACCTCTCTAATTTGTCCAGGTCTCTCTGTAGGACCTCCCTGCCCTTGAGGGAGTCAACAGCTGCTTCCAGTTTTGTGTCATCAGCAAACTTGCTTAGTATCCCTTCCAGTCCTATGTTCAAGTCAATTATGAAGATGTTGAAGAGCACAAGGCCCAAGATGGATCCCTGTGGAACCCCACTAGTGACAGATCACCACTGTGATGGTGATGTCACCCCTGTCACTATTACCCTCTGTGCCCAACCCTGAGCCAGTTGCTCACCCACCCTGTGATGTGTTTATCCATCTGTGGGCAGGACATTTTGTCCAGGGGATACTGTGAGAGACAGTATCATAAGCTGTACTGAAATCCAAAAAGATTACATCAGCTGGCTTCCCTTGATCAGCTAGGTGTGTTACCTTGTCAGAGAAGGAAATCAGATTTGATAAACAAGACTTTCCTCTCATGAAGCCATGCTGGCTGTGACCAATGACTGTGCTGTCTTTCAGGTGTTTTTCAATACCTCCCAGAATAATCTTCTCCATAACTTTGTTAGGCACTGAAGTGAGACTGAAAGGCCTGAAGTTTCTGGCGTCCTCTTTCTTGCCTTTCTTAAAAATTGGGACAACATTCACCAGCTTGAGTTGGTGGCTTTTACACTGTGCTTGGTTGTTCACAGTGCAGTCCCATGTGTCTGTGCCCGAAACATTCTGCCACAGAGCTGCCACCCTGAGAGCAGCTGGGACTTCTGTGGCCACCGGTGAGGAGGAATGATCCAGCACTATCAGTTGTTTCACAGGACTCTTGTGAATGAGGGAAAAGTCATTAACCCGTTTTACAAGCACCAGTGTTTCTTGCCCAACAGCTTACAGGTGGTGCTTGAGGAAGGGGCAAATTATGTTATTTAACTTGACTGATAAAGTTCCTACAACACACAGAACTGGAGCACAACTTCCATGAAATCTTGCAGTAACTTCATGTTCCAGTCCAGGCCCCCACAGTCACAGATGGAGTCATGGGAAGCCACACAGTGGCTTGGTGTGAGCCTGCAGGACAGAAAGGCATCCTGCACCACAAATGCTCCAAGATGCTCAAAACAAGCACCTCTTGTTTCCTTCCCTCCCTGGTAGAAAGTTCTCCCGAACCTCTGTCATTGCTAAGTGAGACCAGAGCTGGGCCAGGGGGCATGCTCCAAATGCAAACATCAGCCACCAGAGTTTGGGGTATAAGAGAGTTAAGCCCTTCTTCTGATATGGGCCTGGGCACAAGAGGGGCGTGGGAGGGCAGGCTCAGTGTGTGAGCACAATTCTGCACCATTTTTCAGAAGGGAATACCGTGAGTAAAAGCAGCAATTCACTCCTCAGCCTCCCATCACTGAAAAATACTTGTATAGTACACAGATACCAGTTCATGGAGCTTGAATTTATCACAAAAAAATTCCACAGTCTGGAAACTGGCCACCAAAAAAACAGCCTGGGCACTGAAATATTGCATTTCTTCTCCCAGATGAAATACAAAAGCCAAGTAGGGTGGAAACACAGTGTAGCATGTTCCTGGGCACAAGGCTGGTAAACAGTCATGAAGACCACAAACTGGAGAAATAGTTTGCAAACAATGCATAAGGTTAAATGATAATGTGACAGCATTGGGAGAAAACATCCAAGAGGAGTTCGTGTGAAATTTCTGGATTGTTCACTGTAGGTTTGGGATATCAAAACTGCTGCAAACTTGGGCTGCATGGGACAGACTGAACACTACAGAATCTCACTGCTGCTGTTTGAGGACATGGCATCAAACGGAAAGCATCCTCTGTGGGGGGCAATATATGCATAAAACCACAGCTTGTTGTATAACTCAGTTTTACATATACATAAACATAGACATTCGGTTTTTTTATTTTTTTAAAGACACTGTTCCATCGCCACACTGTATGCACCTGTATATTTTTTGTATTTTCTGCTGAGGCAGTAGGAATGCACTGAAAATGAGTGACACTTTGTAGATGCATGTATAAACCACATACACCCACACATCCAGGGAATATGGGTGACACCAATACCTGCTTGAGCACTAAAATCCACTTCTAAGGGCATTTCTTCAGGATATCATGGTGCTTTGTGTTAATGATTCAGTGAGATGCTAACATTGCTTATGCTTAGCATTTAGCTCCATTTCAGATGTAACATTTACACAGACAAAAAGTTTAAAAAAAAAAGGGGAGTATGAAGTTTGCCCCCTTTTTTTTTAATCCAGGCTTGAAGAACCTGTCAGTCACAACCATGAATCACATAAAAAAAGAACTAATGCTACAACAAATTTCTGTTTCCCGTAAGAGAAAAAACACACACGCTGATATGAAATATAGTGGGAATATTTCGATTGTCTCGGTGAGACACTGAATCCAGACCTCTCAGCCATGCAGTACCCAGGCTGTACACAGTATTTGCTTGAAATATCATTCTTTAGCCACATCCTGGGTCCCTGCGCCCTTCATTTCTTAAGCTTTAGCTTATAATGTAGAAAATGTGTAGGTACCTGCTTTGAGCAGCAGTTCCTACAGACCACCTTTCAGAAGTCTGGGTGGCTGCTGAGGTGATCACTGCATCTCAGTGCCCTGCTCTGAGAAGAGAGAGCAAGAAACCTTTGTGTTCAAGGCTGGGAGCAATCCCAGGGCAGCCACACAGGGTGAAAAGCTACCACCCTGATCGCCAGAGAAACACCTGCTAAACAGCAGGAAACGCTGCTGCTCGAGGTGCTGGGAACCCAGGTTGTCTCAAGTGTCTTTCATACTGTGAAAGCGTCAGTAAAGGGTTTTGCACCCCTGAAGAGGGCTCTCCTCTTGGTTTATATAAACACTGTGATGGTTTTACAATACCAGGAAGGAAAGAAAACGAAAACAAGAAAACAAGCCAAAACAAGACAGACGGTACCTGTTGTAACTCCATCTACTGTAAGACATGTTCTTGTTGCTGCTATCCATCTCCGGCTCAGCTACAGCATCTCTCGTCTCCCGCAGGCACCGGCGGCTGGACTTGGAACGGGAACACCTTTCTGCAGACGGGCGGGCCGTGGGGATGAGGGCAGACACCTTCGGCCTTCCACGGCAAGACCAAAATTCACCGCGGAGCAGCGGCTTCGCATCGAGCTCTGGGTGCTCGGAGCAAACCACTGGGAGCGCAGGGAGGGAGCGAGGGATGAAGGGAGGGGGAGGCTCCTGGGGTCCGTGTCCAGAGGACTGGCGGCAGGATGCTCTCAGCCCCCCGGCAGACACGAAGGCGCTCAGGTAATAAACTGGAGCAAGGGTACTAAGCTGCTTAAGAGATATTCAGCGAGGCTGTGCTGAGGAGCGCAGTAGCTTGTGCGCCTCCTGCTCCAGCACACACGCCTTATTTATTTATTTATTCCGGTTGCCACAGATACGGGTCCATCGCTCTGACATCAGCCGTCTCCCACCCAGCACCGGTCCCCGGGTCTCGCCAGCATGTTCTTCCAGGCAGGCACGGGTCACATCCCTGCCTGCGGGGTCAGCGCTGGGAGCCGGCTGCGGGCAGGCGGCTCTGCAGGATCATCCCCCGCTCCAGGGCCATGGCCTTGCCGCTCATCCTCCCGCAGCACTCGCTGCAGCCCCTGCGCCGGGCAGGTGGGTGTACAGGCTTCTCCAGGGGTCACTCAGAGTTCAGAAAAAATGCTTTGCACACCTCATTTCAGTCACTGGTTTTGCACAGCCCGCGGCCCCAGTTTGCCCCAGGCAGCCCTCCAGTCTCGACACCACTCTGAGTGCAGGTCTTGGGAGGACTGAAAGCCAAACCACATTTCGTGGCTCCTGCTCTTGTGTCCCTGGTGGCGACCAGCAATGTTCAGTGCCAGCACCTGTGCAGAGGACCTGTGGGTCTCTTATTTCTCACCTCTGCCAGCTGCAGACAGCACAGGGGCTGCGGTGCTCCCAGGTACCCACACCTGCCCACTGGTGGGAATCAGATCTTTCTTGCTCATTATTTCCCGATTAGTCCTGATACCACAATATGAGGGGACTTTGCAACACTAAGTTCAAACTTAATCACTTTACAAAAAAAAAAAAAAAAAAAAGAAAAAAAACCGAAAACAAACCAACAGCAACAAAAGTTCAACAGAGTTTGCCCAGCACCTCTGCCTTTTCAAGGGGCTTTATTACAGCTCTGTCTTCCAACTGTGCAGTGGTTTCTTGCATCTATTCTTAAAATATTTTCTTGCTCTCAGCTTCCTGGTGTCACACAATTCTGAAGTTTGCATGGCTGTACAGTATCAGGATCATGACCCTTTGCACAGGGCATCCTTCACAGGTCCTACCAAAGAGCAACTGATGATGCTCAGAAGACAGTCCCAGGACAAGGATGCCTGCAGACTCAGGTATAGAAAGACACGGGTTTGTTTCTCCATAGGCTGGCTGAGAACTGCCCAGACCTCATGGTGCACAGCTCTGCTCAGGGCACTGTGCACCGCTCATGGCCCCAGGACACCACTTCACTCCTGATTTAAGGAGTTATCCCTTCTCAATCTCCCATAACACCACAGGCACAGGGGGGTGCCCAGAGAACCTGACCATACCTCGACCAAGACAGATGCTGCCAGAATCAGTGCCAGGTCAGCACAGTCAGCCCCAGGGTGACCCAGGATCCCTACATATCCACATAGAAGGTAGGGAGACTGCTCTCGAACCTTTCCCAGCCAGTCTCAGCTACTTTGGCCTGTGTTAGCATCTGCAGGCTGGTTCCCTCACTGCTTGGCCAACCAGGTGCCCAGCACTGGTCTTAAGCAGTACACACTCCCAGGTCCTACATGTGAGAGCTCTCAGGAGAAATTGCTAAAAACTGCAAGCATACATAAATAAGGACTGAAAGGGACTTGGGTGAATCAGGCCCAGTCCCTTAGCTCACAAACAACTGTATCTGATGAGTGGTTTGAGGCTGAAGGTCCAGAGGCTGATAGTGAAAAGCTCATGGAGCTCCACCTTGCCAACAGACAGAGGCTTCCCATTCCTAGCTCAAAGGTGTCCACGGACATCTGTTACCCACTTGTTCATGCACCACCCAGCTACTTTAGTTCAAGTAAATGAATACATGTCATCAATCTTTTAATATACAGTCTTTATTTTCAGAGGCTGAATGGGCCAAATCTTTCATCTCTTTGTGTCAGAATACGCAGAACAAGCCTAATAGCTTTATTCATGTACCAGTTTTAATCCAAATCAAACCCTTCCTGAATATGGGTGACATGTGTCAACACTTCTTTCAAATAGGGAAAACATCAACTAGGTTTCCTTAGAATGGCAATTAACATGCCCAGCTGTGAGCCTTGCTCCTTGTGACTGCAGACACCCTGTGAGTCTGTCATCCTGACCTCTGTTACAGATGCTGTTATGTATAGACAGTGCATTCCCATTTTCTTCTTTATAATCCACATTGAGTTACCTGGATGAAATGGACGATCTGAAAAGCTGTGAGTTATGCACAGCCCATCCCCGCCACCTACCTGCTCTGCTCACACAGGGGAAACATCAAATAGGCAAACCAGAACCTGACCATTTAATTGCCTGTTGGATTACTCAGGTCAACATTCTCCACAGGGGAGCAGCTGAAAAACCACCCTGATGAGCCCCTACATCCCAGAGAAGCCTCTGTCAGAAACACATGCAAGGCACATCAATGAAAGCAAGGAGCACAGGTGGGCTGTTGGAGGATGGGCTCTTCTTTTCGCATGCCTCACCTGGAGCATAGCTTGCTGGCACCTCAGGCTCCTTCTCACTCATCCTGGACCAAAGCATTGAGCAGGAGAACATCAACCATGGTGGTTCATACTGAGACAGGGCAAACACAGCCATACACCCATATTTGTCTTACCCCAGCATGCTGAGGCAAGTGGGTTTTGGGTTGACCCTGCCAAACCCCATGGCAAACACAGCCTCTCCAGATGGATAACACACCAAAACCAAAACCTCACATACCAATAGAGTACCATGTCAGCAGAGCAGTGCTTGGTGAACTTGCCTTGGGGGACCTCTTCACACATCCTTGAAGAAAAAGTGCTCCAGAGTAAAACCAAGTGTGTTCTCCACTGCTCCGCTGCAGGTAAACAATGGTTTCAGATTCCTCAGAAAAATACTCTGAATAGCAGATGTAGCCCCCTAGGACACAAATGTCTCCCTGCTTCCTGCATGTAGCTGACAAACTCTGACTGCAAAAATCTCCCAACTCTTCTGCTCAAGAAATTCTCATTTCTTGTTTCACTAATTCAAAACAAACACAAATGACTGACAGTGAAGCCTTTGCCTGTGACTCATTTTGATTACCTCCAGCTCCTTCTACTGGGCTGTGGCTTTCTTCTGCAAGTCTCCCAGCTCCACTTCTGACCTCATTGCTGATGGTATTACTTCGAACTTGAAATTTTCAAAAAGGCTTCAGTGGGGAACCCATAAGCTATTGGAAGGTGAAGCAACACAAAGGAGATCCACGCTGGAACTCAGTCAGAAAAAGAAGTTATTTTCTTGCCATTCATTCAGCTCTGCTCCCAGGGCTTCCAGGCGCATGTCACCATGTGTTTGTGTGCAGCCACAGCTGCACACATCCAAAATGAGTCACATCTGCTCCCTGTTTCCAGAGATTCCCTCTGACCACTGCAGATACAGGGACATCTCAAAGCAAGCTTGTTTAATCCGGGGGAAGCAAGAGGGGAGGCTTCTGGGTTACAATATATGAATGCCAGAGCAGTAATAGGATTTCGGTTCGTCTTAAAAGTGGTGCGAGGCTGCCCCACAGAGCACCCATCCCAGTGCCAGCTGCGGGAAAGATTGGAAAACACAAAACATACTTCTTTTTCAGGTGTTTAGTATATGGCAAATGACCTCATCACCCACATGAAAGTGATCTGGAATATTGGCTTGAGGTGCTGAAATACCACAGAAATTAAACTGGCAGTAGGGCTGAAGCAAACAGGGTGTTTCTGCATTTCCATGCAGACACATATCCCTCTGCAAACAAGTGACAAACTACCTGCAGAGTCCCTGGATGGAGCTTAACAGGTTTAACAGTGGGAAGTCAAGAACCCTACAAAGAACTACTTCAGATTAGGTATTCTAGAAACACTCTAAGTGCACATTTTGGCATGCCCAGACTAATCTTCCCAGCAAAACATGTTTGCGACCAATCATCACTGGGTGTCTGTGGCTGCAGAATCTGTCCCTTCATTACAGTCCATTGATCATTGATCTCTGTAGAGACCTGTCTGTGTCTCTACATCTGCCCAGCCAGAAAGGCACTGACCAGAGCAGTCCATGGCATCAGGTTTCCTGCTGCAAAGCTTCAGCACCAGCATGGATGGAATCACCAGGATCTCCCTTTGTATCACCAGTGCTGCTCAGGACCTTTTCCAGCCACCACCCCAAACAATTCCTCAATGAGATTACCAGTCCTTCAGTAGTGCTAATTAGTGCTTACGCAAGCAAGGATTTCTCCAAGCCCTCGGGGCTGGAGAGGACGATGTTCCCTGGTCTGCAGACGGTGCCCTAAGGCGGGGACCTGCACCCGGGCAGTGAGGCACTAACGTCCTTTCCCTGCTGCTTCTACACAAAATTCCTCCCCTCCTCCTTCTGAGGGGCTACCCCCGTTCAACCTCTGGCCAGCCAGTTTCCAGGTGAGGAGGGAATGAGCGGAGAGTGAGGACAGAGGAGATCTGGTCCCTAAGCACCGTTTTAAGACGGGGCTTTTTCAGAAAATCACCACCACATGATGAGAGACATTCTCTGCCTCCAGCAGGCTGCCAGGGGGACAGTGCCAGAGATGTCAATTCATGAAGTACCAGAAGGAGACTACTGCAACCCAGCCTGCATGTCAGCTCCAGAGTCAGGCTGGCTTGAGCAAAACATGCATGCTTTCCTTCAATAAACCAGACACATTTTAGGACAGCTACAGGAAAACCTCAAGAAAAATCAGTTATAAACCCTTTCACACCTGGCAGACATGCGTGCATTCCCATGCAGAACAAACATCTGGTCCTCATTTAGGCTTATACCTGAGCCCAAATACAACAACCCCGTGGGGCTTAAGTGCATCCCTGAGTGAGATCCATAAAGCAAGTGAGCAGAGCCCCAAAGCTACTCACACCTGCTCAGGACAAATTCAGGAATTAAGAATCTTGACTGTCTCTTATCACTGCTTGCTGTTCCTTCAGGTACTTGACCAGGAGCAATGTGAGATGCTATGCATGCCCATGGATGTAGGAACAGCACTGCAGAGCCTGCATCCTCACAAAGGCTCTGCTGCCTTACAAGAAGCATGAGTTGCCTGAAAAAAAACAGTTTTAAAGGGAAAAGTAAATTAGCAGACAGGCTACAAGGTACACTATATCCTACCACAGCAGAAGACAACAGCACAAAAGCACCTGGGCTGCCAAAGAGGTTAGTTAAAATGAGGAGAAATACACACCAATGGCACGAGCAGTGGCGACTCCAGACCACCTGGCCTGTGGGCTGGGGACTCATAAGCCAGGGCCTTGGATGACAATGTTTTATGTGAGGGAACTAGAGGAGGAATGCGCCTGTTTGCTTTTCCACATGCCCTCATATTACTCTGCCAAAGTAAAGCTCATGAAAGTTGGGCTTAACAATTTTGTATGAAAAAAGAGGATATTTACATCCTTAAGAGCATCTGGCATAATTCTGTATTTCATCTTCCTTTCAAAGGATAATGCAGCTTCTAAAAATTCCCTCCAAGAGCCATTATAATTTTACTCTGTTTTCAATATAATAAACAACTTTGTCAGTCTCCAGACATTTTACAAAGAAGCCAGCATCACTATTTACATCTTGCAGAAAGGAACCTGAAGAAGCACAGCTTTCCTAACAGCAGCACCAAGAAACCCCAGAAGGCACCCCCACTGCCTGCAGCCTCCTGAGACTTGTTGCAACCCCCACACACTGCAACGTTCCCAACGTTCTACAAAGTCACAGGATGACCCAATCCTCTGATAATCTTCTGCCTGGAAGTGTTTAGAAATCTGACTATACCATTCTTGGTGGTTTTAACGGAACTGGCACTGCACTCAAGAGAGCTCAACCTCTTCCTTCTTTTTAAGTAATTAGAAAATACTGTGTTTACTATATATGTATATATATACATATGCTATATTTAATCTATAGAAAATAGTATAATTACTAAACCAGAGAAGTCCATAGCAGCGTGGGCACTGATCTGTATTTTTTAGTAAGCTCTGTCTTCTTCATGGATCATAATACTGAAAGGACAGCGTGCTGGTTTCATCCATCTGTACAGTGCTAACTGCTAAGGCGATCTCTTAGTAATTTATTAGCTCTTTCCTTCCTCTACTCATCTCTGAAATATTTTCTGATTTCCCACATGTACAGAAATAGTGGTACATAAAACATGAGGCTGTGCTGATGGGTGAGCATAGTGGCCTTCCATGAGGTATTGCTCTGTTAATTAATAAAAATAAAAAATCCAAATATAAAAATTGCTTTGACCATTTGGTACTTCCTTTGTGTTAAAGAAGGTCCAAAGGAGCTCTGGACACTGATGCTTCATTCAACCCCCTCCTTTGGGACACTAGCAGCCTCCCAATTCTTTCCTCAGGCTGCAGCAGCTTCTGTCAGCCCTGAAGCTCCCCAGGAGTCAGCTGGCAGTGCTGCTCTTTGGGAAAAGACACAGAATTCAACGCAGTGCATCTACCCAGCACTGCTTGCTGCACAGGGGCTTTGTATTTCACAAAGTTTTGTTTCTGTTAGTTATGAGGCCCTCACACCACTGGACTGTACACGGGCACACCATCTGGAAAGGTAGTGCAAAGCCAGGTGAGTAACGCAAGACCCCAAAACACAACTCGGATCCAGCAGCTGTATCAGATGCTTCAGCTCCAGAAATAGGTTGTGAAGGAATCATTCCTGAGCTTTAGAGGACTGAAAGTTATCTCTGTCCTTCATTAAAGCAAAGAAAACAAACCAATCAACCAAACAAAAAAAAACCCAAAACCAATTCCAGTCCCCATCTGCTGGGGAATTTTTATATTGCATTTCTGCTTCTGGACTGCAATCCTCCTGCCTGTTCCTAGCTTTACCAACAGAAATTTAGGTTCAACAAAACCACAGTAATCTTTTTTAATGTATATATATTTTAAGAAGCTTAGATAAAACAGTGACTGTGCCTACAATAATCCACATCTTCTAGCAAAGCACAGAAGTAAAATTCCAAGCATCAGAAAAGCATAATGACTTCATTACAGTCTGAGAGGTGTGTCCTCAGCAGCTACATTTGTAATACAGCAGAGGCCCAGGGACATGCTGCTCTCAGCTGACCCTGCCCAGCACTGTGCCTGTGCTGTCCCCTGCTCTGTCCCTCAACCTCCCGAGCTCCCATAGGTGCCAGGCGCACCCCAGCAAGCTCACAGACAGTGCTGGCCTCCTGCACACCATCCTCCAGAAGAATTAAACTGGACAATGTTCCCACTGCTGGGACAGAGCTCCAGGTAAGGAGACAAGTGGGCACAGAGCACCCACAGCAACAGTGAGGTTAAGACCAAAGTACAGTCTATAGCAAGGGCAGATGTTGGTGCTCTGCCCTGTCTGCCTCCATCCATCCTGTGGGACACTGACAGTTGGATTGCCCTTCAAACCACAGGGTCCTCCAGGAGCAATAGCATTGGCCCCAGTACAGAACCAGGTCTTACTAAAGGTATTTTAAATCCCTGCCCTGCACCTTTCCCCCTCCTATTCCTCCATGGTTCCTGCCAGCTTCAGCATCCAGAACCAAACTGTTAATGTCTTGTTTGGTTGTGTCCTCAAACACAATACTGATGCCCCTGTAGATTTCTGTAGCTATCACAGACAGTGGGTAAGTAGCCAGCCAGGCAGCCCTGTCCTTAAAGTCACACAGTAACAAGGACAGACATTAACTGGCTTCTAACACAGGGATTTTTAACCATAGAATAGAATCACAGCATGGTTTGGGTTGGAAGGGACCTCAAAGACTATTAAGTTCCAACCCTTCTGCTGTGGGCAGGGACACCTCCTACTAGACCAGGTTGCTCAGAGCTCCATCCAACCTGGCCTTGAACACTGCCAGGGGAAGGGGCATCCACAATTTCTCTGGGCAAGAAGTTGCACTGTCCCACCACCCTCACAGTAAAGAGTTTCTTCCATAAAGTAACTGTACATTTTGCTAGAGAAGAAACTCAGTACCAAAAGCATTAAAACAGGGCTCCTCAGTCCTTACAGATCAGAATCTGGACGGGGAGAGGGGGAAGGAAAAAAAAATTTAGTCAATTTACTTTCAAAAATTATTTTTTTGAAGCTTACAAAATAAGTTACTGTTGTTTAAATGTCATGGGAAATTGGGCTTACTTTAGGAAAATAGAACATGAAGTACATAGAAATATAAAAAAGTTAATTTGAGATTCTACAATGAAATCCAGAGACATGCCCACATACTTCAATCTGTCCCCTCTACGGGAAAATGTCACCTCAGAATAGCAACACAAGCCAGAAATTAGGTGGCCACCATATCTCAAAGGGAAAAAAAAAATCGTCCTCAGTAGAGCAGGCAAAAAGGTATCAACAAATCTGCTTGCAGCTGTCAGCCCTACCATGTCTCAGGAGACTTGTGAGAAACAAAGGCAGATCTCACCCTGGAACACAAATACACTCCAGTTTCACTTTCCAGCTTTTTAATGTTGTTCTGAAATGAATAATATAATTTCCAGATATGGAAAAAAGTCACTTGATCCTACTCTGACTGAGAAGAGCTTTGAACTGCAAAATCCTTCACTAGACCACAAAACCATAGCAGAGATCTGTCCTTGTGCAGGGCATTATTTCAGAGCACCCACACGTGGGTAGTAAAGTAGCAGAATCGATTGGCAGGTGACCAGTTGGAAACTAAACTGTAAGCCTTGCAAAGTATTGATTTCTCATTCACAGGCAGCAGCCCATAATTAAAGACCAAAGCACCTTGTCCTTCTGCGTACAAGACACAATACCTGTTTCATGGTTCACTTAAAACATCTGAGCCTGAGCTGGAAGACTTCACCATTCGTCTCCTTGTCATCCTGCTCAACAAGCTACTTCTTGCTTAGAAACAACCAACTTCTGTATAACTGGAAGCAACATTTACACATTCAAAAATATAACAGAAGTACCTGATTATCCTCCTAAAACACATCAGCTGCACAAGCCAGTGCTCCAAGTTGCTAAGTTCCTCTTTCTGGACTTCCGATTTACTGGAACCAGCAATGCAAGCCTGGCATGCCCTGGCAGCCACCATGTTTCAGTGCAGTTTCATCCTTCCTGGCATGCCCAAGTGCAAACTTGCCCCCCAGGTTCATCACAGGCACTCTGCTCTGCTGGAGCTCTAAGCTGCTTTAGCTAAAAACTCTGGGTTTAAGAGGGGCTTTGCCTTTGCTCTTGTAAAATTCCATGGGCTCCTGCTGACCCATTCCTCCAGCAGCTCCACACCCAAGTTTACCAATTGGTTCTTCCCAACTTGGTGTCAACTGCAAACATGATAAGAGTGCACTTAGTTGTCTGCTTTGGGTCACCACACTACCTGGCAGCCAGTCCATTACCCACGGAGGCCAATCACTACCACCCAGTAGTTTGGGTTTGAGCCCAAACCACCAGTCAGTGCTTTACCCATCTGGTTATCCATCCACCCAGTCCACAACATCCCAACCTTGATACAAAAACATGTGGAGAGAAAGTGGTGAAAGCCTTGCTGAGTTGAGGTAAAAAACATACATTTCTCTTGTCCACAAACTCGGCCACTTTATCGCAGAAGGCTACCCTGATGGTCAGGTGTGACTGACTCCAGTAAATTCATATATGCATGAGGACCATTGCCAATGACTTCTCTTTTATGGGCCCAGAAACATGTTCCTGGAGAACTTGCTGATAACTTTCCAAGCACAGATGTGAGGCTGAGTCCCTGGAGTTCCCTACATTGCTCTCCAGGCCTTGCTTGAAGAGGGGTGAAACACTTGTTTTCCTCCAGTCACCAGGAATTTCCCTGATCTCCATTAAAGATGGCCTGGAAAGGTGTCCCAGCAGCCTTGTGATGGCAGCAGCAGGTTCTCTCACCATCCTGGATGATGGATGAAGCCCCTCAGGTTCTGTGATTTTGTATGGGTCGAGCCCTCCAAAGTAACCCCTGCCTCGAGACTCATCCACTGCTCCTGGCTCTTCTCCTCATTCTACCTTCTCACATGGACCTGGGAAACCTGGTTGGTCAAGAGGCATTTAAGGCTCTGGGTACTGTGTCCATTGTCACTAAATCACCCAGTAACATTCCGCATTTTCCTTGTCCAACAAATCATACCTAACTCTTGAAAGAAAAAGAGGGGAATTGTCTGGAATAGCCTGAGGAATAGTCTAGAGGAGTAAGTCAGACTCAGTTCTAGTAATATGAAGTCAAATAGTAGTTCTAAGGGATTGTTTAGTACTACAAATGGGAAACAGGTGTGTATTCCACATTGGCACATCCAGAGCCCTTCGAATTGATTACAAATAATACTGTTGAGAAGAAATCCTTATAGAGCACCTCCTGACAGAAATGGTGGAGCCCAGATCTTTGAACTTGGCAGTGACAGATACCTTCCCACACACCTTACAAAGCCAACAAAATGTGGTATTAGATCCTGGCAGGTGCCAACAGCATCGTGAAGCTGGCTGTCGTAATGAGGAACTGAATAATCTCAAGCTGGCTGTTCAAGAGTAAGATAAACAGGAAGCATCTCATTGCCTTTTAACTATGAAAAAAAGAAAAAAAATCAAGAAATTAAGATGATCAGTTTAAAAAGGCAACTGGAGTAGAGAAGTGAGCAACTTCACTGCACAGCTTACACATTAGGAATCCACAAGACCAAAAAAAAAAGGCACCAAAGCATTCAGAATTCACAAGGTATTCCTTTCTATTTCACAGAAATACAAATGGCTGAATAGATGCTTTCAAACTAGTGCTAGGGAGGAACAGACAGTTACAGCAAACACAAAGCCTTGAGACTACAGGCCCCAGAATGACCAAAAATTAGCCTTTTGCACCAGAGGGATGACTGTAAGCAGCAGCATCAGCTCACATGGCCAGGGTGGTACTCCATACTTGCATTAAGGCACTTGATTATTTTCAAATAATAATAATCTCAGGACAAAGAACAGCATAGTCATGAGGCAAGAGAGGACAGAATGCCTTTTACAGTCAGACGAGCAGACATTCTTCTGAGAGGCAACGAAGGATGGGTAGATTTTAGGGTTTGCAGCAGGAACACTGGATCATACATGAACTTTACTCTGTTTGAAAGTCACGGCAGATGTTGCCTGAAAACTGCAGTAGGAAGGAGAAAGGCATTACAACATCGGTTCACTTTCAAAGGCCAGCACCACAGTCAAGCCATTTCCTCACTCCTCAGAAAATGCCAGCACTGGTGCCTAGACGAGAGGGACTACATTTTTGTCATGCTAACAGCAATCATCATGTAGACACATTATTTAGCTGAACATGAAGTGTTTATACATAACTTTCCAACTGCAAATTGTGCATGTTACTAATGATACACAAATATTACTCATTTTTGCTTGGCCTCCTGTATTCCTGACACAGACGGCAACTATAAAATTTTGGCAAACTGTAAAGAAATTCAGAATTTGTCCAATATTTAAATTAACATGCATCTAATGTTTTAGACTGCGAGCATTCTTCCTGCTTTTCACATCAATTTCTTCAGAACCACTAGTTATAAATCATTGTTTTTTCCCAGCTCCTGACCATCTACATTTTAGAGAGTTCATGGAAAGGGAAAAAAATTGCTCTGAAATATCCCTGACACGTGGCCCCGCTTAATTATAGATCAACAGCTTTGTTATGGTTCTCGCCGTTCATTCCTAGCCTGCCTGTAAAAATAGGCACTTTAACTCTGTACAGGGATCTGGGTGAGGGCAGCGCTCACCGAGTGCACGAAGGGCTGCCCCTGGTGCCCTCTCGTGGTGGCCCGTAAGACATCCCTGGGCATTCGGATGAGTATTTGTGCCGTCCTGCTGCCCTTCAGTTCAGTTTAAGTGATGGGAAAACTGTCTCCAGTGTGTTAATCCGTGTCTAGGACTAAGAGACAATGAACCAAGAGATTTTGCCACTGCCTCTGCTTGTATTTTTAATGCCTGTATTTTGCTTGTTAACTCCCCTCTCTCTCCCCAATACTTTCACACCAGAAGCATTTTTCAAAAATATAGTAATTTATGAAGTCACTATAGAGAAATGAGTACCAAACAGTATCTTAGTACAGCAGGATCCAGCTGAAAAAGGAGCTGAACAGATTAGTATTTGCATTCCAGGAGCAAGGCAACACATTTAGTTCTACATACTACTTGTTAGCTGAGGAATAAGACTAATTATATTACATGCATTAATGTAATTCAGCTTTTGTGTAGGTCTGTCCTTTATATTTAATTCACAGGAGTCTCTCAAACTCTCCATAATAACTGCAGTCTTACAAGTCTAGTACAGCAAGCACAAAGCAAGCCTAGCACAAATTCACAATGTTGTTTCTGAGTATTAAGCTCTCCCTGTAGTTTAATCCATTGCCTTTTCCACATCTGCTGCTTTTCATTTAAAGCTCCTTATCTTCCCAGCTATAGGCTACTCCAACTACTACCCATCCTCACTGCTGCACCTGGTCTGTTGCATTCAACTGTTTCCATGGCCAGAGCTCTACAAGAATATTTGAGTATTGAGAATATTCCTAAATTTTCTGGCCTTACAACATCTCCATACAACATTGGGATTAAAACTGTGAACACACCTCTACTTACCCCTACACAAAACCCAGAACCTGCTTCAAGCCTGCAATTTTAACTTGGCTTTACAATAGACCCAGATAAGCAAGGCAGAAAAAGCCACGTTTAAAAAGTGGTAAGCACTACATTTGTCATCTGGGATGCTCTGTGCAAGAGCCTATCTCAACAATTTTAAGCCTTCAGGTTTTGGCAAAGACTACTGCCCTGCTGCAGGTCAGTGCAGCCACATGGGAAACACCACCATGCCCCGACATTTCCAACTTATTTCCCAAATTCGAGTGGGTTTTATTGTCATGATTTTGGTACATGAGGATAATCCACTTCCAAAATCCATGCCTAAATCAAGTGAACAAATACATTCGCTCTTTAGCAGATTACTGACCCTTTCAAGGCAACAAACATCTAAATAATAAGGGCAGATAAATTTTGGCAGTGCTGGGCTTGTGGTGACAGACTTCAAGAATCTCCTGTTTGGAATAAGCTCGTTACTTTTGTAACTGGCAAGGCCAGTCAATGACAACTACAGCTACACCACAGGTAAAATCTTGTCACATAAATGATGTCAGAAGAGCATTAGCTAGTATTTTTGTTTGAATCCAGACTTGAACTTTATCAGTGATGACTAACCACAAGGCCATGCATAAAGTCAGAGTTTTCCTTGGCATTAGTGGGAGTTAACGCCTTCCAAATATATTTGCTTTATTAACCCTTTCACAACAGCTCATCTCATGCTCCTAAACTGGGCCAGCCAGGCTGTCTTCAAGCATTTATCTCATGGCCTCTTGTCTGACAGCCAACACCCAGTGCTCCTACAGGGCCAACAATACTTGTACGTGTAAGGAGGGGGAGCCAGTAGCCTTCCTTCTGCAGAAAGAGAGCAGGAACAGCCAGGGTGCATTGCATCTGTACCAGCAATAGTGTGGCCAGTGGCACCAGAGAAGTAACTGTCCCTCTGTACTCAGCCCTGGAGAGGCTGCACCTCGAGTCCTGTGCTAGTCACTCACTTCAAAAAGGCAGCTGAGGAGTACCAGGTGGAGTACCAGGTTCAGCAGTGAGAGATTCCAGAAAGAAAAGAGCCATTTTGTGCTTTGAAACAGATCCACAGTCCTCTGTGCTTTAAGACAAGCAGGAGGTCATTTCTGGGTACATCTTAAGCATAATGGATTCCTGAACTGAAGTAACTTCAAACAGGAGTGCCAAATCTTTAAGCATTTCTTCTGCCAGGTAAAGTCCTAGGAAACTCTCTCAGGTTGTCATCTAAACTCTATCCTACAGCAAGGTGGAAATGTTGTAAATTCACAACTAACCAAGGCATGCGGACAGAGGCTACTACTTTTGGAAAGACTCATGAGGTCCCTGCTGTATTTTTCAAGCTCCACACTAGGGCCAGAATTGTCATTTTTCGCCATTACCTTCCGGTATGACAATTAGAAAAGGAAATCATTGAAATACCTTGAGCTGTTTTGAACTCACAACCACCTAGATCAACATTACTGGCCAAAAATCTGTACTACTTTTCTAAATATTCACTTCAAGTCTAAAGAGTAGGATCATAATGCCTACATTTAACATCTCCTTAAAGTGTCACATATGAACCAGTCTCAAAAAAAGACCATAACATTACACAGAGATTTCTCTGTAATAAAAGCCTTAAAAAGCACATGCACATGTCTCAGTTAATAAAGTTAGAGTAGATTTCCACAGCAGCTGCTGGTGGTCCCACTTTTGTTTAACTTGTTTGTAAAGTTCACCATGTTTACAATGGGGCTTAGCAGAAGTAGGTCGCTTAGCATCAAACACCTCAAAGCTCTGCAGGAGGGAAAGCAAAGGTGTGGGGCTCTACCACCTCCTCTATCAGTTATAAGGAGTTGCATGTCAGAAGATTTATCTATATAACAGTTTACTACTTATACTGCTACATTCTGCCATGAGTGAAAGGTTAAAAAAAGGGGAAAAAAAACCCTGATAAAGATATTTGCACCCCACAAGTTCAGTCTCAACACACATGGTGTAATTTGTTGTCTTAACTCATTGTAATGCCACACATTCAGTGACTTAACTCCAGAGTGCTTTACATAGTTAAGAAAACACGTGGTGTTTGCTACAGGCTGTAATTTCTTACATTTGACTTGAAAAATGCAATGCATCTCCCAAATGTGCTCCCACTGTAACTTTTTGTTTGAATCTTTTACACATTCCTCCTAAGTAGCCTTTCATCAAGCAATAAATCCACCGGAGCAGGGCGAAGCTACCCAGTCTCTCAAAACTGCATTACACAAGCTAATCTAAATTACATTAAAACCCCTTAAATTCCTCTGCAATGCCTGGCACTAGTGTTACTTCAAGGTTTAATTCTTTTCTGCTGTAAAGGTAACAGAACTTGTTTAAGCCCTGTTTTCTCAGGAGACGTGTACAGATTTATGGCAGAGCACCTGACAGTGAGCATAACCTGAATACACAAGAATCGTTCATTGGACCACTGACTATACACTTCAAGCCAAAACAAACATCAGCTTTTATCATCTGTCATGATTTAAATTGAAATGGCTTTTCTTTACTTCCAGGCTTGAAGAAAAGGTTGTGCAGACATGCATATCCATCCCCTGGTCAGGTTCCATCACTTCCCCCCACTACCAAAAAAATTCAGGTTTTGGAAAAGAGTCAGAAAGAGGCAGTGTGCTTACCCCCCAGTAATGGTTAGATCATCTTTAATTCTAGCACCTGAAGTTATACAAGGGTTTGCTTAATAATCAAGTTTCAAAGAACTGTTGGACACATTCAGTAAGGTGACAACTGTGCAATACCACTCAGTATTTCAATATCAGGGACCATACTCTTGAATTGTTTAAACACAATCCACAGAACTCAAAATTAAACAACCATCCACAGTTTAACTAAACAATCAGTTAAAAGTCTTACAGTTTAATAATTCACATAATGGTCAGTCTTTAGTAAGGGATACTGAAATTCATTAAAAGACAACACTAGATTTTACTCTATGGATGTGCTGGGCAGGCACATAATTGGCCATTCTTGGGTATAACCAGAAAAGGAAGGAGAAGTTTACCACAGTTTGGCAAATCCCACATTTTGTCAGTTAAAAGTGAACTGTGAGAATTAAATACTCATCTTTACATATACACAAGTTATGCTGTGAAAGCATATTTGCTTACAAACATATAAAAATACTTGTTAACTAGTTTGATAAGAAAATAATGTATAAAAGTATATAGCAAAAACATTTAATCATCTCTGACAATGGAAAGATCAAATTCATTTTTATATCACATGAAACAAAAACAGCTACAATTTTAGTTTTCCTTAATCCCTTACCCAGAAATACAAAGGAAGACACAATTTGTTTCCAAACATAATGTGAAATTTCTTAAGATGAAACACCTCAATCCAGAATGAGCTCAGGTATTTGGCCATATCCTAATAGTAGTAGTAATCATCCTGTAGCTGTTCTGGATTCCTAAAATAAATACAGTAGACTGTTTTGGCCACCGAAATAAAACTGCAGCATAAATGAGAGATGAAAATTTTTGCTGACAATGAAACTCGGTGTAGGTTTCTTAAGGCTAGCTGAATACTCAAGTCTAAATTTAACTGAGGGCAAAATTAAAAAAAGAAAAGCCAATCCACCCCTTTTTTAAAAAGTATTCTCTATACTTCAATATAGGTCTCTGTAAAAGCTAATGAAATGTCAGAAGTAAAAATAAATTAATTCACAAGAGACAACTTATGCATCACTTCAACACCTTGTCCTACACGGTTTTGTTTCATCTCCTTTGCGAATAAAACTCCACAAGGTGCAAGCTCTGAAGGGAGAGAAGGAAGGAACTGTGGTATTAGAGAAGCAGCCTTAGTGTTTTGGTTTGAAGTCTGCCCCAGGATGACCGAGTCTTCTTCAAGAACTATTCTGCCAGCTTCTTGGACTAAGGCTATTCTGGTGACCACTTTTAGGACATGCACATATAAGGCTAGACCAATACCAGAAGTGATGTAAAATGATGGAAAGAAAAAAATAATCTGGCAGTTGATAGCTTGGTTCTTGGGATTCTCAGAAAATAACACAATGGCAGCCTTTCTTGTCTTTTTCTTTCCGTGTTGGCTCTGGTGAAGGAGGGCACTCTTGTTCCTGAAATTTCCTGGAAACAGGTATTTCAAATTAAATTCACAGAACCATTTTCAGGTAAACAAACATAACTCCTGTACTTAACACTTTCTTTTTATGCCTTCTTAAGGAATGGATTTCCTTTTTACATTTAAATTACTGATTACATAAGTGACAGTTTCTGAGTTCACCTTTTGGAGTCCTTTTATTAAGAAAATTTTTTTACAGAAGGCCAATCAGATTTAATTAATCACATTTACTGACTGGTGATCAATAAAATCTGAGAGATTAAGCTGACAAAATTATCTTCTGAATATATATTAATGTAAACATTTTTCCCAAATACATAGGAGTATTTTATAATGGAAAGCATTGGCCAAAGCTTACAGGTACCAGAAGGCAGATTTCCCACTACATTTCAATACATTTGCTGTAGCTATCCATTAGTATAGGGACATTAATTATCTTGTCTCAAGTTATCATACCTTATAACTCTGACAAGTTCATGAAAAGCTTGGTCTACATTCAATCTGATTTTTGCTGAGGCTTCCATGTACGTTACTTTAAGTTGCCGTGCTAGCTGCTGGCCTTCCTCTTGTGTCACCTGTAATAGACATCAGTCATTAAGTACAAGAGTTCTACAAGCAGGTTTGTACCAGTAGACATTGCATATACATGTTAAGGATCCATTTCCCTGGAACACTAATGCTTATTTGGCCACAGAATAGTTTCCACCATGTCCACATGATACAACTGGGAAACAAACCCACGTAAATGCAAGTGAAGGCTTTTTTTGAAAATAAGTTTCTGTAATAGACAAAGACTGATCCTCCAAGAAATTTGCCTCTCTTCAGATGCCTTGTCTTCAGTTCTGCATAAGATCAAGTTTTCCTTCACAGGCAGACAAGAGTTCCTTGCTCCTCCTCCCAAGTGCTTCAGTCAACATCTGCTGGATTACTAACTGAACTGTGAACACTATTGCTGAATTTCCTTTCTCATTATTCCAGCTAAATTAGAGAATTAAAAAAAATAAAAAATCAGACCACTTTTAAAACAACTGTTGTTTAGTTTCTAAATATTTATAGAAGTAATTTAAAAAATCTATTTATAACATAGCAAAATATGAATACAGCCAGTTTTAAATTTAGCTTAAATTACTAGAGCTCTAAAAAATCCATGAAGACTCCAGGTAAACCAGAAATATTAAAGAAACCCTATCTACATATTGACTCCTTGGGACAACAGAGGAAACAATGAGCATCACAAAAAGTTGGTATAAAATTTGAAGTGATGAAGCAGAGGACAGGAAGCTAGTGGGCCATCATAGGAAGGAGGAATAAGTCGGTCATAGGGCAAAAGCAAAGGAGATCACTGTGTATTTTTGGATGAAGTGGAAAGCAGTGAGGTCAGAGAACAGAAGGCCACCCTAAGTGGCCCGAGGCATGCGAGGCCTCGACGGGAAGGTCACCCACAGGGCTGGGGAGGAAAGGGCAGCTTTCGCTGATAAAAGGAAGTACAAAAGATCTTGCCAAGACAATGCCTAGTGGAAGAAATGTCAAAGATTACACCGCTTTTACAGAAAAACATTAAACCAGCACGTGGAGGACTGATATAAGAACAAAAATAATGAGGGTTTATTTTTAAATTAGTTTTGAAAAAGCACTCAGAATATTCACTTACATTAAGAAGCTACACAGAAATGGAAATAGACACGAATAGAAAAGCAACGGCAGCATTCACCACAGTGCTTCTAGAAAGTACTAGAAGTACTTTTTTGCTTGCAAAAGAGTTTCCAAACAGCTACACAATGGTTTGAGAGCCTTCATGCATAGCATCTCCACATGTTTTGATTTCGCTGTGCTTAGCATCTCCACTGGTACTATATTCGTACATTTCCTGCTGAACTGAGGGCTGCTCTCACTAAACCCTCACAAAGCTCTGCAAGGAGTCCCCAGCACCCTGTGACATTAACTGGAGTAACTCAGGATGCATCTGCTCATCTAAAACACTCACAGAAACTAGGTTTATTTCAGCTGAAGCAAAAAAATAAACCTTCAAGACCAACTCAACCCCAAGATCAATTGCTGAAGCTAACTTTTTAACTGCAGGGCACATCAGGAGAATAACTGGAATCCCTCAATCCTCCACTGCTGCTTGAAAACTAAATGATAATGAAGATTCCTGCTCCCCTAGTTAGAAAAATTCAACTTCAACTCTCCACTCTAACCACAGATGTTGAAATACCCTAATTCCAATGCTTACGAAGGCTGCACTTTGACAAACATTCATAGCTGTTTTCTGGCACATCAGTGACACTGTAGAATTTCCCAGTTTGCATCAGAACTTCCAGAACCTTCTACAAATCTCTGCCTCACTCAGACAAATAAGTTAAAGTATAGATATAACAGTTTTTGCAAAACTAACTCCTTTTACTTTTCTTCATCCCTGCATAGTTTATTGTAGCCCCAGAAAGTGAGAGGCTAAAGTCTAATAAACAGAAATAATTGGCAAGGAATGTATAATCATGAGGAGAAACTGAACTCAGTCTTTAAACATATGTGGTTACCACTTTCTTCACTATTGTATCTGAAGCACATTAGAGGTACAAGTCAAACTAACACTGTAATAAAGCCAAGTTACACTTCCACAATATTCTGCACTTAAAATACTATAGATACATTAAAGTTCTTATTGTATTTACTAGAGCATCTGCAACTGCTTAATTCCAAAATAATCTTTTTTGTCAGTCTTACAAGTATATTGTCAAGCAGTTTGTGGTCAATTTTAACTGACCTCAAAGTCAGTTTAAAAAAATATTTGGTTTGGAAACACTACAGAAACAGTGCATTGCCCAAGCTGTAAATTAGAGGACAGAAGATACCAGTTCCATCTTCAAAGCTGAGGGAAATGTAAGTACAAACAATGAAATGCTCAAAAATAAAATCATGGATTTTCATCTTTTTGTTGTCCCTTCTCGAGTACAACAACCCTGTAACACAACATGTTTTCCGGTAAATGTGATGGGACAGCTTATTTAGCATCACCAGCAAAATAAAAACTAAATCCTTTTTCCTCAAAGAAGTCTGTATGTTATTTTGACAGAAGTAAAGAGAACCACAGATTTTATGGTAGTAACTGTGTGTACATCTGTGTATGTTGGTTCTGCAGTTTTAGCAAGCTTAAGGCTGAATACAAATGAGAATCACTCAATGCTTATCCTTTTTACTATAGAATATTATATTGCTTGTTTTTAGATAACGCTCATTCACATTGTTGAGTCATTTAGTAAACGTTTCTCAAATTAAAACCCATTACAGAAGATGTGAGCAAGTCAAACATGGAAAACTTATTCCTCAACTCCTTAAGTTAATATTCTTTCTGAAATAGTTTCCATTTGAGGATCTGCACAAGAATCCTATGAACATATGGCCATCTCTCTTCACTATTGTATTCGATATCTGTCAGAAATACATTAGTTTCTGAAGTTGCTATGCTTTCCTCCACCTAAAGCAACTCTACAAGGCTGCCTAACCTAACATTTTGTAAGTGTCCAGGCAAAAGGCAGATGCAAAGACTACAGGACATGTCATACCCCTGGCAGCAGGTAGCAGTTAAGTGTTTCTTCAAGCTTGAGAGGAATCCATTTCTACCACCTTATGTTCACCCTACCATGCTCTGGGCACAGACACATTGCCCATTCACTCCTGAAGAGTGCATCTGTCATCCTGATTTTCTGCCTCACCACCACACCCACAAGTGCTGCTTGTTCATGCTTACAGTGGGCTGCCATGGTGCTTTCCTGCAGGGGTACTTCACCATCCACTAATTCTGGTCTGTCCACGTTCTCATATCAAAGGTCACTTTGGCACATGAAAACTGTGGTTATGAAGCACTGACACATACTCAGATTGCCTTGCTGTATTCAAATACTAAACCAGATGCCCAGTTGCTCATTACCTATATAAAGCTCAAAATCACACAGGCTGTGGGAAGACCTGAAGGTATAATCGCTCTGTGAGCACAGAGGTGTCACTGTACATGGCCATAACATCCTACCACTGTCAGAAGTTATTGTCACACTTCCATACAGGAAAACAATAGGTAAGAGAAAGGCCAAACCAAAACATTAATGTATCTGCATGGGCCACCACCCAGGTCCCTGTACTTGTCCACCCCCTGAAATAAGCCATCTCAGGCCAAGCTCCTTGTGAAGCAGTGAGTCTGCAAACCCAACACATTAACTGTCTGTTTGCCAGCCCTTAAGTTGCTGCCAGTCAAGGTCAAAGCATGAGGCTGCTTGCCTGGGATTGCCAGCTTTGCTCATCATCTGTCTACGTATAAACTGAAGACCCAGGGACCTCTGTTTAAAACATTGCTTTAAAGGTATCTAGCAGCAGAGATGATCTCAGCAGTAGGTCATTGTGTTAGTTCAGTCATGATGCAAAGGAAGAACTAGCATTTAATGAAATCCGAGCACTTTCCTGTTGCAACTTGGATTTTCCTTGAAACCCTGCCATCTGGGGAATGATCAGACTTGACCCAATTTATGCTAGCAGTTATCTACAAAAAGTCATACATATCCTGCACGGACAAGTCTACTCCTCCAACAGTAATGGTTATTATTAAAACATCTGGTGCTCTACTGAATTATGTTACTGTAGAAACATCCAGTGTCAAGTTGTATGGAATTAACCCATTTAAAAGAGACTGTTTATATGGTATGAGCAATGAGAGATGGTGCTTCCATTCTGGTTTCACAGTCTGTGACTGATTGGGGAATTTGAAACACTAGCAGCTTCCTTATCATACATTCTATAGATTAATGTTTGCTTGCCCTTTAATGACTCATTTTAATTTATCACCTGTGCATATTGAGAGACAAAAATCACAAGAGAGCTACTTAACTCCATTTATCTATATCTATATCCATTTATCTATATCTATATCCATTTATCTATCACCTCTGGTAAGCCCAAACAATTCAACAAGATCATACAATTCTTTGTGCACTTCTGCTGTACAGCTCAGATCATGTATTTCCTGAGAAACAGTTGCCACCACACAAGGATGATTAGTTACACCTCATTAGCTTCCAGATTTACAATGTCACAATGATAGTACTCTGCACTCTGTTCAGCCTCAACACAGTTACTTGGATAAAGGTGTGGTAAGATCCTTGAGACATCCAGAACTACTGTAGACATTTAACTGTTTTGCACTTTGGGAAGATTTGTTAGTTCTATTAAGTATAATTTGCCAATCCAAACACACACCAAATTACTTGCTTTAACTTAGTTTTAGTCTCTCAGAGGTAGAGTGTGTTTCACTAGTCTACTTCCTGTCTTCTGGAAAAAGTAGGCAGATGTTCAGTACAAGAGGTTTTGCTCTAAACACTGATACCCAGCTTCCCAAATTTCTGGAAAATGCTACTTAAATTCTCAAACTGAAAAACAGACAGTTGGGATTAAACCATTGTCTTGTAGAACAGATGAGTAAAAGGACTGCAGTGTAATATCAGCTTGGCTGAACAGGTTTTTGGTGTAACCCAAGTGAAGTTTGACAGAGCAGCAGACTGAAAAAGCAAAAAAGAGAAAGACTAGTCCTTCTCCTGGTTCTTCCCACAAATTACAGCCTGGGGACACCCCCCACGCAGCCCCACACTCCTAGCCAGGTGAGGGAGTACTCTCACCTTTGCACCAAGACCTCCCATCGCAGCTGCCTGTGCAGAAAACCTGTAGCCAGAGCAGTATGACCTTGCCTGTCAGGCTCCAGTTTTAACTTACTTGGGGAGGCACAGTGGCAGGACTAGTTTTCAGTAAGATTAGCAGGCTGGTCCCACTCATTGACTGGATGCCTGTATCAAGAGTTCACATGATGGAGCAAAAACAGCCCCACCAATGAAGTGGAGACTTTGGATGCATTTAATATTCAGCTGATAACATCAGGCTGCTTGCTGCCGCCAAAAGGCGAGGTCTCACTTTCTTGCCCCCACCCCAACTCCTCCCTGCTCTCCAAGCCACAGTCCCACCCCCTCCCATGTTTACAGCATTGGCACTCAAATCTTTCTGCAAGCTGATTTAGCACGTGTAGGTCCCAGGAAGTCATTCCTGCTCATATGTTTTGTTCCCCATCCAGGGAGATGATTCAACTTGAAGTGCTTCAAGTGAGAGCTAGGGCCAGCAAAGGAAAAAGTGGGAATGTGAAGTCAAGAGGGAGGGGAGCCTCTCCCTTTTGGACACAAATTATGTCAGCTCAGCATCCCCAAACCATTCTTTCACACTGACTTAAAGCCAACTGAAACACACCATGCAACAAGGAAGGGGCAGGGAAGAGTTAAGAGCATACAAGTAGCTGTTTCAGCAAACCTAGAAGCATTTTTTTTCAGCTACATCTGCCTAAGCCCCAGCTTGTGACGGGGAGGGACAAATGAATCGATTGGCACGTAAATGGTGAGTGATAGCACCAAAAGCTATGCTCATCAGCATCTAATCAATTAAGACAATTAATAGAGCCATAAAAAGCAAAAGGAGATTTTGGGCACATATGCTTTTGTGTTCAGATATAAGCAGTAAAACTGCAAAGTTAAGCAACTTGAAAACAGCTGCTGAGAGCTTGAATGTGTACCAGTCCACCATCACCTGAAAATGTAGCAGGGACCAGGTACAGAGGGCTAGTAGAACATGTGACAGGCACCTTTCTGCCTCTAAGAGTAAAACAGAAGCACTGTAATAACACTATGAGGGTGGAGGATAGAGAACAAAGTTCATAATTGTTTCTAGAAATGGATCTACAGGATTACCAACTACATTTGCAGGTATCGTCTGGGAACCGCAGCTGACAGTGATGATGTTATTTCCCTCCCAAAGCACCTGGATGTTTGTCCTTCAGCAATTACCGTTAGCAGAATAGTTCAGTTTCACCTATGTGGTTTCCATGCCAACATTTGTGCATGAGATAAACTACACATGTTCCAGGACTCGAAGGGTTAAACCTGGGAATTTTGATGGGGGGGCATGATGGTAACTGAAGAATGAAAGTTTCACTTCTGCCTCAGGGACAGGCTGATAGTTCTGTGCATGTGTGAGTATATGAGGTTACTTCTCATGAGTTTGTGAGCCACTTCTGTGAAAACTTCAGGGCAGTATCTCTCAGCACAGGTTTTAATTCTGCCATGATCTTTCTACACAGCTTCTGGAATAAAGAGGCTGTGACAGTCAAGGGACCACACTCAACAGGTACTTCTTTTGTACTGAATGTTTTATGTAGTATTCAAGAAATTCATTCAACAAGGTATTAACCCAGTGAACTCTTCAACATTACTTGATTTAAGCCTTTTTTTTTCTGTTGTTCCAGCCTCTGCTTTTTGACAGAGAAACGATTTTATTTAGCAAAGAACAAAACTTATGTGACCACTTGTGGGCAGAAACTAAGCCATGTCCTGGTATATCATTCTGAGAATACCTGATTGCTTAAAGTCATGTTTTCCTTGTGAAACACTTAAAATATTTATAGCAATTTTAGTAATATTTAATTTACTCTCAGAAAAAAAAAGATCATGTGTTTGCTACCAAGCTTTAGATGTCATCCTGCTGTCTCAAGACAAAATATTAAGCTTCTCAAATAAGTTGTTGAAGAAAGTAGAAGTTTTACATCTGTTCCTTTCCTGCTGCTATTGTAAGATTTTCATTTCAGCTCAAATTAGTTTGATTAATTAGAAATCAATAGCCAATAGGGAGCACACATTTAAAGATCCTTCTTTAAATCATCCTAAACTAAATCTTTCAAGCTGTTTTAAAACTAGAGGTGAGGTTGAAATCTACTAGTTTCAAAACTTTAAGGCACAGAAGTACAAAATTAATTGTCTTGCTGGACTCCCAACTTTTAAAGCTTTAAGTCAGTTATGCAGAAACTGAGTGGCCAAAGAGAAAACAGTGAACAGCTACTGCTTTATACACCACAGCAGTAGAAGGTAAAAGCAGGAGCACTGAAGTCTAAGGATCACTGGAGCTAGTGCTGGAATGCACTCTGCTTGGCACAGCGCGGTGGTGAGTAACAGAACGGAGGAATTAGACACGTTCATGCCTGAGCAATCAAGTCATGACAGAAAGCTCTCAACTCTGTGAGTATATTTGGTCTCAACATAACCCCACTGAGTCAGACAGAAGATGTGCTCTATGTGGAATGCCCTAACACTTTTAAAATTCTTCAAGTACAAAAACCCAAGTGTAATTTTTTGCACTGGAATGAGTTTGTAGGACATGGTTTTTTTTCATTGGTTTGTACCCATTCTGATTTTGGAAGAAAGTGGGAAGTAACTAATAGCAAATGAATTACCTGTCTGTGGAGGTCCAGATCTGCTTTATTGCCGACTAAAATCATAGGAAACTCATCACGATCTTTCACTCTAAGAATTTGTCGCTGAAACTTATAGATTTCTTCAAAACTGTAAAAGAATAAAAGTAGAGCAACAGTGTACTAATTCATAGATTCTCAGGTTCTGCAAAAGTTCAGAAATGATGAGTCACTTATTTGGACTTGCCCTGCCATGACACACAAGCACAGACAGCTGCAGGCACTCCAGAGTCTGCTGTCACAGCATGACCAGTTAGAGAACCATTCAACACTCAAACTAAAAAAATCCTCAGGACAGCACTGTGCTATGCACTGGGCTTAGGTGGGGCTGCAGGGTGAGCAAAATGCTTACCATGTCTCACTCCATAGGGACACAGAGGCCAATGTATTGCAGAGAATAAAGCAGCTACAGTCCATTCTACAAATACTGATTTTGGAGTTCAGTTCCAACTAGAACATTCAAACTACAGCTTAGAGACCCCGATGATCAGCTGGAAACCTCCACAACTACTTCTAGGAATTTTGGTGGGATAAAAGCTGGAAAGTTTTATTTCTTCAAAAACAGAAAATGGCAGGGTTAAATGGTCAGAAAGCTTTTCAGTTACCAACTAAGTAATACCAGGTACTGATGCTGTTCAAGCAGTAAAGAATATTCCAGCAGTGTTTAAGGAAAGGTGAGCAAAGCAGAAAGCTTCTTCCAGGATAGTATATTAAACAAGCTAATTCTGGCCTAAACAAGGTGTTGGGGAGAATAAATAAGTAAATCACTGCTTTCAAGTGAACACTGTTAAAGCTACATCGCTACATAAGGAGCTTCAGCACAGATGCTTGCAGACAATCACATCCCTTTTGGAGCCTTCCCAGGCACTATATTTCATTCCAGGCATGTAATCTGAAGGCATTTACATTTAGATTTGCCAATTAAAATTTAAAAGCGCGATGATCATCAGTAAGGAAGTAGTGTTAAAATAACTGGGCAGCCAAACACCTCATCCAAAGGTGAATCAGAAGGAAGGTGTGTCACTAAGCATAGCTCCCCATGAGCCTGTAAGAAGATATATTTCACCTCCACTCTGCAGCCACTCAGTCAATTCATGGGAGTAAGCAGAGTGAGCACTGCCTGCAAAAGAGTGCAGAGAAATAACCCTGAACTGGATACACCCATTCAGAAACTCACAGCCAGGTACTTGACATTGCACACAACAAGGGGATGAATACCATGAATACCAGTCAATTCCAGAAAAATGGTATTCTGGATTGTAATAGAATGCTTGAATAGTTGTATTTTTTTTTATGTATGCTTTCAAGTCATCTATTGAAAGAAACTGATCCTTTCAATATGTGATTCGTTCAAAATTGGTTGTCATAGGTGCCGAAAGATTGTCACACCTAGAACCTAGGAGTGAAATCATACTTAATGTTTCTGTTTTGAGGTTATTTCAGTTATCGATAAGGTGCAACTTAAGAATAACTACAACTTGTTTGTTTTAACAGCTTGACAACAGGCTTACCTTCCTCTATCTGTGACTGAGAAAACAAGCAGAAAACCCTCCCCTGTCCTCATGTACTGTTCACGCATGGCTCCAAATTCTTCTTGTCCTGCTGTATCCAGAACTGAACATAAGCAAAAATATGGATTACTACATTTCATGTTCTTAGAGTACTGACTGAGGAAAAAAAAGTAATTCCTAGTAAGATGCTATGAGAGCCTCTTCTGTACATTATAGCTAAGCAGAAACAACTTTTCACAGATACTCTGGGTTTTCATCTAATATCCCAAACAAGTTCTTGCACTGAGTGAACAATTCAAGACCTATCAAGCAAACTGAACAACAAAAAAATTGAGGACTTCTGCTACTTCACAACCAGCTGAAATAGTTGGAAAATGCTTAGAGATACATGGGGATGAGGATTGGGAGGGTTGTTCGTTTGTCCTTAAAGAAATCACTAACAACGGAGAATTGAAATTTTTAAACCAAAGCGTTTATATTGCACTTGGGAGAGGCAGCACAGACCAGCTAGGGATGTGCTTTTCACTCCACCACATCACCCAGGTAACTGCCAGGATTTATACAAATTCTCCCAGTTTTGTGAGCACTATGGCTTCAAACAGTCAGATTTAAAGAGCGATGCTTACACACAGGGCAGAAGCATTTCAAACTCGGGGCATCTCATTAATAAAACTAAGGGAGGTAGCTTTTATCAGCTGCACACTTACATGGAAAAACCCCCACATGCTGAGCAGTTTAGCTGTATTTCATTTGATGCCTACAAATGTAAACACAGGCACCAACAGCTACAGGCTGTTAGACTGAGCTTTAGCTGGGCTACTTACTGTCCAAGCGCGCAGCTCTCTCGTCTATCACACATTGCTTGGTGTAGGAGTCTTCAATTGTGGGGTCATAATCCGTAACAAAGTAGGACTGCAGAAAAGAAAATGAGTTTGTGTGTTAGACAAGCACATAAAAGACACTTATCAAGGAAGATGCTGAAACTGTACACTTGATAACTTAGGCAAGATTTGTGTGCTTATCTATGTACAACCATTTGACACTTGATCCAAAGGTAACATAATGGCTTTCCTATTCCTGGTAAAAGCCTGTAAATTGTAGGAATTACTAGAAGAGTCACTGAGTTTACTGGATTCCCACAGGATTTCTAGCATTTTCTAGACATTACTGGTAGCTCCTAGAATTTCTCAGCAGGAATACCTAGAAACTTTCAGTTTCTAGGGGCTGCTGAGGTCTCTCGTAACCACTAAGTTTCTAAACCCTACCAGAAGTTCAGAGCAGTTCTTTGGAACTCTCAAAAAATTCCAGGATTTCGCTCCCCTTCCCAGAGCTAGTAATTTCTAGGAAGTACTAGGGTTTTCCCAGCTGTTTCTAGAACTCCCTAGCAGTCTTATAACAATTTCTAGCGACAGGTCTACACAGCACAAGTGGCACCTAGTTTGCTAGCTGAATAAAGTTTTTTGGATCATCCTTGGTCTCAGAATTTCTCTCCTGGTTTTAATGACTTTAAGCACACACAGCCTCCAGAAAGACAACCCCTGGAAGCAGAATAAGCCACAAAATGACCATGTCACCCACTGCCTAAGCACAAAGCTCCACCAGATACAGCCAGTCTGTTGCTTAGCACCTAAACCTCAGAGTCAAAGCACATTCTGGTACATCTCTCTAGAGGCTAGGTGACCTGGTATTGAATACTGGGGTAACAATGCTATCTGGAGTCAAGTTTAGATTTCAAAGGATGAATTTTTAGCTTGCATGCGGTCACAGCTAAGTTATTGTCACCTAAAACTAAAGCACATTGGCATAACAAATCTGAACCCTGATCAAATTCCTTCCCCTCTATGCTCCCAGCAGTCACTAAGGATGTGCACTATCCCAACTGTGCAGAACTGAAGAAATACTACCTATGTACATTATTCAGCCCTGTAAGCCAGTAGGGAATTAGGAGTGTTTTGAAGCTACACATTGGCTTGTAGGAAGGAAAAAGAGGGCTTTGTTCTTACATTAAGAAAATAGCACCAAAATCAGGATGCATCTCCTTATTCATGTCAAAATTCATAGTTCTCACTGAAGCATCTTTCCCTCACACATATTCAAAGGTACCAACACAACACCATTCTGTTCCTCTAAACTTACCAAAGTCAAGTTAACAGATGTCACGGTAGGAAAAACAAAAAAAAAAAAAAAGGAGGGAAAAAAAGGAAGAACTGAAATCACAGCACCAGCCCACTAACCCTCTCCAGACACACAGACACATCACTGTCAGTGCAGAATACAGTTAACTCTGTTCTTTGCAGATGGTTTATGAATGTGGTTGTCCTTGTTCTTGTCCAGTTTCACTCCGGAGCTGCCCAGGAGGGCTGGCTGCAGTACACTGTCCTGACTGCACCCAGCTGACCCCACCATTTGGACATGTCCACACTAGGTTTCTGGTTTAACAGCACAGACCTGGGTTCCCCAGCAGAGCTCATCAACTGAGATGCAGCTGCCTTACTGGAAGAAACACATCACCAGTTGTAACACATTTGACCAGCTGTGTGTACTATATATAACCTAGGCTCATATACCACAGCCACCATGCAGCTGGCCACAGGAAGAGTATCTACAGGTTGCTGTTCATCTGTTCATTTAGAGCTGGCACCACACTGAAAAACTGCCCCCAAGCAGAGACACTGAACAGCTCGTTTGCATTATAAGTAGACATCAGTAAACTGTCCTCTCAGGATACACCTACACAGCAGTCTCAGTCGCTCTGCATGGACACACCCAGACTAAGCAATCTCCCAGCTCCAACCTCTCCCACAACCCCACCCACGCGAAACAAAACCACAACAAAAAAAACACTACCCCCCCAAAAAAATTCAAACAAGCTAACAGGCATGAGATCCTAAACACAGCACCCAAACTTCAGGATTCCCAGCAGAAGTACCTATCTGTAGACAACAGAACATCTCGCCACAGAACAAGCCCTCAGAACATGCTCTTTCAACTACAGGTCATCCCTTCACCTGAAGATTTTAAAGAGGAAAAAACTCAGCCTTCAAAACTGTTTTTTAATTCCGTCTGTGTCCTTGACTTAAAATGTGCTATCCAGGAGCTTAAAAACAGACTTTCTAGGGAATGAATTTACACAAACTATAAATTAGGTCTCAGTTCTTCTGTGGCCTTCAACAATCTTTAAAAGATGGATGAGAAACTTATGTGAACATACAATTGTGTAAATAAAATCATTTACAGAATCTGATTTTATAAGGGATGATTACAAGGAAGCGAATTTAAGTCCTATGTTTTATTAAGGAAACAAAGTGATATTTGTAAAAAAGCATTAGGTGACTAAAACGTGGAGTTACTCTCCGTATATCTAGAAATTCAGGGTTCTTATTTGGAAGATAAAGCATGCACTCTGAAGTTACTCCCTCTCCTTCTCCAGCTTCAGCTTTCATTTCTCCAATCCTGCAGAACTGAGAGTTACTGTCTGAACCTTTACATCTATAAAACAGTAAAGTATGCCAGGTTTTAAATAAAAGAGAGAATCTGGAATCAATTTTTTCACTCTCACAAATCAGTATTAGTAGAACACCTAAAGCAGCAATTTTATATCCAACAAGGGCAATGTTTTTCACTAAGAGAGCTCAGAAAAAGAAAACCACAATAACCTCAGAGGAATTCTTCTTATTTTCCTCATTATCTGTCCAAGAGCCAAGAACTACAGCATGTTCTGTAATCTCCAGGGCAATTCCATGACTCCCTCCACCCTTTTTAGTTCTTGTTTGTTTGTTTTAGGGGTTGTTTTTTAATTAAAATAAAAACCCTACACACACATCAAGACCAGGTGGAGACACTGAACATGGTTCCTCCCTCAAAACAGGAACCAAGATTAAGTTGCCTTGATCCAGCACCAGCCATATCTCAAATTCAGAACGAGCAGATGCCAGAGCTCCCTCATTTAACAATTGTTCTTACAAGCATTTTCTTCCCCCCCATGGAGCTGCCCTGCCAAATCTGCTGTCACAGCCACTACAGGGGGGGTTTGCAAGGCAATTAGTGTTGTGGTTTACCTCCAGGCACTGGACAAGACTCATGTGCCTGAAACAGCTGCTGGTTTTGAAGGAGTCTTCCCAAGTTGCACTGGGACCATGTGCCACAGGAAACACAACCACAGCTTGCAGGCCTTATTCAGTCAGGGTTGATTTACAAAAATTAGATATAGCAGAAACAGTATTTATCAATTTGAGCAGAAATGGACCTTACTGCTGCTGTTCAGGCAGTGTTTAAAGAATTAAGGCATGGCAGAACATATCCTGAAACGCTCCCTGAGGCCATATATTTACTCCTGAATGCCATCCTGCCGCAGTGGCAAGGTGCCTGCACACCCAACAAGCCCAGCATCATACACTGGCAAAAGTAGCTTTGAAAAGGTCAAGAAGTTTGTGGCAGAACTGCTTAAAAGACTAACAGGAGCCCAGTTCCAGCAGACAAAAAACCACTGACAACCTACTGGTTTTAAATACGCCAAGTCTAGACAAATTAGAGGAGCAAGCACACACCAGAGTGCTGGGACACTCGGGCCTGCCTACTGCTGTCTCCTTTGTGAAGGCTGTACATGCAAGTTCTAACACCTCAGAGCAGTCACCCTGCTAAACTACAGCAATACCAGGAAGCTGCAGCAGGTGTCTGGGATGCAGCTGCTACAGAACACACCACCCCATCCCCATTGGGTGGCCCAACCAGAGACCAGGTTGTCAGATCTGCTCTTCTAGGAGCAGTTGAGTTTCTATGACTAGTCAGAGGAGCCATGACTCGTTCAGCTGGCTCCACTGCAGTTGGCCACTGCCTGCAGGAAATAATTAGAAGAAGCTAAATTCCTACAAAGAAGATAGTAACTTGAAGACACTCTTCTGTTACACCACTCCCTTAATCACTAGCAAAATCAAGGCTCTTTCCACCATCTCCTAGAAGGGAAATGAGAAGTCGAGCCCAGAAGTCTCATCAACCATTTAATTTACCCAAAATATTATGCAACAGGTCTTCTAGGTTTTCTCTTTCTAAGACTGCTGAGGCAATGAAGTCCAGAGACGGGAAAGCCTGCTGCCAAGGACACGAGTCCTTTTGTGGAGGGGAAAAAAACCATAACAAAAACCCATCCCCACACTACCTACATCACTTATAGCTGGGCAATCGACCACCAAAATCCCTTCCTATACACACACTTGTCATCTTAAAGTGCTTTTCAAACAATCTCATGACCTTTGCAGGAGTTTCTATTTGCAGTGCATAGAAGCAATGACACTACTATACAGATTACTGCTCTAGCAGTCTTTCTCCATTTAAGGCAATGGCAATCCCTAAATCATTGTTTCAAGTCTTTTTGTAAGGAGAACGTGAAAACCCGTGCTCAGTTTATCATTTTCCCCCTTTTATGCTGCCTTTAATACACACAAAGAAATTCCCCCATTAGCTGGACTTGCTTATGAGCTCAAGTCCTCCTCCATAAATTAATAAAAACAACTAAGTGAAGATGCTCCAGTGTTGACTCACAGCTCCTATGCAGCTTTTTTTATTTACTCTTCATAAAGTAATCAACAGTCCACAAACGAAAAAGCCATGGGATTATTTTCTTTTGCACTTCTATGTTTTAAGGGGGGAGAAGTAGGATGCCATCAATGGGAAGCTGCAGTCCAGAGGTTGGTTGCATAACATTCTTCCTTTTATCTTTACGCAAAGCTTGAAGGATATGCAATGCAGGGCAGCTTAGCACAGTGAAAGCACACCACTACAAGTAAGCTAAAGAAGTGGTACATGCCAAAATATATATTCATTCTTGCTGTCTCTATGATCTTCATCTGTATTTACTAAACATACAAATAATGTTTCAAAGAGCCACTGGTTGCTTATTTAAATTTTTTCCACGTTTAAGGTTTTGGTTCCAGCCCAGTGAAGGCAAGGAAATAGAAGGGTTTCCACCCTCCAGCTGAAGTTACAGACCAGCTCTGGATTTAAATAAGCATCTACAATTTGAGCATTGCAAATAGCCCAAAAATCCTTCCTACCTATAATTTGTATGCTAGAACTCAAAACTAACACACTGGTGAACACTACACCAAAGCTTCAACTTTAGACTTGTGTACCTTCCCAAATACCTGAAATACAGGATCCCAAGACATCTCCTAAGCTGTAAGTGCTACTTGAGAGAGTATTTCTTTCGGCAGTTTCTCCTGTGACTCCCTTCTACACTATCATCCTTTCTTTAGGTCCTACCTCAATTCCCCTGCACTTCACCAGGAACATGTCTGCTCCTGACCCACTGAATCCTTGTAAAGTCAATTCACCACCTGCAGTGGCACGTCTTCACCATGGGCATGGGATAAGTAACAGTATCAGCTACAGCCCTATCACACATCCCGCTGATCATATCAGAAGTACTTAACCCAGAAAAAGTCAAAAACCTGACCAAGTTCTCTTCATTTAAATAGGCATTTCTGGCATTCATTCCAAGTCATACATAAAGTCAGTGACAGTTTAAGACCAGAACTCTTGTGCCCTGGCCAGTTGGTAAGGCCATAAATGGACACCTTTCTGTTTGAGGTACTTGTCTACAGTGTCACATCTTTCTCAGGCCATGAATTAAGATCTAAATGACTGACTTCATACATCAGTTTGCAGCCTTCACTGTTTTGCTACCCATGAAATCTCAACCTCTGCCTTCAACTCTTCTACCTAAGAAGAGTGGCACAGCAGCCAAGTCTACACTAATGTGAGCCCATTGTCACACTGTGCCCTCCTCCAGGCTACAGAGTTGGTGGTGACAGACTCTTCTTAGGAGTTTTAATCTACACTCCTGTCCCACAGGAGCAAACAGACAGGTTCTGTGTCACCACAGAGCTGTTCCTAGAGGAAGGGTGGCAGTAACCTTGCTCAAGCACTACACTGGCCCAGGTCCAGAGCTAACCTGTCCACCAGAAGGGGTAATCAAGCAAAGCAGAGGCTCAGGGCTCAGCACCTCAAAAGATTAAAAGAACCACTTCCTTTCACAGCATAAAGGAGGCTCCTCAAGTCATTTCTTGAGAGTATTTGAGTTGGCTGGTTAGACAACAAGGAAAACACACAGGAAAAACCTTAAGTGACTTCTGGAAGCAAACATAAACCCAGACTGCATTCCAGAATAAAGACACAGAAACAGCAAAACCCACAAATTTAGTATTTTGCAGGGCCCAATGTACTTGGTCACAGAAAAAAAAAAAAAAAAACAACTAAAAGCACACCACTGATCGGAGCCTCTGACAGGCTTGTTCCAATACTTAACATACACGTCCTCAAGTGCAGGTGGGACCTAGGACCTGATATTTCCAGACAGATCTAATTGGTTGCTGCTGGGAGAGCAGGAGGTGGATGCTGCTGAGGTCGATGACTGGAAGTGCCACCTCTGCAAAGGTTTTCTGCAGTGTCCAAGTCAGTACCAGAAGAAGCCTGCATGAGCTACCCACAGCAACCCAGCATCATTTCAAAAAGAAGTGCTCCAGATGGTATTCAGACTGCTTTGCTGCAGTAAACAGTCACACGTTATAGAATGAGACGAAGTGTTTTCATGTTGAACATTGCACAGAATAGTAGACCAAAGGTCTAGAATTATGCTGATAAAGACCAGACTGAAGAAATCATGATTAAAGCACTGGTTTATAATGCAGACCAGGTGTATCATTCTCCAATCACCCCATATTCCTACAAATCTTTACGAGTTTCTTTTAATTATACAAATAGTAACAACACCCATTCCTTTCTTCCAAAAAATATAAATTAAAAGATAGTCAGCTTGCAAGTAAGCAGTGATGCTTCCCTCAATTTAGACTATTTCCCACTGTTCCAAAGTATCTTGCTAGCATTGTTACAGCTATCCAGGGAAACAGATGTCATTTGTAACTAGAGTTGCTGCCATTATCCAGTGATGAGAAACAATTTCATGAGGAGTGAAAACTGAGACACAGTGAGAGAAGAGGATTAAACTGAAGAAAGTTACAGTGAAAGACAGATGACATGAGCTATGTCCCAGCTAAACCCTTTAGAAATTCATACACAGGTTGAAAAGCTTTTATTGTTCCTGATGAACTAGCAATACATATACATATAATACCAAACTTCATAATTGTACATACTTAATCAAATCTTAATGGTTCTGTTAAAGAAGCCAATCATAATGGAAAAAGCAAAGCTCTTGAATAACCCACAGCAGCCTTAGAGTCTATCCATTAGACTGCCCCCTTGCCAGCATACAATTCAAAGACAGAGGAGATAGTAAGACAGAAAAATCAACACTGCCTTGGTTAAGTATATGTGAGTCTTCCCCTCAACTTTTTCATGCAATGCAAGGATTGTCAAAAGCTGTGCATATTCTGGAAACACTAAAAGTGTGAGTTAGTCCTATCACATGGCCACATCCTCTTCTGTCTCTCCCCCTCCCCTCTCTCTGTTCTTCCACAGTCACTGATCACATCAGAAAAAGAAAATTACTCGGAAAATTGTATTCAGTGCATGGGCACATGTAATGCACTTAGCTAAATGTAATACGGATCTTGTCTTTATGGGCTTTGTTCTGCTCACTACTCAAAATACCTAAAAACAAAACTATGTTTGCTTCCCTCACAGGTGTGGGGAAATATGACCCAGAATGGAGGAAGCAAGGGGAGAAAGAATATGGAGGGTAAAGCATCTTTAAGCTGAAGACTAACACATATATCTAATTCTGTATATGCACCTGTAATTTTTTTCATATTCCTAAATGAACACTGGAACTCTGTATCCATAAACACACTCATTTCCAGTGTTTCTCCAGACAGCCACATGCTTAGAAGCTTCAGATTTCATCCCCACTTCAGCAGAACTGACTTGTGTTGCAGATTTAAGAGCCATGTTAGTTTTGGAGCATCAACTTATTCTGCAGGTCACTTGATGGATCAAGACTCAGCCATATGAAAGACTGAACTAAAACTGACTTTTGTGCACTGACAGAAAACAGTCAGCAGCTCTTATACCTTTCAACATGCCTAAAAAACTGTCTGCTAATTTTTGCCCTTTCCCTAATTGCTACTTTCAATAAAGCAGTTTTACCCTTCCCAACCCTATCTAGGCTGCAGCAGCACAGAAAAGAATCTTCCTTTTTTTCCCCTCTCTCAAAGCTGGCACCCAAGGCATGGCTGGCAAAACAGCCCGGATTTACAGGTAAAAATCTGGACAGTGTGACTGCTAAACTGATAATTACCAGATTCATTGAAGAGAATAAACAAAAAACCTAAACGCAGAGACAGCAGATTTGCTTGGGGGAAAAAAAGTGTCTTTGAAACATAACTAAAGCAGCCTCTCAGCGCATGTTCAAATCATAGAGGTTTAAAGAATAATCATTAAATCTACATTATAGAAAAATTACATGCCTTTTTGCTAACATCCTGCCAAGCTTAAACATACCACTTAGCCATATCATTAGGGTAACCCTTTTAAAGTGCTAATACACCCTCAACTTGATGACCTTAAATGTCTTTTTCTAATCTAAAGCATTCTATTATTCCAATTATGGACAGAGTGGGTACTGGTTACATGCACATAACACAAATACTGATGAGAGTGGGTTTTCTTTTAATACATATTTTGCAATGCACGTGAACATCTTTTAAAATAACATCCTTAAAAAACAGCAGATTGATACTTTTTGAAAACAGATTTCACCTTTCAAACTCAAGCTGAACCTGCATGGTGCTTATGCCTCCTTTCAGATCCCAGCTTACAGCTTTCTCCACAGTACAGCAACTCAGTATTGGCAGTTCACCAGCCAGTGAACATTTCTCTCCAATTCATAATTCTCAAATTTCTCAAAAATCAAACCACACCAAACACCAAGTATACACACATAGAGACCTGTTTTAGGCGATACGTGCATTAAACTTTGGCCTCTTGAATACTTCCTGGTGGTGCAGTTTTCATGACTCAAGATCAGAGAATGTACACTTTCACTGTCTGTGAAGCCTTCTTTGTAATGCCTTGAATTAATGCCTTTTAATGCCAGTAAGCACCTACAAAATTCTTTGAAGGCGCCTATGCAATTTCTCAAGTTGAAACATGTCTGACTGTAAAACATACCCTATTCTGCAAGCATAGAGGAATCTTGACTTAATTTAATATAATTTTTGCTTCACAGTAAATATGTGCAGGAACTACAAACACACCAAATATTTCATCTTCCTGACCTTAGCCACTTTTAATTCAAGGTATGTTTAAAATATTTGCGACATGCTATCTTTTCATCCATAAAGTTTTATCAGGTTTAGATAGTTTTCAGTCTAGCAGCTCACATAAGCTCTTCGTGATGAACTTAAGTTTTATCTCACAAGGCCAATGATATTTTTTAACAGTATGTGTCTGGTTTTAGGACTGTGTATAACCAACTAATGGGGCCTTTAGCTGTAGAAGAAAGTAAGGTTGCTCAAAAAATCCTCTGGTGAGGCAGAAGTTATAGAATACCTGTTCTCATACACATGAAATCATTAGGACACCTCAAGATATATGGTGTAATGCAAGAGATTTTGGTTTATAAACTGAAGTACCTTAATGGGGGAAGACTTCAGTCAAGACATAATTTAAAACACAGTCAGCAACAGCCTTCAGCGTAACACCTCTGAGGAGACCCATGTTCAGGGCATTTACAGTCCATTAAGAAATAAGCCACTTGATAACTCCTTGAGGAATACACAAAGACCTGAAATGTAGATCAAAAAAATCCATTCCATGGCAAAAAAACCCCAAACCTCTTGAGGAGAGGGCAAGTATTACATGAATTCAGAACCTTTAAAACAGGTTCAAATTGCAAACAAATTGCTTGTGAATTGGACTTTCCAGATTGTCTAGCTTATGTTATGGACATGTGGAGCCACATAATTACATTAAAGCAGTAATAAGTATTTCTAGCCCAAAAGCCAGTAAAAAAAGGCCACAGTGCCGCAACTCTAACTCTTATTTCACATTTTAAATACCCGAAAATGTTTGATCTTTGGGATTCCACAGCAAGCTAAGATCAAAAATGTCTGAAACTAATGCTTTCTTATTCTGAAAGTAGGAACTAAAGATCCATTCTAGGTAGTAAGAGCATTTTCCTACCTTTCTATTACGTCTCAGACCTCTACAAAGCCAGGTGCTATTGTTGGTTGTGTAGGTTTGTAACAGCTCAGAAACAAACATGGTCTTGAACCACAGTTCATCAGAAAGAGTCAGGTAGAAAGCCCGAGGAAAGTAAATTCTCAACATTCTTCATTTTAAAACATTTGTTTAACATGGAGATACAGTCACGTTAACTAGCCCATTAAACCCAGAGCCTACAGTTTTCTTCAATGAGTCAAGTTAGGATTAAATATTTCTGGGCCAGCATTTTACTACAATTAAACTACAACAACTTCCTGCTAATGGAAGAGGGAGGTTGTATCATCCCCAGTCCCTGCATTTCACTATAATTCCCTGCTGCCTTCAGGACAATCAAGAAATCAGAGTTCAAACTGCCAACTAAAAATTAAAGAAATCTCTCATCCAAATATTAGCCATGCAAATCACTTTTATATGTCCAGGCACTTCAATAAATTTCATATCATATCACTAAAAGATGCCTTTTCACCCAACTCTAATATATATAACCAACTTTATTAATATATAATTTGCATATATATGTGCATGTGTATGTCAAATGGGGACTGAACTGAAAAAGTGAAAGCTTCCAGAAGTTTTAATCGCACCACCTATTCTGCCAAAAAGAAAGAGAGACATAGAATCTATTAGCACATAGGCAATTAAAAGTTGAGATGACCCTTTCAGAGGCAGTAATAGATCTTATTTCCACTGCCAGATTATTGTAGGCATTGATAGCAATACACCAGTTACTGTCCTATAAGGTTTTTTTTCAATTACCAGTAAATTCCACAGAATTTTTGAACACCAGCTTGGACAACATCCAACATAAAAACATTCAGTTTCATTAGCAAAGTCTGGAGTGCTTCATTTTTCAAAGATTTGTTGACTGATCATTAGAAGATAATTATTTAGGAAAAGGCTATAAAATAGCACTTATATCTAATAAGAACTAATGTGTCAAGAAGATAAGCACAGCTCTAATAGCTTTATTTGCCCAAATTACATATTTATTCAACTCCAACCTTTTGGCCTTAGATTAGACTGTCTAGACTAAATTTGTAGACTGTAGACAATTACTACTATCTTTAAATTTTGAAAGTGTCATAAACAGAAGCATCAAGAACTCTGAAATTACAGCTCTAAGTGTTGTTTAGCCATCTATTTTCATTAGCAAAGCTAATCCTTCCAGATCCTCACCCAACTAAGTAAAACACATAGCAGTTATCCTGGAGCATGACAATTTTAAATGATAATTAGCTG
Source organism: Dendrocincla tyrannina (assembly GCA_035047865.1). Lineage (NCBI taxonomy): Eukaryota > Metazoa > Chordata > Aves > Passeriformes > Dendrocolaptidae > Dendrocincla > Dendrocincla tyrannina. The sequence goes on from JAWWMP010000165.1 coordinate 11,816,569, forward strand.
CCTACCCATGAAATAATGGACTTTCCTTGAAAGTGTGTTAATCATTCAGCAATGCCAGTATCTGAAGCTGCATGATGCACATTTCATAATGGTTAAATGCATAGCAAAAAATCAATTAAAATGAAAATATACTGGGTAAGTTCCCCTTTGAAAAGGGTTTCTGAACAGCTTGCAGGTGGCAAGCTAGCAATAAGAAGCTCATGCTATAAAACTACAACAGCAAAAACATACTAAATACACACTTCTAACATGGCAGTTTCTTAAGTTTTCCACACACCACAATGACAGGGCATGAAAGCCACAGCAAACCAGTCTGACCAGCCCATGCATGAGTCCCACGCTGCAGTCCCATCAGCCACAGCACCTCAGCAGCTGGGAGTACCCAGGTATTTTCACACATCCATATCAGTCACCACACAGTACTCTAAGATGAAAACGTGCTTTCCACCTCCTGAAACCATTTCTCAGAAGTTTGTGACTAAGAGGCCAAACCTCTGAAAGAAGAATTTGCACTGGTCAATATGTGTTTTTTTCCACGTGATCTGTACTTTCAGATTTGGCTGCTCTGACCAGGGCCAGCACACAGGGCCCCAGAGGGACCGCGAAGGAGAACAGAGCACCAATGTGCCACTCACTCTCAAGTCCAGCAACAAGCTCTGTTACCTTAATATCCCCTATGCAAAGTGAAGTTTTTTAAGAGATTCACATTTCAGCATCAGATTTTTACCCCAGACACACTGAGGAGGAGCACTTATAACCTTAGTTTGGGATTTTAGAGCCAAACAATGAAAAGTTTAAGAGTATTTTTTTACCTTGTCTCTAACCTAAGGTGTCAGGTTAATCCACCTAATTGTGAGAGTGAAAAGGAAGGAAGGGGATCTCTTCCAAGGTAGGGCAGGCTGCGTCAGCCTTTTCACGCTAGGGACAGTGTGTCCAGACCTTCCTGGCACATAAGCAGTCCCTTTGTTTTGTGTGACTGTTTGAGCGCAGTGTTCAACAGATCTGATTCTGACAGACAGGAAGAAAAAGAGCCCAGACTTGGTCATTGTCGACTGAACTTAGCAGAGCAATGTGGTAAGTTACTCCATCCTTGGAGAAAGATGGAGAAATTCTACCCCATTCTCAGGAGAGAGATGCCCAACACAGATATTTCAATGATGTAGGCTGACCTGAAATCATGATAAGACATGATGCCTGTCGAAAAGCAGAAGTGTTTTAAACAGCCATTAGTCTCACACATGTGGATGCTACTGCTTTGTAAGTAATGATTCAAATTAATACCACTGTTTTCAAAATTCCACGTTTCTGTAAGAATATTAAAACTCAAACACACGGAGTGCAAGAAACCTGCAATGTGGACTTGTTTAACTGACACAAAGCTTCAGCTGGACAAACCATTTTGAAAGAAGTAGTATTTTGTATTTTCCATCACAGATACAAGCAGAGTACAACGCTTTCCTTTCCAGCCTAATCAGTGCTTGTAGGGAAGTTAGATCTTAATGTCCTTGAAGAATAGTCTCTCACTACCACTAGCAGCAGATTTCAAGATCAAAGGTTATTACTCCTTTGCATCTGACAACAGTGTAATTTAGCCTGGTTTTCTCATCAAGTGGTACAGTGCATGAGGATTGTTTACAATAGGGTACGTAGCACTTCATTTCTGACTTTTCAGTAGCAAAGCCATGTATATTGGAACTTCAGACAGCTGAAGTTCCTAGAAGAAATACAAGATATTTAGGATGAAACTAAGAAAACCCAAACCACCACACTCATGGTTGGGAATGCTTAGAAGTTACTGCTCTATTTTGCATTGGTATCCCACAGGTTCTGCAGTACATCCAGCACCTGCATTTTATTTCCCTTTGAGTTCTGTGCCCATGCCTGTGCTACACTGACATCCACACTTCAGTGGCACAACATTGCTCACAGTCAGTGAAAACTGACTTTCAAATCAGCAAATTTTCAGGCTATCACATGAAGTCTAAGTGCAACCTGACTTTTTCTGTGCACCTCCCCTGGAATCCGTACCTGCTTATGCTCAGCTGAAGAGTATCGAACTGGGCAGTACTTATTTAACCCAAACTATTTTTACAGCATGCATGAAGTCACATCAACATCAGAACTGCTCAACAACCAAGAGGAAGATGCTTTCCCGGCAGAGGTATGGATGGCCATCCCTTTTGCTTTACCAGGCAAGTGGCTGCACACAAGCACACCCCAGCAGCGTGGCAGTCATGAAGCCAAGTCATTCACAACAGGAATATTTACTAGGAAGGTTGACAGAAGCAATTTCTTGAGCGGCATTATCCTCCCATTTAATCAAGACTTTAAAAGCACAATGTGGCCAACATTGTTGCAACTTACATATGAGGCAATGTGCCCATAGACAAATTCCAGGAACCAGAAACTACCAAGTGGTTTTACAGTTGCTAATCCTGACATGTAAGAAAGATCTCCTTGCACAAAATTGGTTATAAGCACTGTCTTGCTAAAATTAGCTTGTTTGCCGATCTACAGGGAAAAGGAAGAGATCCTAAGGCCCCAGTAAGGACAATTAAAATGCTCTTAAGCAGTGCCAAAATTTTAAGCCTCAGCCACTTCAGATTTTAAAGTCAAAAGAGTGTCAAATGGAAACATGTTTATTTTCCCAAATTTTATTAAAAATGCTTTTGCCTTCAGTAGTCAGTCAACATATTTAAGCAAGCAACAATTTCCATCTAAAAAAAGCCTGTTTACCAGCAAAACATTTGGCTGTTCTAAACCTAACCACAGTGTTTCTTCCCCTTTGCCTCTGCACCTGCAGGTATAGTACCACTTTTAGTCAGCATCACCCCAAATCACAGGGCAAGGAAACACGTAGAAAACTCGGAGTTTTATTTTTTGCTTTGAATTGTCACAGACAGCGCATGGAATAGAAGTAGTTAGACATAACTAACAGTACTTAACATCTACAGCATTAACAGTATTAACATTAAGAATGTTCAAGAAAATACTAAACATAGCACTGTTGACATGGTGTCAAACATGGTCTAGTTGACAGGGTGGTGATGAGTCAAAGGCTGGACTTTATGATCTCAGAGATCTTTTCCAACCTAATGGATTCTGTGATTCCATTAGGAGAATATTTCATGTGACCTTTGAGTTGAAAGACCTAAGCAGTTAGGTATTAACCCTGGCTTTTACACTTCTAGACACTGTATTATCTTAACAGCAAGGATTATTTTACCTCAGCGAGAATATAATTACTTCCAAACCATGGGCTGCTATAACTGAAGCAAAACCACGAAATGCATCTGCAGTAAGGGAGCATCCTCATTCATTTAAAACCCAGAGACACACTACAGCTAAGATGCACGCTAACAGACTTGTTCTCGTGTTAAGATCTACTTCACACTATACAACGCCACAAACTAGTTTTATGTGCAAATATCTACTTTCACATTTCAAAAAGCCACATCTGTGACGAACCACATCAAGAAACTGCAAGCAAACATTCAGCTGAGGTGCTGCCTAATCAAACACCACACGCAGTCAACAAGTGTTTTTACAGTATGGCCATTTATGGTAGCAGTGAAGAAGGCAAATGTAAGACTGGAGCAGTTTTACAACGAGTACCATCACTTCCCATGGTGGATCTAAGTAACAGAGAAAAAAAAAAACATTATTTGTATTAAACACTACGTCCACAGGCAATCCCTCATTGTTCAGGGAGTTCGTGTTTGAGCTAGAAACATTTTCTACAGTCACACAGACCTTAGGACCACTGGGTTTAGTATTTTCTTCTCCAATATCCTATTTAGCACTATGGTCGAGTAGGTTCCAGAATAGTTCTCTACCCACCATTTGTGACTGAAGTTTCTCCATGGGGAAGGAGACCTTCAAGATCAAACTGAGACCAAACACTCATTCAGAAGTACAAACTGCTGAAAGGAAACAGTGCCTGATTTCCTTGAAGAGCTGCATGCTCAGGCAGAACCTGATCTCTCCAGTGAGACCTTTTCTCACAAAATAATGGGTATAGTAATTTGTTGTTTGAAGCATAACAGGTCCATATACTAACCGAGACACACATGCTGTGATAGCACAGCCCTGAGACAGCCATTCTCCACTCCTGGTTCTGTCATCTAAAGCTTGTAAACACAGCTTTATTTAAGTAATTGGCAAGCAAATTAATACAGCAAACAGGGCTTTGACATCAAAATGCCCTTCCTCCAGTATAGCAGCCAACTCTCTGGAAACTATTCAATGCATCTACAGAACTTGAGATCATCATGCAAACATCACCTATAGCTAAAAACACTCATCCTTCTTTTTGCACTCTTCCCTTGCTCCTTACCTGACTCTCATATTAAAAACCTCATGGGGACCATCTGCATTGCAGGTGCACAAACCCCTCCAAGAGTGTTTATCTACTGTGGCCTTTGCTGGTGTCCCAAAGCTTAGTAGACTCACCATCAACAGAAAGGGAAGACCTTTGGCTGAGGGATCTTACTCTTTTCATGTGGTTTGCTTTAGAGAAATGCCCCATCCCAGCTAAAATATGGCAGAACCATGACTAGTCTACATACAACAGATCTCAACTCAGTTAAACAAAGCATTTTTCTCATCCTTTTGCAAAATTCTAACTTTCTGAGCTTATTTAAAGACATTTGAGCACAGTTTTCATTGCCATTTCTTAAGAGGAGCACAGCCACTCAGGTTCACACAAACCTTCAAGGACAGCTCTTTACCAAATTGCACCTGAATAGAATAAATCCTTCTCTACCTCTCCTGCTACTCCTGCTCTGAATAAAACAGAATCTAGTATTTTAGCAGGCTTTCAAGTTTTAAGGGAAAATAAGGAAGGCACACCACTAAAAATTTAAAGAATTTGTTTTGCTCCTACACCATACTCACACTGTCCAGTTTATCATCCCCTGCTCAAGACTGGAGGCTTTTTGATTTTTCAGCTTGTTAAAAGTGTGAACTTAAAAACTTAGGGTTCAAATTCAGATACTTCAGTTCAGTAGTAGCATACAGTCAAGATCTGTTCTGGGGGTTTCCAGCAAGGTGATTTCCCTTCTGGCCCCTGTGTGCACTCATTCTTACAAAGAATTTACATAAATTCTCAAATAAACTTGTTTTCTAAACTTGCAATCTGCCACCAGCCTGCACAGAGCAGCCAGATCACATGACTTTTACTTCATTTGCATTAGAAGATACATGGTGACTTCTCTCTATATTATTCTTTTACAGACATCAGTTGAGGAGAAAAGGATCATAATCTGGAAAACAGAGATGCACATCAGATGAATATAGGTCATGAAAAACAGCAGTAAACATATTGTCTGAACCACGTAAAAGGATGATCAAAGTGAAGAAGGACAAGGACTGATGAAAAAGAACTTGATCATACTAGTTTTATTTCTCCACTTCAGACAAGTTGGTTCCACTACCTGCTGCTCTCTCTCTCTGATTTTATAATTACTAACTTGTAACAAATCTTTAATGAACTAAGTTACCTTCTTCAGGACAAATACTGTGAACAGCCACTATCACAAAAGTAACTCAGTAATTTAGTTCATTACTAAGACATTTTGCCTTTAAAAACCCAGGGCACCAGTATGAATTCCGTAAACAGCACAGAAAGTACCAGATTTCTACACAAGCTAGTACCAACTTACAAGGAAGACCCTTTTTGTTTATCATAACATGCCAAATTAAACTTTCATACCACAATCGGCTACACTATTCTAGTTTACAGTCTTTCAGCTTGACAGGTCCCATAAGACTTTCCAGGAGGGAAGTCATTACTCCTGAAATGTAACCTTGCTCCATGTACTTGCTTTTTTGTCCCCTCCAAAGTAATGCCTCCATTCCCCAATTCATTTCTGGAAGCCACAGTCCTGCAGGGGCTGATTCTACAGTGCAGAAGACACAGCATCAGAAGAACCCGCTATCTGATGCAAAGAGCAAGAAGAAGGAAGGTAACGCAAGAGCTTCTGTAGCAGGAAATACAGCAAATATAAAATCCACAAACAAAAACATTACCAACAAAATTCAAGTTGGTCTCTCTCCAAGCAAGTTCACGTTGACAGGAACTGAGCAGCTAACAAATAAATTACCAGTTCTCCAGTACTGTTTCTGACTATCTCTGCTCTGGTAGCCTGTTACTAACAGGTTAGCAGCACTTGAAAAGGCAGCTTTAGCACGTATCTAGTAGGGAACACAGTTTAAAACATCTTGCCCTGAAGGAAAGAACGTACTCCACAACCTAAACCCACTCATTTTCATTAAGAAATTAATCTATAGAGCAACATCTAAATTCAAATTGCAATGTGCAATATTCTTCTCTGACAAGTCTGACAGACACACATAATAAAGTATCATATCAAATAAATAGGGTACACCATTATTTCTTGAGCAAAGAACTCCTGCAAATGTTTCATTTCATTCTATAAAGAGGCAGCAGTACAGCAAATGCCATCTTAAGATGTGTGAGTGGTGTGCAAAGACCTTCAATTTGTTTACTTTCAGAAGGCAGCTTTAGAATGCACGGGGTTTGATCAGAAGGGGGTTTTTGTTGGTTTTTTAAAAAAAAAAAATAAACCCTACTGCTATTTCCGCTCCCATATTCTACCAAGTAGAGATCTTGCGGTTAAGGCATTCAGTGAAGAGAAAACAGAGCGTGGAATGCACAGGCAGCCAGCCTTCTGCACCAAAACCACAGGAAAGTACATTAGTTTCTCTCATTTTTATAGATTAGAAACAGGTTCTTCAACTTCATCATAGTTAGAATAATGGACTTTTCAGAGTTCCAGTAATCACAGGTGAAGTCTCCGGACAGGCAGTACCTCAGTCTGACAAGCAGAAGCCCTTCAGAATACCTTATCTTCTTGTTTATTAACCCATATGTAGCCAAGTGTGAAGGTACCTCTAGCACAGCATTAGCACCACACAGCTCTGCCAGCTTTTAACACACAGCAAAGCTGATGTTGTTTACAAGGACTGGGTGGATGCTACCAATTAAAGGCAAGTAGTTTCTCTTTTGAACTTTCTTCCACCATTATAAAGTCTTTTAATTTAAATCATAAGGCTTCTAAGACTAATTTCCTGGGCATGTGTTAAACTCAACCTTTCATAATGACCAAAACTCCAAACTGTTTAGGGAGACTGTATGTGATACAAACTTATGGAACAGAATCAAGACCCACTAATGCATTGTTGGTTTTTGTTTGTTTGTTTGGGGTTTTTTTTGGCTTTTTAAGCAAGCAAGCAGAGCTACAACAAAGCCCTCTTCAAATATGTTTTGGCATTGACAGCCTACATGCTTCAGGGTTAAGAAATGACCATCAGATCCCAAAGAAACAAATCTGAGGATATCTTCCCATGCGTCGCTATGGTAGGCCACTGCTAAAAGAGCAGGCAGCCACTCATTTGCAACAGCACACACTTAAAACACTAGTGTGGAAGCTGACAAAGAGTCAGTGCTCCAACTCAGGGATTTTTATTCAGCAATAACAGAACCACCACACACACGGGGTTTTGCCCAGGAGAATCAAGTAGCACAAGTCCCTTTCATTATATATATCATCTATTTTCTAGATTGAGAAGAAACTAGGAGTATCATAATGCAGTCAAAGAAGAAGTTACAGAAATATGATAAATACCTGGGTGAAGAGTGTTAGGCAATCACAGTAGCATCTCATAATAACTCCTAGCACAAGGGAAAAGCTGAGATACTTTTAAAGTTCTCAGGCTACTCATTTGACGTGAGATTACTCATGTACAGCACAGGCACCTAGAGTACATGCACTGCAGGGAATTTTTTAAGTTTTAACATAAGCTGTTCATCTGTTAGAAAACCCACTCTCAATTATCTAGTCTGAAGCAAGTGGCTGCAGTTTAAATTATTCATCTTCTGAAATCACCCTGAACAAATTCTTCCAGATCACCACCTTCCCTCATGCAGGCAGGCAGCCAGTGTCTTTTTCAGATCAGCTCAAGAGATGCAGGGCTTTTGTTTATTTTCTCTCAGAATATTTGGAAATTTAAGAAACGCACAGAAGATAGAATTTCAAGGTACAATTTTAGCTCAAGCTATAAAATAAAAAATCCAAAACTCTTAAACCTTGAGCAAAATCCTAAACTCAGCTTTTAAAATGCCCAGGTCACAATTCCAATAAACAGACACCCAGGGCAGCACAGATCAGATTATTTTCAAATTCTGCTCTAAGTGAACAACTTTATTATCAGTTTCCTTTTTTGGGAGAAGACCTCTGGTGTGTCAGTTGAAATATTCAAGTCCTCCCACAAAACAAGTCAAAGCAGCTAAGGAGGAGGGGAAGCCACTATTAAAAATGTGTGGAATGCAACCTACTTGGCAGAAGGCAGATAGTACTGGGACAAGGAAGTCAACTACTTCAGATCTGAGGCCATTTTTCCATACAGTCCCACCAACACTGATACCAATTTTAAATTTACAAATATTCGTGAATTTTATCAGCTTACGACTAAAAATAGCTTAAAAATAATTTAGCAAATCCTTCAGTTACCTGATACATATCTGTTCTAATAGGTGCAAAAACTTCTAGACAGCAATAGGAAAAATTGTCTTTAGCTACCTCGAAAGCTGAGCTTTCAAGTGTCTTTTTTTAAATTCAAAGAAGTTGAGAAATATGCATCAATATATTTGGGTACTGCCCCAGAAAGACAGAAACAAAGCAGAAACTGTATGAGACAAAACAATTTCACTATAGTCAGTAGATTTAGGTCACAGATACAGGAATTCAGAAATGTTTCAGGTTTTAAACATCCTTGATAAAACTAAAGCACTCAATTCAAAATGTCTCTCTGCACTAAGTAATGCTTTCAGAACAAGTACTGAGGGATCAAAGAGCGTATCCACTGACAGGCAGTGACCTCACTTCCAGCCTCAGTGGTCTAGAGATGCACAGGCACCCACTGCAGCTGGAACAGCCACAAGACCACAACAGCTTGAAGACTTCAGAGGTGCCTTAACATTTCCAGCTGAACCTGAAAGAAATCAAACTTCTTGCTCCATCAGTTGATCTGACAGTCTAAGCTCTGAGAGACTCCAGCTGAACACCCTTCTATCAGATAACAGGACTCAATCAGGATTACACACAGAAGGCATTTCACAACTCTTCTTGTACCCTATGCAATAAGAGCAGCCACTCTTACATCTCAGCCTCCATCTTGAGCAGAGCTGGAAGAGGGTCACTTCCCTGCTGTTGCACAAAGCTTTGCCCAGTCATACACACATCACCTTCAGTGGTTAACCTGCTGCAGAAGTGGCTGCCTGTCCCAACCCTCCCCCCCTCGCTCTGCCTGCAGAGGGGTCTCACCATAACTGCATTGGTCCACATTAGCTACTGAGAATTTTACCTGGATGTTTGTACAGCAACCTTTCTACTGCATCAGCCCCGAGGCTGAAACAATATGACAGAGCAAGTTACAAATCAGGTAACTGCTAGAAGCAGAGGCATCTTAAATTACTTTACTGTTGAAGACCTGTTTTTTTGTAACATTCAATGCTAAAATCGTGCTCAAGAAGTCACATTGAGCAGCCCGATTCCCTTCTGATGGTTTCTTGATGATTCAGGAGTGCCCCCAGGTGATTAAACCTCCCATAATCCAGGTATGGTATGCAATTTAACCATTCAGTTATTGCAGCAATCAAACAAGATAGGTGTTTTAAGGTTTAGTACTTCTTCAGTTTGTAGTATCACCTGTACAACACAAAATAATTTTGCCTTAAGCTGTTAAAGAAGCAACTAACTCAAGATCTAGAAGCACAAGCCTCCAAACCAAAGCAAAGCAGTTAACAGCACTGTTGGTTGATGACAACCTGCTAAACACCAGCATTAAAAGTAGTGGGGCAGGATATTCAAAGTGGTTGGTCCACTGGATGCCACAGGCAGAACACCTCATTCCTAGAAACAAAAAGAAATCCCACCACACACACACACCTCTTACCCATACAGAGACAGAAATAAGATTATCTCCACAGTTTAAAACTTTTCATTTAAATACTCTCAGATGGTAAAACAAGGCATAGTTGGCTTAATTTTGCTGATGTGATAAGAAGGATCTTGGCCTCACAGGTTGACTTTCAAATTTGAGGGTCTGGAAAACGTTTATCATGGATACAACCATCAGACAAAGTCTTCAGAATTCACTGCAACACTAAAGGAGTGCTACTGAGCACAGGAGGATATCACCTCCACCCCTGATATTTTAAGACCCCAAGCAGGATCTCAAGGTGAGAAACCCCAGCAGGGTGAGAACCTGCTTCATGGGGAGGGACAAGACCAGTTAAAGGAAAGTCAAAGTATGGGAAACCAAAGCGGTACAACCCCTATATGCACATCTTGGAATTCTTACTCGGGGCGTGTAGGCAAGATTCAGGTGATACTGTTTTGGGTCTGAGGGGAGGCAGGAGAACAGGATGCAAAGGCAAGGATACTATGTTTCTGGTGGGCTTCAAAGACAGACTGCTAGGAAAGAAAGCCTGTGCAGTAACTGAAACTGCAAAATACACACATCATTGCATTCTTAGTAATACTGGGTCATGAAAAACCAGAATCCTTTTAAATACATCACCATTACTTTATTGGGTTTGGCTAACGAAGACTTCTTAGTGTGAGCTAGTGGAGGGAAACATCATATGCCTTTTCTAGTAGAGCTGGTAGCACAGACACAAGTATTTTATCAACAGCTACTTTTTACACGTCATTATAAAACACCTTTGTAAAAGGAGAGAAACACAAATATTCTTATGAACACACAATTTAGAAATTCCCTACCTCAAGCAGTACATATTACCATAATCTGACTTGTTTTTCTTACATAGAACAAGTCTAATAATGAAAAAAAAAATTAGCACATCACTTTTCTACCCAAAGATGCCAGATTTTTCACACAGATTTATCAGCAGCATCCTACCATTTCATGGTCTGCTTACCACATATGAAGCAAAACATTCAGATTTGCTTGCAGGTTTACAGATTTATATTTGCTTAAATAAGGAATACTGAAAATGCTCTGTAATATGAGCTGGGTAAGTTAGTTTTGTCAGAAAAACTCAAAAGAGTAACTGCAGTGATTTTAAAATTTCTTTTCCTAGCAAATATAACTAGTGACTCAATATATACTATTCCTACAGTTACAGAATACTCTGAAAAAGACTGGAAAAATAATTTGTTTGCAAGTTATGTGCAAGCTCAAGTATATTTTCTGGCTTAGATTTGAGAAAAGTGACACAGTTGATAGTTATTAATATGTGTATACCTACAGTTAATCTGTTGAGAAATAATGCTTCTCATAGGGCCACTGAATAAAGATATTTGTAGAGTACGTTTGGTTAGGAGTGCTACACTAGCTTTTTTTCTTCAACTGAAGCATTTTTATGTGTCAATGCTAACACCTAGTTAATTATTAATGCACGTTGGTCCTAGCAGCCAGTACCTTATGCTGTCTTTAATAGTGCCCTTCTGCATACATTCTTATTGCCTGAACTCCTTCCTACCTGGATTCACCAAAAACTACACTTTACTTTCTGGTCACAGCTGAGAAGCTGGTGCAGGTCTAGTTAAATGAGCACAACTGCCAGATGAAGTTGTTTGCAGAGCTGCACAGTGAACCAGACAGGGTAACTGACCCTGGGTAAAAACATTCCCTGGTTATTTTTAACTCTGATCGCTTGTGGAGTTTCAGCGAACTAGAGGGAGTAAATAGCTATAGTGGCAAATTTTTCTGGCTACATGGGGACCTTTTGAACATTTTTTCCTTAATAGTAGTACTAGCTTATCAAATTAAACCTTCAATTACAACAAAGCCCTGTTTCTTCAGGCTTGCAAAGTAAAAATATTTCCCTATCCTTGTGCCTCCCCACTGTCAGTCCCTTCTAAAGAGAAGAAAAATCGACTTGCCCTCACTTGCAAGGCCCTTCAATTTCTCCATCTGCACCAACACACCACTCCTACTGCTTCAGCACAGCCCTAGTCGTCACATATGCTGCTCTCACTTGCCAATTGCAGTTCTGATGAGCTCCACACAAGCCTCTTCCAGAGGGCACCTTCTCCTTTTTAGCCCTTTGCGGGATTTTGCATGAGCACACTTGTATGTTACAAAAATTCACCGTGAACTCTATCATCCAACAGGATATCCCTCTGTAAGCAGAGTTTACCACACTTCCCCACCCAACTAGAGAAGTGCACACAGTTCTCTCCAGTAATCCTCACCCAGTCAAGTTTGAGGCTCTGTGTATGCTTAAGGCCAGCTACAGTGCAAGTTTCTCCAGCCTTTCCCATTCCAACAGCAGATCAGAATCCCTGACTTCGCTGTAATGACAGCCCTTGCACACAATGCTTGATTAGTTGCAAGATCAACCACTTCAAACGTAAATACTTGACCTTCTCTAACTTAACCAAGAGAAGCCTATGCACTGCAATCCAGAGAGGCCTCTTGAAAAGAGCCTCATATAAGCAAGAAATCCATAATAAAAGTAATGTCAACCTCATGGAAGTTCCACCTAGAAGCCACACCGCACATCAGGCACTTTACACGCTGGGATGTGACCAGCCTAAGTATGGGGATGGTGTGTCCTCAGAGGAGAGAAAGTAAGAAAAGGCAAAGCAAACAGATTAGGTAAGCATCCTTTGCCTGCTATCTACTTCAAGTAATTAAGTTAGAAAGAGGAAAAAAATATTTTCTTTTATATTACCTGTTTCCACTAAGTGCCCTACAGGCTATTGCAAACCTAAGCTGCAACCACACTTAAGCCATGAGATAGAACATTAAAAAACAGCAAAACACAGAAGATAAAAAGACGATACAGTAAAAAAAAAGTTGTTCACAGTTACAGAGCATATCTTAGTAATGAAGGATACAGTTCAAGATAAACAGAAATGGCCTCACTCAGTGCTCAGATAGAAATAATTCATCTGGGATCCAACTCTATTTGTAGCAGCAGACTACTATTGCTTTTTGTCAGAACTTCAAAACAGATCTCCAGCAACTTTATAAGGCAAGCCACTTAAAGGCAGACATTGCCTAATGGCATTATTTGCAATTAAACTTTGCAATCTGGTTCCCATTCACTCCTACTCCTTACAGGAAGAGTTTGTCTTGGTTGTTCAAAGTTACATCCAGAAATCTTTGGACATGTTATATGCAAAGTCAAAAGGAAAAGTTTACAACAGGGGGAAAAAAAAAAAAAGATCAATTACAGGCGTGATTTCAGTATTAATGTTGGTTTTACATAGTTCTTGAACTAGAACACATTCACAGTAAGTGATGCATTTATCTAGTTGTTACATTTTCCTTTAACAGTGCCTTATGACCATAACCGAAGACAAGACTTCCAAACCCATGCAAACCACCTGAATTGTCAGAACCAACAGAGAAGTTCTCTGCTTGTGTCATACCAGTCTAGACCTGAAGAGTGACTAATTTAGGAAGGTCTGCAGAAAACCTAGCTTCCTACCACCTAGTCACAAGACTGCTACATTCCACTTCACGAAGCTGGTATTTATCTTCAAACGCATCAAGGAGCTCAGTCACAACATTTTCAGTGCTGGAAATGTTTTCGGTAAGTGCAAACAGGTTGCACAAGGTATACAACCATGAGCCTTTCAGGTCCTTCAAAACTCTCGGAATATAAGGGCTCTACTTATAAGAGCCATCCTCTACCACCACTACTGAACACTGGAATCCAAAGCTCCAGCCAAAACCAGAAGGAGGAGCCTCTCCCTCTAGTAAGGGAAGGAGGAACAGGGCTACAGGCCAGCGGCTGCCTATTCATCCCTCAGAGTGCAAAGGGCACGCCGGCCAATAATCTGGGAAGCTGTGCCAGTACTCCTTGTGTAAGTGGCAGCAGAAGACAACCTGATAACCAAAAGGTACGTCAATATTTACTTGCTATATAAGCAACCGCTGCTAGGAGTTAACACTCAGGGGCTTTCTGACTGCGATGTGGGTTAAGTTATCCCAAAGGAATTTTACTTTGGAAAAAGAATTGTAAATTGCTCAAAACCAGAATGATGAGTATCTCAAAACTTAAACACTACTCCAAATTTACGCCAGCTATGGAACCCAGCTCAGTTCTGCCCTGTATGTGCATTAGTACATGGCATCTCTGCTGGGTAACTTAGGATGCAATATGCCACTGCTGGCTATACCGGAACACTCACATGCAACCTGAGGTTTCCTTCTTGCCTGCAAGGCAAGCCTGAAGTCATCTACTACATTCCCGGGCTGTAGATCTACAACTAATCAGAGCAAGTCCAATCTTTTGTTGGGTAGCAGTGTTCCAGGAAGCACGGAGCTGAGCGGTTCAAGTTTCACAAGAAGGGCAACAAGCAGCCCTTATTATTCCAGGTGACTGCATCCCAAGTGCTTTGTTTTGATTAGGATTTTTATTTCCCACCTTTAACCTCAACAGATGCCAACAATCAGTTGCTCACTCTCCTAAACTGTATTTTTGTCACCTTGAGTTACACTGCACTACTTACGGTAAGAAGGCCCCACACTTTATCACAATGTAAGCATACCAGTCCCGGCATAGCCCTGCTTGAATCTGTAGCCTGGAATTCATGGCATTTTATTCCTTTGATTTTTCTTACACGCTTACTTGAAGAGCATTTTTTTCAACGGCCAGCAAGCGTTAGTCAGAATATCCAGAAACTGTGGAGGGATTTGCACATCCCGAGTCCAGCACACAAAAGTGGTACACTAAGACATCAGGGTCTGTCAAACATCCAGCATGCCAGCTCAAACACCAGCTGCATGTTCAGTTGTTGCTTTTCAATCTACTCTATTTTAGAGTTTGAAATTCATATTTAGAGCATAAAATTCAGAACTAGCTATTTTGTTGCCCAACAGCTATTTCAGAGATAAAAGATACTGAGATAACCCACCTTTGGCTTTATTTCTAGCTAATGAGAACTAACAGTCTTGTGAAAGTAGCAACTTAGAAAAGGAAAGGAAAAATGGGGGAAAAAAACATCTGAACAACTGCTCACCATCCATCTGCAAGTCATATGCTTGCTTTCAGACAAGTGTCTGATATTAACATTCAAGAGTGAAAAATCTACATCCAACTCATTTTACTCACTAGTCAACTCATTTTACTCACTAGTCAGTGAAACAGTAAGCTCAGCTCCAGTCACAGTTTGTTACTGACAGTTTAAGAGCAGTACGAAAAATACATTCTTTTACAAGTTTGGCAGTAAGATTTGAACTTCTAAATACAGCATGAAATCAGTAAACAAACCCCAAACACTGAACCCCTACATATATTTTACATCACATTAAGTGTTTTAGCAGTTTCAAATATGTTCGTGCATTACCACAGGTAACATTAAGCTGACTGACAAACTAAGCTGAACTCAGTTACACTTAATTACATTCAGTCAATACCATCTCAAGGATCCAGTGACATTTATTAACTGATACACACATATAAGTCACCGGAGTCTACTCAGTACGCAAAACTATGCATGTCATTGTCACAAAACAAAAGCAATAGTTTTCCAGAGAGGAAAAACAGTAGGCCAAATAATTTTATCAATTCTGATCAAAACCAGACTATTTTGCAAGCAGATTGGAAAGAATAAAACATTAGTGGCTTTCTTGCTGTATACTGCTAAAGCTAGCTATACACTGTTCATTTTGGAAAAAAAAAAACCATGGAGTAAATGGCAACTGCAGGATAAAAAAAAATAAAGAGGGTGATTAGGTAGTTGCTAGGCTGTATTCCCTTTGAGCAAGGAAACCTGAATATTACAAAGGGCTGAGTTACAAGGGAATGTGGGGTATTTTGTGACAGACCTCTGCATGACAGCTGGAGAAAAGCTTTTGTGGCAACAGCTGTGTGCTCTGCACAGCTCATACTCCCAAATACCTCAGCCTGCTAAGAGGCCAGTTAACTGGCTGCAAAGCATTTTAAAAGTTTTCTGCCTCTTGGGATGTGAGCATGATGGATTATTTGTGTATGTTTTCAATAAGAGAAGGAATGCTTAGTTCTACCACTTAGAGTTTTACCAAATGCTGTGGTGCAGTGCTGAGCTATCATTCACTGTTGCTTTCCTAGAGTTCATGGCTTTGACATCCCATCAACTCTCCTCCACAATTAAAACGTCTCCACTTCCTGTTGTAACGGTGCACAGACTTGACAGCACTAAGTTCATCTATCATATCCTGATTTAAAGGAAATGATCCGATATTTCCAGCATGAAATCCTGACCCACCAACAGCAATATTGAGCTGTGTTTATCTCCCTAGGGGAAGAATTTTGAGGAACACACTATAGTCATTTAACCACTGAAAGCTGTGATCTGCTAATTTGTACCCTAAAGTTCCTCCAAATTGTTAGATGAATATCTGAGAAATGAACCCAGGACCATAAGCAGTTACACACAAGTGACCAGTTACACTTCATGTACCATTCCTCCTGCACTACTAATTAGCACAGTGGTGCTGAACCCAGTACGTGAAAGAGCTTTCATTGTATGAAATGGGTTGGCTCACTCAGCCTCCTTACAGAAACGTTGTTGTTTCAGCTCAGATTGAGGCACAACAATCATGGGGAACTGATACTCTCACACAGGACAGTGTGCACAGGAACACTTTAAGTGCTGATCACTCCCACAGCCTCAGCCATTACTGCTCCTGTAGGAGTGAATGCTCTCTGCTTCCCCACCAACACCTAAACCAGTCAGCAAAGGATGAGCTGTGCAGGATCCCAGAAAGCTGGCAAAAGGAAGGAGATTAACTGGTTCTTCTTAAATCCTCAGTTCCTCATGTTTTCATTTGTTTTATCTGAAATCAAGAAAGTTTTCCCATTTTCAAATGTGAATTCCTTGTTGTCTTTCAAAGATACAATGTAAATCATGGCACATGCTTCCCCATGATATCCTGTCATCACAATAGTTTACTAGAAAATCACCAGTAGCACTGAAATAAAAGGAAGAACAACTGTACTTGAGTACTGATTTACTGAAAATGAAAAAGAGAATTATACGAGAGCAAAGCCAAGTGTAGAAATACTTGCAATTATCAGTAAGAAAAAAACTTTCCTTTTTAAGCTTCAAAATTGAGTTGGTGACAGCCATATTTTAAACAAAGTGAATCAAGAAGCAAAAGAGAATTTAAATCCTTCACTGACATCACGATCTGTTATCTGGCAAGAGCTAGTACTGATCCATGTTTTAGTGAAGGCCACTACACGTTTGTCACTTAATCCTAAGAAATTCCAAAAATGAAGCACGTGACTTGCTTGTAATCAATTTTAAAACAACTTGGAGCAGTTTCTGTGCAGCCTTAAAAGACAAACAACATATTTGGCAATACACTTGCCCTACAGAAACTACTCAAGTGCTTGCATGGCTTTGCACACACTTGATAACATCACAGCTTTAACAGCTCAGGAAGACACTGCGGGATATAAATAATACAGCAAGCCTCATCTCTTATTGTCCATAACCACATTGCAAGCATGGAAACAATACAAAACTCTTCTCTATGGTACCTGAGGTCCTGCTCAGAAGGTCTTTACTACCCAGCTATTCTCTTTGTGTTTGTTTTTTTTTAAAGATGAATTTTCTGCTAAACTTCACTTTGCAGTGGCAAGATTTTATCTCGAGATAAAGCTGCCGAGAGGGCACAGAGATGAAGATAACTTAATGCAAACTGACAACAAGTTGTTTTGAAAAACTCACCCTCAACATAGTGCCAGCTTAACACTCTAGTGCTGTTTCCTCAACACTGTTTCAAAGTGAACTATTCCTTTTCCTGCTATTAATTTGAAGAGATCCTTACAAGCGAAAAAGCAGACATGGGTGCCTCTTTCGCAGATATTTGCAGGAAGACAAGTGTCAGTTACAGCACTTGACCTCAAACTTTTATTTGTATTTCATATAAACTCAAACTTTTAGCTTCAAGAACTTCTACCAGTGCTCAAATATTGAGGCTATCCAGTACTCAGCAGAGCCTTACTACTCTTAAAATAAACGTATGTGCCAAGGCATCAAGTGTGAACTTCACTTTTTTCCCCTCCTTACGTCTTTGATAGAAATTACAGCATTTTTGTTATAAAGTTGAACTTATTCAAAAGCCTTTCATGCTGCCAAGGAATCCAGAAATCCATTCAGCAATATTTTCCAAGACAGCAGCATCTCAGAACTGAAGCTATGTCCAGCTGCACACATTACTGCCAGCTTCGATGTCCACATCAAGACACAGGCAATATCACCTAAAGCAGCAGTATCATGTTTGAGTGAACAGCATCCTAAACCAGCTTCAGACAACCACAGTATTTAATTATCTCCATACACAAGCAATGAGGAATTAAATCCACAGACTGAGAGGAGTGCAGTTATTCCGGCCTCATCACCTTCAGACAGACCAAGTCAGTATTTTACCAGTATCTCACCAGTTACCTATGCATCTGACTAAAGACACCTGTACAACACATTTCCATCTCAAATGCACCATTCAAACTAACTTCCAAAGAACTAATTCTCCTAAAGTGTCTGTTCCTTTAATGTCCTGTAGAATACTGTATTTTATAAACATTCAGTTATCCAGTACTTACCCAAAATTTCAAAGTGCTTTTTTCCATGTAGCTACTTAGCCTATGCTGCAGAGCTTAAATTCTCAACAGAGTAGTACAACTAATGATCACATGGATATATGTGTTAGTGAAAAAAATCTGAAATAAACAAATAGTCTATTTGCTACCTGTTCCAACAAAATATTAGTTGAGAACATCATTGCCCCAAGCGTTAAAAGACAAGTCTGCCCTGCTGTCAAGCAGCCTATCTTAGGGGTTGGTGAAGCATTATGGCCTCTCCTCAGCGGCATAAAAGAAAACAAACAAAAAGCCATGCTCTCCAGATTTGCTGATCTGCCGTCAGCTACACCAGCAAGCAGAACGCAAGTAGTTGTCTCCTCCTCCCACCATAAACAGAGAGAGGTTGAAACGCTGAAAGCAACAGGGCAGAGGATGAAAACAAATAAAGGGGCTACGGCTGGATTAGTGGTGAAACAGTAAAAAGGGCTCTTCCTCCTGAAACTGACACACACGCTTTGCAGCACCTATTCCGTCATGGGGTTTTTTACTGAAAATGGATAAAAGAAAAAGTTCAATTGCCTTGAAGTTGCAGTGATCAACAACAGGAGCTCAGAGGGTCGGCGGAGGATGGCTGGTCACAGCTATCAGGGAGCGCCCCGCCGCCCGTCCCCTCTGGCGGGGAGCTGCGGGAGCTTCCTGGCCCCTTGCCGGGCCGGCACAAGATGCTCAGCCCGGGGCAGCTATTTCGGAGCCGGACGCCGTGTCACGGCTCCCCGGCCGCGCCTGGCGCTTCCCGGGCGGAGCGCGGGGCCGGACCCCGCCCGCC
>JAWWMP010000165.1:11836071-11884377 GCA_035047865.1 Dendrocincla tyrannina
CTCCTGGGACCCCCCAAGACCCTTCTGGGACCCTCCAGACACCCCAAAGAACCCCCTAAGAGCCCCCGAGGACCACCTGGGACCACCCAAGGACCCCCCAGAGACCCCCCTGGGACCACCCAAGGACCCCCCAGGGACCCCCCCAGGACCCCCCAAAACTCCCCTGGGACCCCCTTCAAGCCCTTTGGGACCCCCCCAGGACCCCTCGGAGACCCCCCCCAAGGGAAAAAACCGGGAAAAGGAGAAAAACAGGAAACAGCAAAAAAACCAGAAACTGACAAAAAAAGCTGAGAAAAAATTAAAACAAATAAAACTAAAAAAAAAGCGAAAAAAGATAAACTGTGGAAATCCCGCGAGATTTGGGCAGAGCGCGAGAGTTGGGGGATGACGGAAAGAGCCGAAGGATGGCGGAAAAGCCCGAACAATGACGGAGAGCGCCAAACACGAACCGGGAGCCCCGAAGAGTGGCGGAAGATCCCGAACCCTGCCGGAAACTTCCGAACCGTGACGGAAGAGCCCGAACCCTGACAGAAAGCCCCGAAAGATGCCGAAAAATCCCGAACCCTGGCGGAAAATCCCCGAGATTTGACGGAAAAGCCCGAATCCTAGCGGAACTCCCCGAACTCTGCCGGAAAAGGCCGAACGGTGACGGAAAGCCTCGAAACGAGCCGAGCGCGGCCCGAGCGGCGCCGGAAGTTGCCGAGCGCGGGCGGAAGTGGCCGAGCGCAGCCGAGCGCGGCAGCGCCGCCGCCGCGGGCTCCGGCGCCTGCCTCTCGTCCTCCTCCCCCTCGGCCCGCCGGAGCTGAGCGGAGCAGCCGCAGGCCGCGCCGGCAGAGCAGGAGGAGCGGCAGCAGCAGCAGCGCCGAACGGAGCGGATCGAAGCGCACAGCCCGCCCGCCGCCGCAGCCACGGCGCCGCGGCACTAATGGCGCCGGGGGCGGGGCGCGCTCATCGCCATGCTAATGAGCGCCGGGCATGCACGACGGGGCGGGCCGGGCCGTGCTGATCAGCTCCGCATATGCATGAGGTGCCGGGAGGGTCGCGGCACCCCCCGGGTGTCCCCCCGGCCCCCGCTCCCCTCTCCCCTCTCCAGACGGCGCAGCGCAGGTAATTAGCGGTGTCCCATGGGCTTTGGTGGGGCGCCCGTCTGAGTGCCTCATCAACATTAATGAGGCGCTCTGGATGCCCATGGGGTGCTTAGTGACCCTGCGTACAGATGCCGAGCCACGGCACAGAGGGGTTTAAAGTCCTTAGTGTCGCTTCCCACCAAGAGGGTAAAATGGGGAAAAAGTCATAGAGACTATATTCCTCCACCACTCTTCATCAGGTTTTCTTGTGAGGATATATATGAATGGGTTTCTCACTCCTTTAGGCCATTCAGATCAAGGCCACCCTCTCCTCCGAGTGTCACCCACAGCCATCCCTTTTTGTACCTGGTCAGAGCACTGTGTTTGCAGTGTATGGGAAATTCACTCTGGTCCTTTGCAACTCCACCACCTCGGCTGGGGGCAGGCTGCTTCTTCCACTGGTGCTCTGCCTCTGAGTAATAACTTACTGCCCAGTATGTTTTTGGACATCCAAAACACTAGGCAGATGGCCATACTACAAAGAAGCAGAACTTTTGCTGTTAAACCTACTTTAAAGTAATACTTTCTTCCCTTCCTCTCCCCTTTTTGTAAAGATATATAGCAGCAAAATCATGCATATATAATTTAACATATTTGTATATACACACATGCAACCTTTTGCCAAAAAAAATGACAGATGGCTGTTATCACGTTCCTGAATAGCATAATCACATCAACTGCTCTGTAAGGTAGACATGCTCCTCCTACCTAAAAAATAATAATTAAAAAACTCCCAGAAGTAATGGCCATGTGTGAAATCTCTGCTGATGGGACTTGCCCTGTACAACACTGCAGTTGTGTGGGGAGGCAGTAGCAGAAACCCAGGCAGCCTCCTGCTTATTCACCCAAGAAACCCAGACTTTCTGCATTTGACACACATTTCTGCTCTGCATGGAGGGGAAGGTTCCATAGGCAGGAGCCTCCTTCCCTTTACAGACCCAGCTGGGTAGCACTGACTGCCTGGCACAGTGACTAACAGAGATCCACAGAGTAGTAACAGGTTGTGGAGCTAATTAAGAACTAACATGATACCATATTGTACACATGGGGGCAAGTCAATGACATACCCATAATCTTAATTCCACCATTTCCCAATTTGTCATGCTGAGCATTGCAATTCTTTCACCAGATTTCCCTGCTTAAAACCCCAAAGCTTTAAAAGCAAGAACAACATAAGGAGTAACATCTTTCAACACCCATTCTGTCCCACTGGAGAGGAAGAGTACTCAAAGCGCAGGAAACAAACCGACACTTCGTGAGTTAATAGTGTAACTGCATGAGAAGGAGATACTTTGTCCTCGGGATTCACAACTGTGTTTTGGAAAAGGAATGCCAGCACTCAGGCTCCGCTGGGTTTGTGCTCTCCTGTAGCGATAAGCTGTTTTTACACATCCGTTTCCTTATTGCCTGGCCGATCAGAAATAAGGAACAGCTCACACAGGAGAGAATACATAGGCTAATATTTTCCAGTTCGGAAAAAAAGATAAGTGAGAGGGAGATAAAACAGAGGTCTGTAAATTCCTAAGCAGCACTGGGAAGTTGAACAGAGAAAGTCTCAAAATAGGAGAACTCAGGGACACCCAGTGATAGTATCAAGAAACAAGCCTAAACAAACCAAAAGAGATACTGTTTTCCACAGGCACAATCAATGGAACTGTGGAAGTCGCTGCCACAAGGGGCTGTGGAAAACGAAACTGCATCTGAATAACAAAAGCTTAGACAAAGTCACAGAGCATAAAACAGCCGCTAAGCACAGCGATCAGGGACACAGTTTTGACTCGGGAAGTTTCCAAAGCACGGGCAGCCTGAAGGCAGGTTGGCTAAACAAAGAAACGAGTTTCTTCCCACGTGTCCTGGTTCTGGTGTTCTCTCGCTACAAATCAATTACTGGCCGCTGCCGGGATCAGAGACCCGTGTGACTATTAAACCAGCAGGACAAGTCTCGTAATGCTTAATTGTGTTCTCCAGCTTAAGAAAAATCAAAAGTACAGAGTATGATAAAGTGAAGCTGCTGCCAGTTTATCAAGTACTGGGTATTTTTTAATAAAAAATACAGCTACAGTCTCAATGCTGGATATTAGTACTGTAACGAGTAAACTCCACTGCCAGGAATGGCACTGACATGAGAAGCAGATTTTAAGTGAGTTTTAAGAACATGCTAATCTCTTTGCAAACTGTTGGAAAAATATATATGATTTCTTGGTTTACAGTTATATAGAAAAATAAATATTCTACTTTTTTTTTTTTTTTTTTAGGTTTCAGTTTCATTATATATAATTTTAAATAACTATTCTCACTGATGTGGCTACCAAACCTTGTGAATTCTGGAATAAAATCTTGTTCTTTAAACAACACTTACAGATATATCAAATGATTAAAACAATTAGCACAATCATTCATTATTTTCAAGACTGTATTGCAAAAAAAATAAAATATTATTATTAAATTCCTTGCATTTGTAAATTTTTAAATCCAGTTTCATAAATAGAATGCTATTCTTGCAAAGCACAAGGTAGTGATCACAGAAAAACAGGCAGACAGCAATTAATGAACAGTGGTGTTTTTTGTAGTTCTATAACTACATCCAGAGATCCCAGTAAGAATTGTTTTCTCTTTGTTGCATAAACACAGGTAGAAGGAGAAAGTCTCAAGTGCAGCGATACAGTCTAAAACCTTGGGTGTTCAAACATCTAAGCATAACAGTAATGTTATGGAATACATGAAAATGGTTGCTTTGTACTCCCTGTGCTGCCAATGTACAGAAGCTGGACCCTCCAGAGGAGGGTACCAGGACAGCCAGAGCAGATCCAGCACTGGAAGTGACAGTCTCTACTCCCTGCACCATGAACCCTGGTAGGGAGAGTCAGCATTCTGTCGTCCCTCAGGAGCAGTCCTTGCTGTGAGCCCTGGTTTCAGGAGACAAGGATTATCCATGTGAACAAAGAAATGGAGATGAGGACACTACACACTCAAGGATTCATTTCAATATCAGCTAACCTGGGAAGGATGAGTGATGAGGCACTTCAACTAGCAGGTAAAGAAAAGAAACTTATGACCAATAGGAGGCCACAAGGGAAAATGATTCAAAACGGAGTTTGTTGGTCCATGCTGCCAGGAAAATAAATTTTGCAGCACTCGTTTTCATATCCGTAGAGGTAGAAAATGCAGTGTTTCATAACAGAGAGGAAGAACTTGAAATACCAAAACCTGAGATGATGCAGCCCTACCCAAAGTTTTGATGAAGCAGCTGGGAAAGAAAGTAGAGCTTTTAGAATCGTTACATAGAAAGAAGCTGCGTCATTTCAGGTCTAGCCTGAATATGCATATTTAAAAAGAGACAAAATCAAGAGTGACATCCAGATGGCAAGCTTAAAAGAAAGAGCAGCATAGTGCTTTATATAATGACAGGGAAAAAAATACTTCAGGAAGTGCTTGGGGGAAAGATCCAGAACTTTATTTTGCATTGGCAGCCTGGCAAAGATGTGGGTTTGGAAGGTTAGAAGACGTGTATGCAGTAAGTGACATATTGAAAGCTAAAAAGTGTTCTGTGAGAACATAAAAGCTTAATGAAAAGAAAACTTTTCAGGCCTATCACAGAACAAAGTTACAAAAATCTTCGGGACATGAGTCAGCATGGTAGGTAACTTTAATCCTGAGTTATTCCACTAATTTCAGATTATATATGTACCTATCACTGGCACTTGTTTATCAACCTTGCTCAAACAGGCTTTAAACATCACTCCTCCTACCTACTGTGTGGATAGTGTCACCTAAAGGAGATACATGTGCTGCAATTCCCACCAAGAACCCCACTGCTGACCATAAAAACATGCAAAGAAAGTGCCTTTCTCAAAGCCAGAAGACAAGAAGCTTAGGAGAAAAGTTATAAACAATTTATCTTTCCTTGGAATGGGAATGTAAGACCTAATTCAGAATAAAAGGTAATAAATATTCCTGTCTATTAAAAAAATCTGAAATATTTGATGAGCAATGAGCACCCAGAAACCAGGAGAAAAGCTATTTCTCCTCAGACACACTTATTAGTTTGTATCTGTGTAAAAATTAAAACTATTTTCAGCCAAGTAGTTACAGCTTTTTATAAATCTTTGTCTATTTTTGCATCTACCTATTCCAGTAAAGTAGTCTGTAGTAAACATTTCAAAAAGTGTCATTTTCTCTGAGGCTTGAAACTGATCTACAAAGGAAAAATACTGGTTGTTTTTTTGAGTTTTTTAGCTTTTAAGATGGGCTTGTCAATTTTTTTAATTATTATGATTTCTTTAGGAATTCAGATGTGTTCATACCCCATAATAATTACAGAAGAATAACATCCCAAGAGAAAAGAGTAAAATAAACTGTGAATGAATAGGATTTTTAGTCAAGATTTTTTAAGTTCATGATGCTATATGCTTTCCCTAACATTTACATAACTTCACTGAGCAATCAACATGAAGGCCAATTTATGGGGCTTTTTTTAGAGAATGTGCCAGCATCAGTTCTTTAGTGAGCAGCTCCGGTTTTGCACAGCCAGGCATTCAGGCAATTATCCACCAAACCAAGCAAACCAATCTTGATTGATTTGATATATATGATTCCACGTCATGTGATGTATTTATCTATTTTTTATTTATCTATTTATTTCATTATATTGCTAGGATAAAAAAAGAGGCAGGAAAGAAACCCAAACTAGTATCTTCTAGACCTGCCCCACAGACCTCAAAAATGTGAAAGCAAGCTCAAAAGAAAATTTCTCCACAAATCACCTCTAAATCATTACTTGAAAGAAGACCCTTACTCTGTTGGAAAGGAGGGTTGGAAAGAGACTTTTCCTGGTCTCTTGCAAGATGAAGTCAGTAACTAGGAGTACAGACACTGATCCTGATACACCACAGAAGCAAGCTCAGGGCAGATGGCATTTGCTCCAGGACAGAGTGGCCTTGTCCACGCTGTACCATGAAGAGCAGTGCCTTCAATCCCTTACACCACAAACCTCTTTCCATCTAGTGTGGCTACCACTAACCCATCTTCCTCGCAGTATGGGGCCACACAGGAGCATTGCCTAGAGGCTGGTGAGCTTGCAGAGACCTGCTCAAGACCACCACAGAGGTCTTCATAGGATCTTCTGAGAGCTGTCTTTGGGCCAGAGTGATAGGGCAAGGCCAGACCTGGCTGACTAGGGGTTTCCCAACATCCCAGGAGAGACTGTGCTATGATGCCCCTGTCTTGGTGGGTAACTGTATCCACTGTTTCCCAATGCAAGAGCATTTGAGTGCTGACTCTCAGGCAGCTGTCATATGGCACCACAACATGCCCCCAGTGAGAGTGCAGAGCCCTGCAGCTTCTGATTAGTTGCAGTCGATCTGTGGGTGATGAGTTCAGAGTTGAGTGCAGAGGTAACATCTGCAACTCTCTGTCCCCGTGCTCATCTTGGTGTGGGTCCCCAAAGGCAGCAAGTGCCACCTGCATTATGGCAGTTTGGGGGACTTGCAACCTGCCAGACTCACATTCACACCCCAGAGAGCTGCCCTTCTGTCACATTGCAGGAGGACCCCCTCCTGCCTGATGGTGCTCAGCAGCCAAGTTCACTGCACCCACCACCTCCATAATGTGGGGGGCTTCAGAGGGGAATGAACTGGCTATGCTGTGAAAGGCAATCCTGCAAACCAGAGCTAGATTTCCCTGGACACAAAATGAAGTCCCTTAATCAGTGCACACAGCCCCTCCATGTACCGCAGTATGACCAGAGACTCTGCCCCCGCAAGACTCAGAAACTGGGGTTTTCTTCCTTCACCACCAAAAGGTTAAACACTGCTGGTCCTGTTCCTCTCATACAGGATATAAGAAACTTCTTATTATCCCCCAATACTTATAAGCCTGTTTGCTTTCTTACATTTATGATGTTTCCACAGGGCTACAAGAGGAAGCATAATAAAAAGATGGTTCTTGTGTAGGACACACCTGGATATCCAAACCAGTCTCTGAATCTCAACTTCAGGAACAATCAGATTTTCACACAGCTTTCCGTGATTCATGATCCTGCTACCCCAAAATGGAGAGACGCAGCTAGCTTTTACCATGGTGCCCTAAGAAACAGAAACCTCTGCTACTCACCTGGTAAAAACCTGAGGGTTTGTGGGCTTCCATTGCTTTTTTTGGAATAGGTAAGATAATGCATCCAAGAGAGCCCCATTTCCACTTCTCACCAAAGCTCACCCACCAGTACTGCTCTAGATCCACTTAAGTGATAATTAAGCTCGATTAGAGAAAGAAAGGGTGAGAAATTACTTAGGTAGGTTGTACTAAATCATCTGAGTCTGACAATATTTGTGGTAAAGTATATGGCTAGCACTCTCAGAGGTATTGGTTGTTACCTTCAGCCCTTTATAGAAAACACGTGAGAAGTCCAGGAGATTAAACAGGTTAAGTATGCTAAAAAGGGAGAAAAGGAAGAGCAGAAAATTATTTATGAGTCACTTCAGTCTCATTTTATGCGGAAAAAAAAGTATTAAAACAAATAATTAAACTATTTGTAAATACCTGGAAGAAAACAAGGAGGCAACTGACAAGCAATATGTTCGTCTCAAAGAACAAATTGAGTCAAATCAAAATATTTTTCTCCCATGATCCATTAACAGGCAGTTGAGTAGGAGGAAGCAGTATGCATCCTATATCTTGATTTTAGTAAAGCTTCTGATGCTGTCTTTCATGACTGTGTTTGTTCTGCCTCAGAAAGAGAGGGATTCGGGGTGACCTAATTGCAGCTTTCCAGTACCTGAAGGGAGCCTAAAAGAAAGCTGAAGAGGGACCTTTTACAAAGGCCTGCAGTGACAGGACAAGGGAATGGCTTCAGACTGAGAGTGGGTTTAGATTAGACACTTGGAAAAAAATTCTTTACTGTGAGAGCAATAAGGCAGTGGATAAGGTGAAGTTGTGCCCCATCCCTGGCAGTGTTTTAAGGCCAGGTTGGATGGAGCTCTGAGCAACCTGGTCTAGTGGAAGGAATCCCTGTTCATGACAGGGGAGTTGGAACTAGGTGATCCTTAAGGTCCCTTCCAACCCGGGCTATTCAGTGATCCTGTGATTCTCTGTCCTTATAACTAGGCTGGTCCCCTGTGTCATGCTAGATGGCAGTGCTAAAGTGGGAGCAGGACAAGTGGGATAACTGGACTTGATGATTTTCAGTTGTTCATTGAAAAAAATTGAGGATAGCACCACACAACCATCCAGAAGATCTGACATGATCTAATATTATTAATTATTTAGTAATAACCTAGTTTATGAAACAAGAAAGCACATGTCTTACATTTTCAGAAGCTGCATTCTAGACAGGAAAGCAAGAGTTGTGAATATCCACAAGAATTAAAGTTCTAAAAAGAGAGGATGCAATTCAGAAGCAATACAAATATTGTTCTACATTTATTCTGTAGGTAGACAAGAACTTGTTAGTTATTTGTTTGCAGTTAAGTACATTAGTACAAAAAAAAAAAAAGGAAAAAAAATTATTTTCCCCTTCCCTGCTGCTTTTGCTCACTTCTTGGTATTGTACACCTGAGCTTGAATTCCCTCCTTTTACACATATATTTTCAGAAATATCCTTACTTGCATTTTATTTCTCTTGCTATCTTACAGTGTCATTTCCACGATAAAAGCTTGTATTACCATTTTAGTACAACTCTTCAGTATGATGACCTACATTTCATTTTCTGCATATTTCCTTCTTATGCTGAGATCAAAGAAGAGCTAATGATTGAGGCACGCTGGTCTTACTGAAATTCTCGTTCTCCTTTTGCGCTGAGGTGGTGTGAGCTTGTGCTTCATAGCATTTATTTAGCAAACTGCCTACTCTGCAATTTCCTATAAACTCACTTTTTGTAAGGCCACTCACTTCCAGGCTCATTTCTACTTCCCTTTACCCTTCATAATCCATGGATTAATGTTCTGGTGCAATTTTTCTAGAATTCATTGTCCCAGTATTTGTGTACCTCAGCCGGATGCAGAGAAATGTCTGGTTAATTCTGATAATTCTAAATCCACACAGGAGCAAAATGCAGTAGGAATCATTCACTAAAATGCATGACCTTGAAATAGCATAGTTCCATATCACAGATGGAGTTTACCAGATGTCTGAGTCTATGAAATGATAAGATTTAAAAGAATCAGTACTTAGAAATGGTTTAAAAAAACTGAGATTATTGTAAAGGATAGAGATGCTGGAAGTATATTTAAACAAGCACATTTATATGTGGATCCATGAATTTGGTGCCCAGACTAGTTTGCCCAGCCTGCCTCTACAGCGTGTGCTTACCTGTCCAATGCAGGTACTCTGAGGACATCGATATGAAACATGGGGTTTTTACTTGAACCCTCAGAATTGGTCTGGTGGTGTTGGTTTTTGGTCATCCAGCATTTGGCTCTTCAAGGTGTCATATTCTGATCTGGTGGTGACTGAAATGACCAAAAATCCACAAAATGTGGAATCACCATTTGGACAGAAGAGCTGTTCTTCAAAACAATCACATCATCTTTTGAATTTCCAGTGCTAAAAATAGGACAGTAAGAAGTCTTCACCTAGTAATGTCTTAAAACAGTGCTGTTGTTAGCAATGGGGTTTGTACAGCAAGGTCCTGTGTATAGAGAGTTTCAGGAATACATAAACATTATCCTTTCTCACACTAAAACCTACCGGGGGACATGAATTTCTTTTAAGGAGACGCTTTTGTTGTCCCTACTCTTTTTCATGTGTTCTAGCACTGAAGAGCCACATTCCTTTGTACCTCCAAAATGCCCCAACAGTTGAAGCTTCCCTTACAATTTGGGTCAACTCAGCTACTGACCATTGTTGGCTATGGAACATAACAGGGCATCTGTACTGCTAGGGAATAAAGGACAAGTTAGTCTGTCTGTGTTTCCAAATGTCACAGTTTGCTGAAATCACTGCTATTGCTTAGGGAAACTGTTTTCTCAGCCTCCAACAATTTGCCTCAGCACTGTCATTTCATCACATAAGGGTTAGTAGTGGGTGAACAGTAGAAGGTTCAGCAGTTCATTTTCTTTGGATGTGAGAATTGAGACACTGTAAAATGTAATTTTTTTTTCCTGTCTACCATTCTTGACACTTCTTCTTCCCATTCCTTGCTGGCAAACTCTTTCTCTGCTGGTTTCTTCTGACAATCTTTTGCTAAGATTCCTCCACCAAGTCCTGCAAGTGTAGTGTACTCACCACACCCCCTATAAAACTCAACACATGATGAACAATGAAGTCAATCCCCTCCATGGTCTTCCCACCATCAAAAGGCCAAGGAACCCCTTCTCAGGCTACCAGGTATTGTGAAGTACTGCTGAATGCCAGCCTAAAAACCTGGAAAATTGTTTTTCCAAAACTCAACAGACATACAGTGCACAAGTGAAATTGCTGTCTCCTGGCCGGCCCCATTTTAGATATGGGGAAATGGGAATGGAAGAAGAATTGCTACAGGAGAGAAAATAGCCTGTTTCAGAGTTTCAGCAATTCCTCTTCCTCTCTTCTTCTTCCTGCCCCAATCTACATACCCCAAGGAAACCATATATGCATAGCAAAATGCCCTATATTCAGAATGTCTTCTGTCTGCTTCAGAGGCACTGGAGGTTTTGGTTCAAAGGTGGTGCTAGCAGACTTTACCAAATCCCCCATATTTTGATCTGTGAGGCTTATAGCCAAGCAGGAATAAAACACTTGTTCAAATATGTGAAATTACATTGTACTGAGATGTCAGCTGAGGAACTGACATTTAATATTCATATTTGTGCAAGCTGGTTTTTACTACCAATTTAAAGAACCAGTATTAGTGGATCACACCAGTGGATTCTGCACCAACATGTTGTAAGATCCAGTTTTTGTCACATGGAAGTTACCATCTAAACAGACAGAAGAAATATTATTATCCCATTTGCAGATAGGGCATTCAAGCATAAACACGCCAAAGAATATGCCTGAGGATACCCAGAAAGACTACATCAGTCAAGTGAGCCATATTGGGGTGTGAACAACACAAGCCCTCCACTTATTGCTTCTCCAGACACTCTGTATCTTTCTTTAAATCAGCCTATTAGTTCATCACCAGGAACACCACCGGTAAAGAAGCTGTTGAAATAGATTTTCTTTTTGTTGTCTTTTTGTCTGTACATGAGAACAAGTGACTGAAGTCAATAGGAATCAATGAGATCGACATATCTGCTGTAGGAATTAATTACCTTTAAATATATGTTTTAAACCAAATTATATTATACTTGTTTATACTGTTCTATCACTGAAAATCAGAATCTATCTGAAATATGAAAATGCATCTAACTTTTGAAGAATCAGGAAATTCAGGTAAAAGCAAACAGGCCAGCTTGATAACAAGTGCATGGTAAACAGACATTTCACTGCAAAGGAGACTTTTCAGATATTTCCATGACATGTTGTTGCCACTTGAAATGTGGTGCCTTCTGGTGCTGTCTCAGAATATCTGGCAGAACATGTTGTATGTAATCAGACACTATTTGTTCAATGTACAATTTTTTTAAATTCTGTCTTCTCTGATAAGCATCGTGCAAGACAAACGTTCTGCTTGCCAAATAATTTCCTTCAGAAAAATTGAATAAACATCCTTAGGATTTTCTATTGCTAGCAACTCCAACTCCCATCTTTAAAAGTCCTTAGTGCCATAAAGCAAAATCTTTAAGATGCTTTGGCTCACTGTCAAATCTTCTATTAAAGGAAAAGATATTTAAAAGATATTTAAAAATAGTAGTAGTCACACACAATAATAATGGAAAAAACTATAATGTCTATTAAACTTACCATTAAATCTAAATTTATCTTTCTACTACATAGAATAAACAGTTACACTGAGGGGCTTACATTGGGAACCCACTGAAATGTAGGCATTTGCCACTCACTGAACTCACTCCTGTGCTTAAAACAGCACTTGCTGTTACTACTTTGTAGTAAATGAATGCTAATGAGTAATATTCCAGCTAACTCTTACCCAACTAAGTAATTCCTTGGTTCCCTAGTTAGAACTTGTGTATGGGCATTTTTCAAAAGCGCTGTCAAGGCTAAAGCCTGATTTTAACCAGTGATGGTTTAAAAAGCACAGGACAAAAAGGAAAGGGGTGAAAATGAAAATCAGCAGAGACAATGTTAAATAACACTTTCAGTGGTGACAAAAGTGTTGGCAAGATATCCGACCCCGGGGTTAGCACATCTTCCCTGGCTACAGCAGAGCTTGCGCAGGAAACCAGCAACTTTCAGTCACATTATCACATTATCACATCGACAGAAACTGTGCAGGGAAGCACAGAAACTGACCTGCAGTTTTCCTCGGTTTGGCATCAGTTGTAGTGCCTTAGATTTGCACTTCTTCAAAACAGCTTATAAGATGCAAGAAAATATTTGTCCACTTGGCTCCCTGAAAATGAAAACATTTAAGTTCTCGCCTGAGCACTGCCTGCTAAGAAGGAATGCAGTGAAACAGGAATGGATCAGAAGATTCAGTTCAACCGTGCTGAGAACCCAACAGCTGTGGCATACGCTGCTGTACCATCTTGGATAACATGCCTTTGGTTTCCCAGGATCAAAAATCCATGTTGAGGTTTGAAGCTCTGCCTTCCTTCATGCTGTTTTTTCCACCTGCCACATTGCACCCCAGCCGTCCTCTCCAGTACAAGACTTTTTGCACAAGCTTTTTGATTCTGGCCATGTTCCTGTTGGACTCATTTCTTTTCCTATTACAGGTGACACCATGGACCTGCTGGCCAGGCCACAGGCAGTAGCAGAATGAGAAGCCTCACACGGCTGCCATGGCAGCTCCTCAGGACACCCAGAGTGAACTGGCTCCTCCTGAACAGCCTTTGCTTGGGGAAGAAGATAAAGGCATTGAGTTTTCAGAGTCTTTGTGGCCTTTGTCAGCTGAAGGCTCTGGACCAATGAGATGAGCTCAGACCAGTGGGTCAACTAGCAGTGAGATGCCAAGCTTCAGAATGAAACTGCACTGTACAGTGGCTGCCCCTTGGAGCCCTGTGACCTCTCAATCCTACCAGCCAGCAGCCAAGCAGGCTGTGGTGAACAAATCCAACACAGACAAAGTCGTGGTTAAAAGACGCCACAGTCACACTCGAAACGTTCTCAGTTTGGACTTCAAGAATCAGAGGTATCACTGGAGCATCCAAGACACCACATTCTATAGGTGGCTTGTCTGACAATCTGCTTCTCCCATCCAGGGCCCCTCCCAGAGCAGCTCCAACTATGTAACCTGCAAGGACTGCCAATCAGTGGTCAGTAGGCCTTGGGAGACCCACTAGCACACGTATACAGACATCCTGGCAGGCCGCAACAGGAGGCCTCATGATATCTGTGTTTCTCCCTCCTTCAGCATCAGGTTCAAAGGGGATGCTGAGACCTTCTTCCCAAGCAGGATCATTCACAGCATGAAGTGGAAGAGGCCCTGTGCCATTGGGTGGTGAAGCCATACCCACACAACAGCGGGGAACAGGGCTAGTTTAACCACATGCTATGAAATGCTGTGATTAAATGGAATGTGCTTTTCTTTGTTGACTAAAATATGGCAGGTCCTGATTGACAGACTAGACACAAATGTGCAAACTGCACAGGCTGCACAAATCAGTGCAGCACTGATGGCTGCTGGGTCCTATACAGCTTCTGCAAGGAACTGCCTGAGCCTTTCCATCTGGACCAGAGAAAGGACTATTTCTTCAGCAGCTTTATGCTCACCTTCTGCAGTCTGTAGGTAGCTGAAGAAGCCAGATGTCCCTCTGTATCTGACCATGCCTTCATTAACAAGATCCACTGAGCAGGGTATGGTGGAGCCCAATGACTTTTCTATCCCATTCTGTTTTCTAGAGGAAGGATTTAGGTGTGCCTGCTTTACCCTCACTCCACATGGGACCTCAAGCCGTGCTTCTTCTGAGCAAACATGGTTTCTCTGGCTCTGTCTGTCCTGGCCCTCTTTGTCTTTTTTGACCTTTTGAGCATTCTGGCATGCAGCTGTGCCTGCTGCCTCCAGAACCCTCAGGAAACATCACAGGCTGAGGGCTACAAGTTTTGCTAGAGAAAAATGCGCCTGACAAGTGGCTGTGCCAGGCAGTTCAGAAAAAGGGGGAGGGTGAGGAGAGATTTGCTTGCTGTCTGCTTCTGGGAGGCAGTGGAGACAGTGGCAGAAGGGATAAGTCTGTGGAAGCAGCTCGTGTGGATGTGGGAGCAAGGCTTGGTGAGGGCTAGAAAGACAAGGGGAGCAACCAGCTGGTTGGATCATGCAGGACAAAATAGCACCCTTCACCAACGAAATCTTTTTCCCTTCCTGTCCACAGTGTCACAAGACTTTCTGTCCTGTCCCATTTTCTCCCCTTTTTGTATCTAAAGAAAATGACCATTTCCCCTTTTACCAAGGCTTTTGGCCAACCATTCTATTCAGTAGCTGTGGCTGCTGAACTTGACAAAAGGCCACCTGCACCCTAGATGTTATTAAGCCACTCTGTTTTGTGGAGAGGAGACTCTTGAATGGTCACCATGTGGCATGAAGCCTGCTGCATTTTGTGTCCCTCAGCCCACATCTAGAGAGGACTCTGAAGAGAGGAAGACACAGCAGACATTACTCTTCCTCGTGCTCCATTAACACAAAACCCATGGGGCAATCAGTAGGAAATGTAACTTGTAGCCCATGACAATTGCTCATAAAAGGAAATTCATAGAAAAGCAGCCCACTTACTCCAGCTGTAATGAATAGTCCTGCTACAGGGGACTGCTGGGGGTTAGGAATGGGTTGAAGAGGTTTCCTGGATTAGACTTCTCTGGGTGACTCCATACGAATCCATAGGATACCTTCTCCTCATGACTCTCCTGCATGGACTGTCCAGAGCACAGATATCTAAAGGAGTGCCTGATTTAGCAGTGTACTCTCACTGGTAGATGTGTTCAAAGTGTCTGTACCACTTTTTAAGATGGGGACTAGCTACCATGTCACCACTCTGCATGGTTCTTTCCTCAGGTCTTCAAGGACATGGACCCCTAGGACTTGTTCCTGTTACCAGCTGGCAACTTCCTGATAGTACTGTAGTGGCATTTTCTTCAAGCTCTAGGTTGCTCTGTGCTGGCGTTCTTGGAAGAATAAAAGGTTTGTTGTTATTAAAAAACAGCAGCAGAAATTACAGAGAGCAAAGCAAGGAGAAGATTAAGCAGGGGAACCCTGCAGTGAGTTTCAAAGGTTCAGGGCCTAACAGTCAGCTGGAAACATGAGGAGCCTGGTATGCTATGGGCTTTGGTGCACCCTGAAAAGAACCTCAGAGTCACAGATTCTCCCAAAGAACTTCAGTCCACTCTAGAGAATTTTTTGACAGTGTGGCCCATGTGCTTCTTTGAACATTTTAGGAGCGGGTACACAGTAAGATCCACCTGAAAGTAGTGTGGTTTCCTCTAGAAAGGCCCAAGTCTGCATGCACCAACCCTCCTCTGTGGTCCACACCAACAGGCAACATATGGGGACACCTGGGGGCACTGCTCCAGGGCCACACCAGCACCCAAGGCAACCTGCACCTGTACCTGCTGTGAGGGAATTACAGACCAAGGACAAGACAGTGGTACAGCCCTGAGATCCAACAGAACTGCAGGGTCCTGATTACAGCTTGGCACCAGATCAGATCACTAGCACAGACAAACCAAGTACTGCCAGGAGTGTTAGCTGTCCCCTAGAGCACAGGGGGCTGGAGAGTCCATGGCTTCAGCTCCAGCTCTGCCTGGCTGTGGCCAAGGAGCCTCCTACAGAGCAGCACTATGCCCAAGGCAGGAGGAAGCAAACCCAGCTTGCTCCTCCAGAGGGACATGAGAATCCCATCACCAGAAGTCATTCAATGATGCAGCTAAAAGGTATGGTCTGTTAATTTTGTTTAGGTTTACCTGATATTAGTGTCATGATAGATGTTTGCATTAGTTCCTGGCATTAAGATTTTTCACATTCAGGCTCAAAGTGATTAAAAGGCTTTGGCTTCCAAGTACTTTCATTAAGCCATGCCTTCGCATTTGCTGAAAATGCTTCTGACTTTGTTGAAAGCAAGATTTCACACTACCTATTTGACCAAACTTCTTTGCAATTCCCGCTCTCAGAAAAGTAAAGTAATTTCTCATTCCATTGTAGGAAGTCATAAAAAGAAACCTGTCATTCATCCATGCCCTACAGGCTTTTCAACTCTTCTTTTGGCACTTGCCTTAGTATTGGAGAACCTTTATATATAATTGGGCAATGAAGTGTTAATGCTTTCTGATGTGGAGAGAAGATAAGATTTTTTTTTTTCCAGAAAGAAACAGAGCAATGTCTAATGTTGACAAAACTTCAGTTTTGTTTTTGACCTTTTAGTGTGGTGCTGTATCTGACCATGGAATCATCCTCAACACTCCTTCTTTTGTGTCAGTCTATATTTAATAACAACTGGCATAGTGCAAAGACCACCTTTTCTCACCATGTGGGAATGGATTGGACACAGTTATAGACATTACTTCCAAAAGCAGCATGATTGTATTATTTTTGTGTTTGAATATATAAAAAAGCTGCCCTGGGGATAACAGGCAGGTCTAAGTAATGCACATAACATATGGGCTCCTGCTGTGTATTTTTGACACTCCTTAACAGTGAGAATTAAGATCTATGACTCTCATCTCTGAGCTGATAACATCAAGACAGGCTACAGTGACTGCACAAAGCCCTTCTGAAATCAAATTGGTCTCTGAACAAACACAACAGGTCATGTGGGAACTGCTAAATAAGAACAGTTTAGAACTGCAACATATATAGAAACAAGCTGCATTTACTGCACCAGGTGAAGCTGTACCTGATAGTTGTCTCTGACTCCATTCTGTGACACAGGGTCATGCTTTTACTGAGGACACAGACAGGAACTACCAAGAGCAGCTCATAGCTATGCAAAGAGGTAATCTCCGGTGGAAAAAAACCCAACTGTCACCAAATAATTAATCTTGCATTCCACTTGAGATCTCTCCCACACAAATGGGGGAAGGTGTGTCATGATTCAGATCCCTGCCAAAATAGCACAAGGTGGCATTTCATAGTTTAATTGTCTCAACAGATCATTCATTTTTCCTGTAAGACCGAGTTTGATTTGAGCTCTCATCCTTGAAATACCAGGGTGAACTTCATCAAATGCAGTTTACTTTTTCTGAGTGACTAACAAGACCCCTGGTGCTGTGGGAAGTACAGCAGACTGCACACTCCCCAGGCAGCTATGCCAACACCACACATTGCCAGTCACAGCCATGCCCTCCCGTGTCCTTCAACGTGTATTCACCATAGGACAGCCATGGCCTGTGGCAAGTAGTAAGAGAACTGCCAACAAGACCCCTTAAAAGGCTGGACTTTGAGAGACAAAGTCTAGGGGAAATAGGATAAGCAGGGTCCTGCTGTGTTCCCTTACAATTTTACCCATTCTGTGATTCTGTGAACTTAGTAATTTCTTCAATAAATGGTATTTTTCTTGCCTAGAAATGTCAGAAGTGGCTTCTTGTATTAGCATTTTCAGTTCAGCACTTACATATTAGGGATGTGGTAAGTATTCTAAAATAGGTCTGTAGGAAGTTTGTAAAGCCTTTGTAAAAACTCAATGTATTCAGCACGTACTTGTCTTATATATGTCAGTGTGGCTTCCTCAGAAGTAAAAATGAAGACAATGAACACCTAGTTAGACAATTAAAAAACTGGATACACATGGGAAGGCATTGAAATGCTTTTTAGAGAAATACATGAGTGCACGTGTGACTACCAACAAGTTCTTGGGTTTTCTAACAATGCAATTAGCATATTAAAAGAAAAATACATGGCAATATGAAGTTAGTTGTAGAAAGAAATCACAGTAATGGGCTACAGTCTCGCAGATTTTCCCATACTGAATTATAAACATGTATTTTTACCACTTACTGATCCACTACACTGCGATTAAGATGAATCTGATTTGATCTCAAGCTGTTCATGGCAAGCACAACCAATGAGAAAATTGGAAACCACAGCAAGGTAAGCAAAGTACTCAGCAATTTACCCCAAGAGTGCCATCTTATTTATGCTTTGTTAAGGGATTAAAGCAACACTGGTTGAAATTGATGAGGTTTTTACTGCAGAATTAGTAAGAATTGTGAACTATCAAATATGACAGAAAAAAAGGGCTCCTGCAGTCACTAAGGACAAATGAAGAAATAGGAAATATATCTACTTTTAAAGTGTCCTAGTGTTCATCTGAAAGTAATCTATAAGTTCACACAAAGCGCATTAGTTCTTTGTAACTGATAAACAGAGGCAATTCCCTTTCACCTCTACACAGAGACAGCCTTGCACTGCACTACAGGAGGGCAAGCACATGTCACACAGAGGCAGATTTCTGCAAGGCAACATGGTCACTTATCTTAGTCATGAAAAATGGAATGTGCACTGTTACAGAGTCCCCAGGACCTCCCTTTGATATTGCCACATAAGCTATGTTCCAGATTTTAGAAGTGTTCTTTGTGCTTTACTTCTGCAATGAAATATTTGGAATTAATTCACTAATAATAAAAAATAATATTTATAAATATAGGTACTTAAGACAGGAGGCATTCTGCAATCCAGCAACAACTATTTATATTTATTTAAGATTTTTAAAGGCCAAGCCTAGAAGATGTGAAGGACAGTCACTGCAATGCAATTCATTCATCCTTACAGAGCAAAGCCTCCTGAGTCTTTCAACTTCAGACAGCACCTTCCCAGAAGGCAGTTTGCACTAGTTACTAGTGAACTTGGACTTTTCCTTTCCTTAAATAACACATATAACAAATACCAACAACACAAAAAATACTCCTCCCCTCATCCCCTTCAGTAGCTGAAACAGAATTAGTGGAATGAGAAAAGCAAATAAGCCCACAGCACATATGATGATGCTGAACAAATGTGAAAGCAGAACTGCAGTCTGGTTTGCAACAGCCCTTCACCTCCATTTGCAATCCTGGAACAGACAGCCGTGACTTAACTAATATACACATTAGGGATAAAGACTAGATTTACTCCTTATCAGTTATTTATTCAACAAAAAGCAGCTCATGTCCACTCTGTCACAAATCTCTTGTAAATAGATTCTATTTGTCTCTGCACCTATTTCTTATTCCTGTCTTCTTTGCACTCATCATTGTCCCTGCAGTCAAGAGTCACAGCACCTGATGCATCACTTCACTGGTACTTTCTTCAGTTAAAATCTCACCAGAGACATCCCTCTGAAAGCGTGAATCCCCACTCAACAGGATTATTGCTGAACTCCCTCCATAGCCTCCCAAATCCCTCACAGCAATTCCTTACTTTGCCCTGTGCTCGTCATAGTAGAGCTCTAATAGCAAGGCATCTTTCCCTTCACACTGTCTTGGAGTTCACTGCTTTCAAGAAATTCCTTTGCTGGTCTCTTGCCTCTATGTTCATGTTTTCCAGCTTCAGTGATAGACACAATCTCACTTTCATAATTGCTGTCATTTCCCCCTGTCTTTCCTTAAAGCTTTCTTGAGCATCTCCACTCGCTTAAACCCTACATCTTTGCCATCATCTCCTTTCTTCAGCTGCAACTTCCTAAAAATGAGATTTTGTTCAAGCGCATTACAGTTCGTGGAAGGGGTTTAGAGATCATAAATGCCTGAGAGCAGAGGTCATGTATCAGTCTAATACAGAGTCTATTAAATGTGTCCTCGTGCTATGTTTGATGCATCTGTAAAGCTGGAAATAGCAGGAACACTCAGGAAAGGGGTAATTGCCATGAATTTCCAAGAGCTGTAATTCATGCCAGGGATAAAAGACAGAGATGACAGTAATCAAGGTTAGGCTTCTCTGTTAGAATCATCTACTCAGCCCCTCGTAGTAAGATTTAGCACTGAGCTCTCCTGATGTTCATCACCACCAAGAGGACAAAATGAAAACCCAGTATCCCACCAGTTAAGGTGAATGGAAACATCATAATAGCTCGTTTTCCTTAAGCAGAGAGAAGAAAGAGGTATTGTGAATCAGAAAAGTGTCTTGAGGCTTCTCCTTGGACACTGTAATTCACACATAATCCATACCCTAGAGTCTTTCCTTAGGTATTGTCAGAGAAAGAAGGAACAAGACTTAAACGTTCAGGATGTCACTAAGGGCATGGTTAAGAGGCAAATTAAGGAGGAGAGCAATGGAGGAAGGGACTGGAAGGCAAGAAATAGTGTCAAAGGTTAAAATAATTTTAAATGTAAAAAAACCCCAAATGACAGGGAGTGGGAAGCTAGTGAATGTGAATAAATTTAGAGCTGAAATAACTCTGAACATCAAAATACTCCAATATATAATATACGAGCATTCCTATCATGTACATAGTGGGAATAAAGCAAAGACACTGGAGCAAAAGAAATGGAAGAGTGTAAAGGAGAGAAGGATGACTAGAAGAAATGTCCATTTCAATATTGAGCTGCTTCACAGTTTTCCCAGTTTCACTAAAATAGATCATTACAAGAAAGTAGCATTTTCCAGAGGGAAGCTAGTTAATAAAAAAAAAATAATATTACCAGCTTTTGCTATAAATGATACTTGTCTCTATGCCCAGATATTTTGCCTTTGGGAGCAAAGCAGTTTTCTCCCATTGGAGCAGTTACACTCAGGAGTATTTCCTCATGCTGCCTCCCCATGGTTCCAGTGAATAACTTGGTGGAGACTGGGGCTATGGATAGATCATGATACATTTTATAGAGAGGAACAAAATCTGACAAATCTGGTTCTAAAAAGTTAGTTTTCAGGTTTTATATGACTGCCAGATTACTGTTTTAGTTAAGGTACTGCCTAGGAATATCAGATAGAAATTGAGTCTATTTCTGAACACAAGGTAAATAACATAAATTACACCACTTCTAATAAGAATTAAAAAATGCTAACCAAATCCTGTGCCCAGTCAAGACAGTTTCATTGGAGAAGCTCACACTCCAGGAGTTGGTTCTGATACAGTGGAAACACTAAAGAGAAAAGA
This sequence comes from Dendrocincla tyrannina, assembly GCA_035047865.1. Classification (NCBI taxonomy): domain Eukaryota; kingdom Metazoa; phylum Chordata; class Aves; order Passeriformes; family Dendrocolaptidae; genus Dendrocincla; species Dendrocincla tyrannina. The sequence continues at coordinate 11,857,236 of JAWWMP010000165.1, forward strand.
GTGACAAGGGATAGGCAAGAAAACAGGCAACAAGAGAGCAAATGAAGTCTAACAGAAAACAAGGACTTTGAGGACGCAGCTCCTGATTTTCTCACTCTGTCTTCTAAAAGCTGTGACAATGGCCCCCACAGTACAGTTTCTCATAGAGCCTTTTCATCATTTCTGTTTTATTTTATTCAGGCATCACTCAAAAGTCAGATAATGGAAAGTAATATTAAAGGTTATGAAAAAAGCACAGTAGAGTTCAAATTTTAAACAGACTTGCAAGTGAGCCTTGCCCTTACCTCTTCGCTGGAGGGGAGAAGTGGTAACTTATATTGTACAGCTTTGATAAATACTCACCTGATCTAATAAGACCTGAACTAAACAAAATCTCAGGTCAACAACTTTTAAGAAGTTCACTGGAATTTTCTACTTTTTTATTGAAGGATCTTCTAACTAACTAACTTTTGCAGATCATTCAGTATGAGGTTCTATAGAGCTACAGACATGATATAATCTTCCCTAATTACTAGCAGCCATTACTTCTTCATTATTCATCATTTTTTCACACTCTAATAGATTGCTTGTCCTCATTTTAATCACTCAACTCATCCCACAAGTCAGAATCTGTGTAAATGTCAAGTCAATACTTAATTCTGTTAAGGTTGAAATTGAAAACCTTATCTCATAAACCAAACTACATTTTGCAGTCTGGGCTCTGAGTCAAAGTCAGGTGATGTGAGGGAAAGCTCAAAGAATCAGAAGAAATTCCTGGAACATTTTGTAAGCCAGTGAAAATAAATTGTATGTCTCACCAAAGTCCATGTCAGGTAGATCCCTGCCACCCTACAGCAGAGTATACTGCCACAGGTTTACCATTTCCAGTAAAGATTATTGTATTTTAGTAGGGACTTATTCTGCATCCATTAGTGCCCTGCTCAGTGCTGAAAGGCTTAATGAGATGCTTGAGATATCTAGAATAGTGTCTTATCACTCACTTATTGGAAAAGTACCAGGCAGATTATCAAATGATTCTCTCTCTCTCTTTTCTTTTTTTCCCTTTTACTGTTTTTAATTAATAACTGAGGAGACACCACTTTCAACTGCAGAAAAATTCCATAATCTTTAAACAGACAGAGATCACAAGCCATAGAGAAATTAAAAGATATATATATATATATAAAGGTGCCTTCAGACAAGAGTAGGTCCTGAATTTACAAAGATTTTCAAATTTCAAAGCTTCACAAGGACACCCTTTTTGTGATATGACAGGAAGAGAAGGGTGAAGACTTGTGCTCCTGCTTAGATGTTTGCTGGGAAGTCAGTCTCCCAGCATGGTGACTTTTTTCTTGATGGTTTAGATAGATGTAAGATTGAATTTACAGCTAAATTAGCTTCATAATATTAGTAAATGAGATTGTACTGCTCTATATTTATAGTCTTCTTGGAAATGCAAGATTCATCTGCCCTTTTGGGGACAGACATCAATGGACAGACTAAGAACTCCAAGCCAAACATTTTCCAGTAAAAATAATTTTATCTATTTTTAGGTTCATATTATTTTACTTATTTTAGATAGAATCAAGCAGAGGCAGTAAAAACACGGGGTTTTGAGCTGCTGAGTACCCTGCTTTTTTTGTGAAAGATATGCTTAAATTAGCCGGGTAGGTTGTACCCCAGGATGGGACCTGTTTAGCCTCATAGAGGTAAGGAACATTTTATGACTTCTTGTAACACCTTCGGACTGCTTTACAGGCATTAGTAACGAAAATGCAAGTAAAACAACACAAAACAAAAAATCGGAGCTAGAAAACTTAAGAATTTTTCATTTGAACAGATCCTACAGCAGATCATGTGCAGCCTTTAGAAGTCTCACCACTAGACCTGGGCTAGACCTCCCTGGGAAGTGTCTCCTCCCCTGCTGATTTTTGGGCCCCTTAACTACGAACTCAGGTCATCAATAACTGGGGAAAGATTGCCCTGTTTAAAAATTTGCTTGTTTTAAACCAAGACCTAAAATATTTAAGACACAGACTTATAAAAACCATACAAAGCATTTCTCAGATACAGGTCTTCAGCTTTTAGCATGAAATCCAATAACTGAATTTCCAAGTAGCCTTGAGGCATGGCCAGAAGAATTTTGGCTAGATCTCCCATCGTGATCACCCAAGAAACTTGTCGTGGATTTTTACTCCCTCAAACATAAATAAAAAACAAAACTCTGCTGTTGACTCAAACAAAACCAACCTCTCCTCATCTTTTACAGTACAGGAAGGGGGATGCAGAGCTACAACTGAAAGGGGACAAAAGTCACTATTTTGTTATTCTCCAAGCTGGTAGCTACATCCCCATGATAGGAAAAGGGTTAGTATAGCCTGAGCCTTTGTTTGGAAAGCAGGTTTGAAATGCAGAAATGGTGTAACCTTGTCTTTTCTTGTTGGTTGCAATTATTGAACTTGGTTTATTTGCATTTAAACCTTCAGTTGATATTACAGACCGACTTTCTTAGGTTTAACTCCTGCACAAATGGAGAGATGTCCTTCCATCACATCTGCAGAGATAAGATGGGCAAAAAGAGAGAAAAATTTTGCATTTCTCTTTATGAGATAAAGCACAAAGCTTACAGTCTTAATCCAGAGTTACACAGAAAACACTGTGGGAAGAGCACATTATGTTATTGAACCAGTGTATTCAGTCCAGACCCTTGGAAAGATGTATTTGTATGGGTGCCTCAATTGGTTTGGAAGGGTTTGTCCTCATCATTGAAGACATCATCATTAAACATATTGAGGCCTTATTCTTACCTACTCTACCTTCCTAAACTGAACATTAAACCTCAAAACCATCGAATTCTGGGAAGGAATCATAAGAAATGGTTTCTTTGTTGATGTCAATAGATTTTCCTACACTTTTCAGTTGAGAAAGGATTTCATTACTTGGATGCATTGAATGACAGTGTAAGACTTCATTCAAAACAAACAACTCTGTCTGCCTGCCTTATTGCTGAAGGAAACCTAGTGCTAAACTGCTCTTTTCTTGTTTTCCAGTAAAAACGTCTCTAACCTCTTTCTGAACCATATAAGTTTCTATCAATTTAGTGTAGTAAAAACGTGTTTCACATGCACAGTTCTCAAACATGTTCTTTGTTTCTATGGTGTTTGCGGTTCGGCCTATAACAACAATGTGTGATACAAGGAAAATGGAAGAGTCAAAAGATGCAGTCATTTGGTTGTAAGCAAACAATTCTGAGAAGTTTATTCCTTGGTTTAGTCTGTCTTCTTTCCTTAGTGAAAGCCTAGTATTTATAATAATCATCAATATTTAAAAAAAAAAAATCCAAAAAAACAACCAACCAACGAACCAACAAAACTAACACCACCACCACCCCACCCCCAGCCCCCCCCACTCCCCCCACCCCCGCCTTTATACCTTAAAGCACAAAGTTTTGTTAGTGGAAAGAATGAATTTCAAAGGTAATTGAACCAATCTACTTGCAATTAATCAGAGATGTCCTACAGTTTTGTCCACATGAATGTAAATGTCCCTGAGTAGCATTAAGGGCTTTGTCATGGGAGGCCACTCCTTTCGATTCTTTCCCAGGACCGCCGAGTCTGTCTCTTCTTTCTCCGCTGTGCTCACAAACCATTTCCTGCAAATGCTGCCTGCAGAGCTTCATCAGCGCAAAGATGACCAAGGAAAGGACTTTCCACATATGCCGTCGGATCTTTCTCTCCAATTCCAAGGCAGACCATTCCAGAGCCTTCTGCCTGGCTTCCAGGTCTGCAATTTCCTGCTCCAAGCGCCACTGGTGCAATCGAAGGCTCACCTCTCGCTCCTTCATCCTCTGGAGGATTTCTTCCCTGTTCTCGGGAACAATTCCATTCTCTTCAGAGGAGAGGAAGGGCTGGTTGACACCGGCTACTGCCATCAGCACTAGGCACATGCGGAAGATTCCCGCAGCCGCGGCAGATCTTTCCTTGAAAGACAAAGAAAGGTGGAATGACTCAAGATTCAGACCAGATTCCCTCAAGAAGAGAAAGGAAAGAAGCTCCCCACTGGAAGAAAAGTTTTGGCATCCTTTCTAGCTGTTAAGCAAGCTTCCTAATCTGACCATTCATGCGACTCTGGCAGTCACACTTGCAATGCCAGACAGCTTAACTGCTGGAACCAAAGCCCCTCCACAGCGGGTGGTTCCTCGGGGCCGGTGGGTGCCCCGCTTGACTCCACACACCCCCCACTCACAGGCAGTCACACCAGGTTTCCTTACCCGTTCGACCCCATAGCAGAGTCTCAGATGTCTTGTTCCATAAAGCCATTTATTCATGGTGCAGTAACACAGAAACAAGCCCGAGCTGCGTGCTTTTGAGGAGGACCACCAACAAAGGAACCCCTGGGCTTTTATACTCTCACAATCTACCCACGTAGAAGTTTCACTCGTCCTACCTTCCTCCCTCTGGTGTCTATCCATGTCGCTGGCATGACCAGTCTTCACCTTATTTGTTATCCAAAAGGCCAGCAATTAACGACTCCTGCTGTGTCTCTCACTGTCCATTCATCTGGTTGGTGTCACTCGTCTTTGTTCCCTTTGTTAACCCACAGGTTGGCAGTTCACGGCCTCTTGTTTCAGGCTCCCACCCAAAGCTCAATCTGCATTCCAACCTGCATCTCCATCTACAGCTTGCAAACCAAGCTACCCGCACCAGATGTCATCAACACAGCCTGAAAAAAATGGTGGAGTCCAGAAGTGCTTCTAATTGCCTGTTGCTGCAAGTTAGAAACTGAGCTGCCCAAAGAGACTCGATCAGCAGATGGTGAGGATGAAGGTGAGGAAGATGTGAAACACAGAGCTGCAAAAGATAAACTGCCGTGTTTTAGCTGAGAGAAGTTCAGAACTTTAGACGACAGAGGAAACAAAGGGAAGTCCCCCAACCAAGAGGAGAGGAGGGGCCGACAAGCTGGTTGCAGGCAAACAATACAAGGGTTTGAGAGAGAGCAGAAACTGAAATCACGGTTGCCTCTCCTGAGAAGTGAGATTCTGAGGAGACTTTTTTCCCCTAGGTAGAACACTTTCAGAGGATTTATAAGACCTATTTTGGAAAACGGTCCTCACTGTTCTCCCTTTCGTCTTGCTATCCAGCAGATGAAACACAAATTAATGCTAACCTGTAATTTCCAATTTACACTTGCTTCTTTGATGTGCTTCTCACTGAGGAAGAGAAAGTCCAAGCTGCCACCACACCACGGCTGATGAAAAGGTTAGACACGAAGTCCTTGCAAACCTGCACTCCTTGCTGCAATCCAGCCAGGGAACTTGGAGTTGCTGAAGGTTAAAGCACACTCTGGAACACAGGCTTGGCTAGCTGCTGTTATCCAAACGAGTTGGCAGCAACTCCCTTTTCCACTACGAAGAAAGGCTCCTGTGTTAGATTTGATAACTTCACCTTTTATTCAATATGTCTCCTCAGTATGAAATGAACTGAAATGAGAATCCTGCATTATGGACTTAAAGCCATCAGCTTTTTTCACTGCTTTCAATGTTTTTTAGATTATACAACACAGTACCTGAGAAGCAGCAGGGTAGAGTATTTAGGCCTTAGGCACACCCAAGAAAGATGGGTTTCTAAGTCAGGCTCTCAGCTTCATTTGCCTCCTGCTTTGAAGCTGCCACATTCATTGCTTTTGTTTAGCCTTTGTTGTAGTATCTCCTACATTGATTCCCACCATGTATGTATGGAGCCCTGTAAGAGAAACTTCCATCCAGGTCTTCCTGAAACACAAGTAATCGTCTAGTTTGATTGTACTGTGGATATATATACCTCAATAAAACATAGTGATTTAAACATTGGCCTTAGTTTAAAATGGCTTCAGGAAATCAGTTAAATCCCCTTTGAGAGCTGATACTTGAAATAACAATCTCCAAAATATAGCACACTAACTCAAGCAGAAATGCAAGCCTAGATAGAAACCCGAATGTGGCAGGAGGTATTTGTCTGAGTCCTATCTTGGTTCATGGAAACTCCAGCACACACATAATGTCAAAGAGGGGCACAGAGCAAGAAGAGAAGGAAGGTCACCCTAACAGGCATAGCACATGAAACATGAAAAGCACCTTGATGAGCAAAGGAGGATATTTGCTGTAAGAGCATGGAGTGATAGTCTTGGCTCCAGTGGTTATCCAGTGCTGAGGAAGGACTACTGGCTTCTCAAACAAGATCCATTCCAGCAGTACCTCTCTCTTTCACCAGTTTCTCTTAAGTGAGACAATCAACAAGACCCTAGATATGCACATCAAAGAAGTATCCATTCTAACAATGCTTTTTAGTGCAGCAGAAATAGAAATGTCAGGACAAACAAGCCAGGGAATATACAAATGTGCTGTGTTTGTCCCTGCAGGATGGAAAAAACCAGATGGCACAAAACCCCAAACCCCACTATTTAGAAAATTTTTCTCCCTTGATTATCCAGTGCGCTGTGCCTTTTATTATCTTTGCTGCAACAACACACAGATGATCAGGCAAAAAGAAATAAGACTGTTTGAATCGATAAGCACCAAAAGCTCTCCATGAGCACAAAGGACCAAAGAGCCCCAGGTTCACGCAGCAATCCAGACCTCCAGAGACTGTGTAATTCTGCTTCTTTTGTCTCCTAGCAGAACAAAAACTGCACTTACATCCTGAAAGGAAGAGTCACCAAAGGGCGTGCTAGATGACTTAACAGACCTCTCTAATGTCTGATTCAGTGCAAAGAATGCAGACCTCTGAATCACAATGCTGTGCTGAACAAGCAGTGGAACAACTGGAGCCAAAAGATCTCCAAACATTGCCAGTCACCCAAGCTCTTATCATAAGCATATAATGAACAGAAGAAGATCATATGTTTGAGACAGACACACAAACTAGAAGGCAGTCTGTCAGCCTGATTCCTCCAGCAATATGTTCCCCTACATGGGTAGAAGTCTTTGGACTAAAGACTGCATGGGTAGAAGATGGAAAAGAATCCCAAACTCAGTACCTCACAGGTACGCAGAGGATGTGATTCACATTGTAATCATTTGTAATAGCTTGTAGCTAGACGATCAAATACTGTCATCTCCTCAGGTTTCATAAAGAAAGCAGAATAAGCTGGATCAATATTTGCAGTGGAAGGTCTCCAAGTGGCACCAACGTGGGCAGGAAATGATGTTGATGAGAGCTGGGCTTGACCCAGTGCTAAGTCAGAACCACAGGATGAGGTTTAGAAGGAATTACTCTGGCAGCGTAGCCACTTGTTACACAGGGCTGTAAAGGGCGGCCCTGGTGATGCATGGTCAATAACAGAACCAAGCCACTCTGTCTTTGAGCAGGGTTTCCTGATATCCTGGGCAAACTCCTCCCTACGCAATTGCATCCTAACTGATTGCTGCAGTTGGAGACAAAGATTCGCCCTGCCAACAAACCCCATGAAGGGTCCTGGGCTCACTCTTTATGTACAGTTCAGAAACATGGTGATCTGCAGTTCTAATTAACTTTAGAAATTTAACTGGCTGTGTCTGCTGAACTTGGCCTGGAATCTCAGGCTGATTTCAGTGAAACCTAAGGATTGTACTGGTTTTCTTGAGCTGTTTTCTCCCTTTAAAAATAGTGCGCCAATAGATAATTCTAAATTTGAAATTAGGATCTTTGCATGTGCTTCAGCCCATTCTATCTATTTTGGGAATGGCGAAAGAATTTGAGACTGAAGAAATGAATACAAGTAAAATACAGTTGTCTCCTTGTTACTGAAACAAACACTAACTCATATATTATCATTGTCATAGAAAAGACTTCATGGGGACAAAGAGACTCAATGCTACAGCCAGCAGCAAAGATACCATTAATAAAATAAATCACATCATTCACAACTACAAGTGCTTCACTTTAAAGGCAAAAACCAGGGAGAATAGGACTGTGTGTACTTGGATGAAAGAGTACAATCTGTATCAGTGTACTGCACACGTCAACACTGCTCATACAATGAATAAAGAGGAAATGCAACACAGTCAAATACCTTTATTAATCTTCTGCACAATGACCTTCTACAAAAGTCATATAACCCATGGTCTACATGCTACATAAGCTATCACAGATTGCTCCCCCCTGAATAAATAAAATTCCTCAGAAAAAAAATGAGGATGAAAGCTCAATTATCGGTATCTTTTAAGGCTCATGGGCAAATATTTCAATAAAACATAAGATGACTTGGGGCCAAAAAGGAGCACACTGAAGTTTTTCAGCATAAGCAGCAAACTGATACTCCTGTTAATACCAATTTCAGCCAAATTTGACATACCACTTGAGATTATTTTTTTTACTTCATGCAAATTAGTTGGATGGAGGACAGAAACACAAGCAAGAAGTCACATAGAGAGGAAAAATGGATACTATGAAGGAAGAGTTAGACTAGCAAGGGCATCAGTACTGGCCTACCAATCAGCCCACTTACAACCCTAGATTATACAAAATGTTGCTGCTTCTCCAGAGACATACAGAAAGGGAACTAGGTGGTCTTAAAAGAAAAAAAGGAAAAGCAGTGTGGATATGAGCATGTGATGGAGATACAGAACACAAATATATAGGAAAGCTACATTGGTTCTGCTGTGAACAGAAGACTTGGTTTTCTCAAGGATTTTGTGGTTGTGCCTTTCAGCTGAGAAACTAGTAAGCCAGATCCTCTGTCCTGATGAAGAAATTTGGTGGCAATATAAAATGTGGTTTTAAATGAGACAGAGATTCTAGCACAGAGTGTGTGCATCTGAGGAGACTTTGTGGTGCCAGCCATCCTGCAGCCCCCTCAGACAGAATGTGAAAGGAGCAGGGCTGATCCGAAATGCATTGCATCCAATCTTCCTTTAACACAAACAATTCAAAGTATGTCTAAGGTTGATTTTTGGATAAGAGAGGTTCTGAACTGGAGAGATGCAATAATCTCCCCAAATTAGCTCTGAAGTGAGGACAAGGACTTACCCATCAACTTGCTTACTTACATGCTGTGAAATGTGTAAATAAATTTCTAAACACTAATCAAACTCTCAGAGCGCTCACAGACACTCAGAAACAGTCAGAAAATATTAAAAAGTCCAGAAGAGTTGCTGAGGAAGTGGGACCAAAAGATGAGTTTGCTTGAAAAGAAAACCTTGCATTAAGTCTTGAAGGCTTAAGGAAAAGCTGCAGGCAGAGTGTGCTCAGGAAAAGACAACATTAATTAATTCTGTGAATGAGAAAGGCTTCTAAACTTTTCTCGATGCGCCCCATCAGGAGAGAGAACAGGGCAAACACAACCAATCTTCACTGCCTTGCAGGGATATAGGGAACTGTATCTTGGGCTAGGGACACCACAAGCACACAGGCACACCCCGTTCAGGTACCAGGCAGCCGTAGGAAGGGCACATGCAATGCAGCCACGCAAACGACTCTCACCACCAGAACAGCACTGTTCTCCACCTGACTGCCTGCTCCTGGCAGAGACTTTTCACCACAGTGTTAGGATCTCCCATCCCAGAAGAAAGGAGCAGCCAGGGGCATCGCTATGGAGTAGGAACAATCCTCCTAACCTCATACCCACTATAAAATAGGATAATTGTGGTTTAGCTGTGTTGGCTCCAGATGAATTAGCAAAATAGGATCTAATTAAAACTGACTTTAAATCAATAAAGGAAAGAGCTATGATTACATGAATGTATATGGACAACAGAACTGCTACAAGAGGGCCTATTTCAAAGACCATACAGAAAATTACTTCAAATAGCATCCTTCACAGCTGCATTCCCTTTCATAGCACATAAGAGATGCATGGCTGTATTTAGGATATCCAAGCAGAAAGACCAGTAGCAGAGTAAGAACCAAAGAATTTTTATGCCAACAGAAAGGTATACTTTCTTTTTCTCTCCTTTCTTCTTTACATGAACACATAACACAGTTAAAAAAAAAAAAAGAAGAAAAAAAGGAGAAGGAAATGAAAAGAAAATGGATCAGCTGAAGCCTCCAGGGAAGATAACCTTCAAAGGAAATTTAGCGGAAAATTGAAGAAAATAGAAGCTGAGATTTTTCTTGTACCTCATGGCTACAGAAATAGATAAGTAGGAGGAAAGGCTGCAAGCAGCTTTGCTCCTTTTTGTGACAAGAGAGAGAGCCTCAGCCCCAGTTATATTCAATCAGTTCCAAAGGGAGAAAGATAATGAAAAATTAGAAATACCCATGAATAGGTTTGAAGTCTACTGCTTCTGGACACACATCATTGACAAGAACATTCAATTTCAACACAGATGAGAGAGAGGGAATTGAATGATCAGTATGTTGCACACTTAGAAACACATGGAAACATCCAAACAAACTTTTAGAAGTTACCAGTTTATCAAACCACCATTAGGCTTTCAGAAACATGATTTATCTGTGAATAAGTAGAAAATTACTACTTCATCTACAACCCAACCATCCTGAGACTGTGGTATTTGATACAGCTACGCTAATAACCAAAATTTAACACTTTGTTCCATCAACTTGTTGCTGTCTGCGTAGGGAAGGGAGAATCTGGAAAAGGAAAAAAATCATGGGAAAAATCTGAGAAACATCAACATTCATATCTTGACTTGAAATTAGGAGCAGTTCCAAGAGACAGGGTTGTTTTGGTTTGGTTTGGGCTTGGCTTTTCTGTTTGGAGTGTTTTAGCAGGATACAGCCTGAACACTGGCTGAGCAGAGGGATCAGGGCAAGGATTCCAGTGTTCTCTTGGCTATACTGTCTTGAATTGGCAGAAGGGAAGAAAGATCAGAGTTTTCTTTACTGTTTCTAGGCTTAATTAATTTGCCTGTTGTGGCAGTGTATCCCTGAAGCGGGGAAGTCTGTTGGAGGGAGAAGAAAGCACAGAAAGAAATGTGAGATTGCCTTCTTAAAATGAGGCAGAAAGAGGAGGGATTAGCAGAGCCCAGAAAAATAGGTGCTGTTAATATGTGCAGGGAAAAATCTTGCCCCCATCCCCTGCCTGAGACCAAACCATCCCACTGCTGGGCATCCTCTGGTGCTTGTAGAATTAAAGGTGATCCCAACAGCAGGAATCTTAACAAAGGGCAGCCATGGAAACAAAGCACTCCCATTTTTAAAAAAAAAAAAAGCCTTTCTGCACCATCAAGGGACTTGCTGGTTGCCCTTCATTTTCTTTCACACATTTCCACTGTAAACAATTAAACATTTGCAGTTTTAAGATGACATTTGCAAATGACTTGAATCCTTCAAAGCAGTCTCTTCACAGGTAAGGCACCCCACTGGAGAAAGAGTAAACACTGTTCCAATTGTCCAGATTCCTTCCATGGATGTTGGTCTGTGATCAGCAGTGGCAGTAGTCTTGCAAAACAAATAAATCTTTAAACAATAAGCTCCAGATTAAAAGCCTGAGAGGATCCCCTGTGACCCATCCAGAAATAAGAGCATTACAGAGAGGGCTGGAGGCCGGTGGTGCAGAAAGTTAAGTCACTGGAGACATGAGTTCATATTTGATGCATGGGTAGAGGTGAAATGGGCTTACGGCCCTCAGACACTTCGGGGATTTGTTCCAATTGCAGCACTCACAAAGTAGCCATTTCCCAATGAACAGAGTCTAAGGACTGAAATAATGGATGTGCCGTGGGCAGAAACAACTGAGATTCAACAGCAGCACTGTGTGGAAATCAGTACTCAGTACCTGCTTTGTTTGTTATCAAAAGTACCATGAAGTACCTGTCATCTTTGGGTTTAAATGCCAACTACACAATTGAGATCAGAGTAATACTAAACCTGGACTGGATCATTTCTGCCACTTAACAGTGAAAGATGTGTATTTCCCATTCTCCTTATGTCTCAGACGCAGATAACATGTGTGCGTCTGCTGGCAACCCTCCCTCTCAAGAGCACAACCTTGGGACATCCAGAGGAATACAAGCAGCATGAGGACATGTGCTGTAATGCAGAGTGCGTATGCAAAGTAAGGTGTGCTGCCCCTCACCTTGAAAACTTAGAAAAGGAAAACATGGACTCAGCTGTCATTGATGGAAAATCAATTCCATACCATCATGACCAAGAAAGAAGCAGTTGTTTCAAAACACAGAGGAGTCAGTTGTCGCCTTTTTGAAGCTGCTCTTTCTACCAACAGCATACACAGCATAAGAGAGAAACACAAGCCCTTTTGGCAGCAGCCCTCCCTACACCTTGACCTGATTCTGCTCAAAGGAGGAGAGGAAAACCCAAGCAGAGAGAGAGGCCTCAAGCAGCCGTGCTCCCCACTTCTCCCATGCACACACACAGCACCATCACACACAGCACAGTCCTCGAGGGAACGCCCCATCATGCTCACTGGTTGCTGCTCAGGACCTCAGGTGCATTTGCCTGGTGGAAGAAGAACAATTTAGTTTAAAATGCCCTAATATCTCACAGCCAACTGGCTATGAAAAAGAAACGCTGTCACTGGATTCCTACCCTGTATGAGACATTGGACCAGTAAAACCAGGTCCCTCTCTAGTAAAAACAAAGTAAAAAAAACCCAACAAAAACCCAAAAAACCTCAATAAACCAAAGTGGGTGCATAAAAGGATTTCCCCCTACAGCTGACACTGAACCTAAATTAAACTAAATTGTTTTCATAATTTGAAACCTCTGGTTTTTCCATAATTACAGTGTTGTGAAATGAGCAGGAATAGCTAATATATACCCAGAGGGAAAAATTACATTTAGCGACTCTATAATGATCCACGATGAAGAAGATGCAATAAAGGATCCCACAGTATTCACTAATGAATAAGGCCAGTAAGAAAGGAGGAAGCTAGACTTAATGAAATTATACAGGATTTTGATGTGGAAGCTGCAGGCAGAAGTAGCCAACAGTTGTATTCCACCAATGGTCTTAGACATACAACACTTAGTAACAATGATATTCTGAGGAATCCCCAAACTCTCCCCATCTGCAGAATGCTGGACAAAAAAATACTTGAAAAGTATATTGCCTTTACAATACGATGCAAAAAGATCTTATTAGCTAATAAAAATAATACATTCTGCTAAAAACTAATCTTGGCCTCATCTGATTTTAGAGTGGCTGCTTCCATCTGTTTTTCTCTTGCACTGCTGAACAGTCTTTTTGCTGACCACCAAAACTAAAGCAATCTCTCTGTGCTACTGTATTCTCCTTTTTTTTTGTCTGTTATTATTCTGGGCCTGTTAAGTGCTTATTAAAAAAAATGTATAAGCAAACCATTAACATAGTTGATTATGGAAAATTACAGAATCACAGATTATACGGAATTTCCCTTCCTGCACACAGTCTTTCCTTGTTTCTTTCTCACAATCCTTTGCTGCTTAGAGAACATACATACCAGTAAGTAAAGAGAAGGCAAAAAACCTTTGAAGCCTATATTAAGGTATCTCTTGGATAATAGTCTTAACTGATGGCACAGCACATCATGGGCCAAACATGTCTAGCACAGGTTACATCCATACCATCCCTGTCTCCACAAATCTTGTCTGACAATCTACATAAGATTCAAATCACAATTTTACAGTGGAAAGAGTTCATCTAGTCAACACAGTGCTCTGGCTAAGGCAAAGTGTGAGGGGTCCCTTTTGGGAAAGGTGAGTTCCCCTTTGCTGACATAGTTCACACTAATTAAGTTGTGGTTGCACATTTGCACTGTACCAACAAAGCCTTTAATTTGTGTTCATGCTCTGACATGCAGATACAAAAGCAGAGAATGAGCTTTAGCCTGCTCCAGCATCATTAAAGAATGCAGTAGTCCATACACGCAAACTCTATCCTGCCTACTTAGCACTCCTACCTTACATGATTAAATATACACTTGCCTCTAGTATATAATTACATCTGGTATCACAACCCGACACTGTATTCTAACTGCTTCATAAAGTTTCAGAGAAGGGTGAGCATCATAGCTGCCATTTTCTTCCAAGTCCATGAAAAACCCGTTTACCCATCCTTCAAGAAGTAGGCATCCACCAGTTTTCTGAGCTGGCAGAAAAGACTAATTGTTCTGAAAAGAGTATTCTAAAGAATTTTCTAAAAATTCTGATTTTTAGAAAACTATCCTTAGAAAATTTGAATTCCTCACTAGAGATAGTTTTCTGTCATTATAAACAGTATTATAGGCAGCAAACAACTAGATGATTAGCCTTTTGATTGTGCATTAAAAACTCCTCACTGATCAGTAGAGTGTAAGACTTCCTGTACAAAAGTTTCGAGCTACCAACAGAAGTTAATAAATATCTCAGAGACTCATTTCATCTCTCAGCAATCTGCTAGATGAAGAATTGTGAAGCCATTTATTCTGCAAAATCCCATTAGTTTTTGATGAACTCTTTCAGACAAACGGTAATCTTGAATGATTCACCTGAACAAAATAATGCACCCACACTTTCAAAATGCCATTGGGGTGAGGTCAGGCAGAGAATGAGTCTGCCAGGGTAAATGACTGCATTTGTCTCCTGTCAGAGTCCTTCTCTTTGGGCACAAAAAGTACCTCCATAAGATTACTGGCTTGACAGAGATCAAGAAAATTGATTGATTTTTAATTTTAAGGAAGTTTTCAAGAAATTTAGAATAATAGATCCTTTTAAAAAGCTTCAGATGCTTTGAGAGTTCATGGGCCTGTGTGTGAATAGGGAAGGACTCATCTCTGTAGGTTTTACTGATGTAAGAGAACCAAAGAACACCCTTCTGTAACTTCCATATTGCTATACTACGAACAGTTGTGAACATTTGTAGAAGGAAACATGCAGTACCTGGGTTTCAAAATACAACACAGTCCTTGGCAGAGAACCCCTAATACCTTTTGGATGAGAGCTGCAATGCTTTTATGTAGAAACAGGCTTTCCAGACTGAATCAACCACTACACCCTCTTGAAACAGACTACTAAAAGAAATCAAATGTAATATTTTAAAATTCAACCTTGCATTAACTCTCCTTAGCAAATTTGCAAGTGATACAAGGGGTTTGTTCTAAGGATATCAGTTGGGGCCCTGACACCAAGACAGCCAGTAATAACTGCTACTCCCACCATGGGTAGCACCTGGTCTGCAGGTACTGTAATGATTGCATTAGAGGACAAACCATTTACAACCCTCCCATGGCCCTCAGGTCCGCTCCTCCTTGTCCTTCTCCTGAAGGGAGCAACAGCCCAGCCTTGGCCAGCCCCAAGCCTCTCATGCTCCAGGTTTCAAGATTCCATCTTGATTACGTTTCCAAGAAGCTCTCACCTGGCTCCCACTGAGACACAAGCAAGCTTCCTTGCCGCTTCACGACTGACTTCTAGGGAATGACAATCTTCCTTGTCTGCTTTATCTGATCTGATGTACTAGTCCCAAACCTAGCACTGAGGAAACTTGAATCAACATTCAGTTACTGCACTGCTGACACTGCAGTGTGGCTGTGCATGAGGTAATATTTCCTTGGACCCAAACTGAAGGACAGACATGATCTTCAGTCACTTATTCCCAGGCTTAGATCCTGTTTTCATCATATAACTCAAATTCTGCATGGAAAGTACTAAGACAAGGCCCATTTCTCTAAGTTAGCTGCTTAAGTTATGAAAGCTGAGACTTAGAGGAACTTCAGAGAGGAACTTTGCTCAGTCATAAGCATCAGAATTAATTTCAGACACAGGAACATAACAATTACAGGCAGTCAAATAAAAATGCATTGGATTGCTATAGGGCAAGCTATACCATTCAGGTGGATTTTGAAATGGTTACATGGAGGTCTTCTATGTGAGTGGCACCAATTCAACATACTTTTCAGATGAATGAGAATGAACTTTATATGATAATCTACAGTGCTAGAGCTATATCACAATTAAGGCTGCCATCAAAAAACATGAAGAGACAAGTGATTGTAATACCTACATCATTTGCATCACCCAGGAAGACTTTGATCACATGATACAGACCCATGCCACAACATAGCTCTGTTCCCACTGTCATTCACACTCTCTGTGTAGTAGTGTTTTAGGGCAGGAACCTTTGTGAGTGAGCACTGCCAGGAGTTTAGTGGACAGCATTTCCAAGCTCCTAATTAATTAAATGCAATTTCTGCTTAATTTAAAAGGATACTGTATAGTGGAAAATATGAAGTTAAAAGGCCCCACCTGCAATTCAAATAACTGCAGTGATCAGACATAACATATTTTAGGCCAGCAAAGTACATAGTCCCTTGGTTTGGTAAGATCTGGGCACTTCCATAGGCAGGCACTGTGCCAGTGAAGGATTCCTGAACAGTTCAAGGACACCAAGCTTTTTCACAAAGGCAGTTATAGAATGCTGAAGAAATTAACTCCTCCCAAAAGCTCATCATAACCTAATCAATTAAAGTCAGTTAAACCTTTCAAGAGGTATTTAAGCATTCTGTGGAGGAAGATCCAACTCCACTGCTCTCTCCTTTTTCAATGAATAGAGCCCTTCTGTCTTTCCTTGTGTGAAGTATATGCCAGTTTGCAGATTCTCCTTAAAACAGCCAAGATTTGATCCTCTAGGCCTCCTTTGATCGGCTTGGTTTTTTGCAACTTAAAGGAACTGCAAGACTGATGCAGTATACTGAAGCATAGAATTATGGAATAGCTGGGGGTGGAAGGAACCTTTAGAAGTCTTCTAGTCCAATACACAGCTCTCACCACCTCTGGCAATGAACACAATAACTGTAGCTGCTGAGATGGAATGGGACAGCTGGCAGGATGGCCAGGAATGGAGCATGGGACTTCCAGCTGACAGCAGGTGCAGAGGCTGGGACTGGTGCTCCTGTAATGTCAGTGCCACGGTGAAATGGAAGGGAGCCCTGGTGTGATGTAGTGGCACCAGGAATGCGATGTTGGAGGCGGACCCACTTCAACCTGTTCCTGATGCATGGATGGACCCATGTCTGTGGGCTCCACACTATGAGCCCAACGGTAGTCAGGCTGATTGTGCCCCATCTGAAATCACCTCTTCTTCCTCTGGGATTCCTGCAGCCACACACACAGATAGGCAGCCACATGCTTTGGTCTTGAACCTCTTGGTTTCAGGCATCCTTGAAATCTGAGGGCCTAAACTCAGCCAACTGCCTTGTTGCCATGGTCTCTGTATTTTTAGAGTGCAGAGCAAATGGCAGCAAGACCTCTAGATACATCAGGAGAGCACTGCTATGGAGATGCACATGGCCAAATATGGCTGTGTGGAAACTGTGACCCAAAGAAAGGGGCAGGGTTGATGGGCTGAGGGCACCATTCCTGAAGATTGCTCTCCTGTGCCCTTCCGCCGCACCTTCCTGTGCCTGGGCTCCAGCCCCTCCCTCATCCTGTGCCTGGATTCCCCTGGACAAGATGATGGCAAGGGTGTTGCAGGAGGGTCAGGATCCCCTCAAAGGTGTCAAAATAAACACCTCTAAAAAAAAGCCCTAATAAAGCCCTCTAAAAGTGCATTTGGCCCTCTGCATCCACAGATGTGCACATGATTTAACATCAACAGTTTTAAAAGAAAAGCAGCTTCCAAACCACTGCATACAGATGTCAACAGGACTGTTGCATCTGCCACCCAAAATTGGCGTATCTGTTAAAGACAAATTGAAAAACAGAGCTAGGAAATACATTTTCACTGTAACAAACAAGGTGTTGCACAAGTCTTTTCACTCCAGGTGGCATAAGAGCAGCAGGAAAAGCCTCTCCAGCCTAGCTTTCAATTATCTATCCATTTCCTTAGCTCATGGGAAAAGTCACCTGGAACACACTAGGTTTTCCTCTCACAGATTGGTCCTACTACTGCTAAACAACACCTTTACATACCCAACTGTTTAGCAGCATTTTCATGTGTCAAAAACTAGTCTTGCTGTGCTGAGAGCTGTCTTCATATTAAACTACACCAAAATGTAAGTTGCAGTATAGAGCTGGCAGTCTCTGTTCTTCTGACAGCCAGCTGCTTACCAGAACTCCATTGCAAGACATGCACAGCCATCCAATTCTCAGTTCTGTTTTATTGCATTCATCCAGAGCTTTTTCTGAAACCTGCCTAAGCTCAACTACCTGGCCTTTTATTGCCGAGGAAGAAAGTGGGGACTGCTGACTACCTTTTCCGAAGCACAATAGCAACTGAGCCTTCATACCTTAACTTTTCACCAACAGAGCTCAGAACTCATCACAACAGTGGCAAGATATCTCCTCAGCTATGAAACTGAGGCCCTAAAGGTGATTTCCTGACTATATTAAAAAAAGAATAAATTGCAGAAATATGTTTCATTCAAGACCTACTCCCATGCAGCTTCCATCAAATACTGCGACAAAAATCAGTTACAAGCTTTAGAAAACATGGTTGACTCAATTTCAAACTCCAGTAATTTCCAAGAAAACTGGTAATTCAAAAATACACTGGTAAAAAAAAAAAGGAGTAAAGGTTAAATAAGATTTGCAGCTTTGTTATTTATGTGCTTTAATATATATAACTTGGGAAGTTAGGGACTACTTTGCTTCCAGAAATGAAAGTTTATATTTGTTAGGGCTTGGACCTTCATGTTCTACAGTAACACATGAGGAATTAGCTGGAACACACACAATTCCTGATTTTTCACTCAATTAACAAATGCATTCCACAGTCTCACATGATGTGTATTTTCCACAAATACTAAGCTCGACTGATTAACTGATAAATGTCTTCATCTGCTTTTAGCATCTGCATGCTGCAAGAACAGGTTTCTTTGGCATTACGTACCTCTCCTGAAGTGACACTGTTTCTACGGCAACGTTCACATTTATTAAGGCTGCATATACTAGCACTGCTGAACTTGTGTGTCTGAAAGTGTAAGTGAGAACAGGCGTAGGAAAAAACACCTGTTCTTACTTATGGAGTAGGCACACAAACCCTGGAATAATTGTATCTCTTGTTAACGACTAACATAATCTTACATGCTTCAAAATATCGACAGGTCAAGCACCTTAAGGCTTTAATAGGTTGATTTCTTGCACTTTTGTAAATGAAAGTTTGATATGGCATTAAAAAAAATCTCATATAGGAATCCAAGGCAATTCCTGATCATGTGAGTAAAAGGTGAAGCTGTTTTCCATGAAGAAAAATTTTATATTATGTAAGTAAACCATAAGAAAATTTCAGTTTTGTCAATCACCTTGTTGGTCTCTCCATGTCAGAAATGTAGGCAAGAGATAGACATTTGTTTCATGGGGCAGTACAGGATGGAACAGGGAGCTAGCTATCATACTTAGGGTGAAATTGCTCTTCTGAGACATCCTCTACCAAATCTATGTTGGATAAATCAGAGAAGCAGAATGCTCCTACAGTGGGGTTTTTACTGGCAGGTAGGTGCTGTCTGAGCAGGTAAACACCTGCCTGAATGCAGCCCAGTAAACTGGGGAAGACTGGATTTATAGAAATAGGGGTTTTAGGAGTAGGTGCAGTAGCAGGACTCTCCCTAGGCACAGGTGTGGGACCTTGCAGACAGTCTGAACCAGACAGTAATATCTGCTTTGCTGCATGTGCTACCAGTTACAGATTCAAGTTGCCTTCTCTTCTGCCTCAAGCTCAAGCATGGATGAAGGGATACAGGATTCTTGAAGATGACATTTTTAAGAACCACAGCTACTGCAGAGTAAGAGTTCACTCTCCTTAGAACAATAATACATGTCAACATGCATCTTATTGTAAGGAGCCACTTTCTACATGGTGACAACCTCACCAAAAATCCTGAGACACTTGCCTTCCAGGTTGCTATTAGATCTGCACATAACACACAATAAATTAAGTGGACCATTTCAAGTTGCAGTTTTCAGATATTGTAATATTGTAAACAAGCAGAGATGTTGCTTAAGACCTAATAGATCAAAGCCCAGAGCATAACTTCTATCTGGTAGAAGGAATTGTACATTTGGTCTCCTGACAAGATGCCTCATACTGTAGAGTACCATCCTACCAACAGGCACAAGAATAGCCTGAAAGATCTCCGTGCATGAGATAATGCCAGCTACTTCTCTGCCAGCAGCCACTGCATGAGGTAGAAAAGTCAGAGATTAGTTAATGCTTGAAGTGAAGCTCAGACACCAACTTGGAGATCAGCTTTGATTTGGTCTGACCTGTTGCCTTTCTGGTACCGCGTGTCCAGGCTCCATCTTAACTAGGAACGAAGGTGCTGCCAGGTCCTGCTCCCAGGTGCACATCACACATACAGACCCAACTGCTGGAGGTCCTGGCAGCCACGTTGCAAGTGAGGCACCAAGACAGTGCACTGGTTCACAACTTCAGCCAGTCCCACAAGGAGGAGAATCGTGTTAAGTTCAAGAGCATAAGAATATTATAGATGCAAAGAAGACTCACACCTAAAACTATTCACTAAAAGATATGAATCCAGTGGGTTTTCATAGTCCCACAGCCTTCAGTTTTACAGGTAAAAAAGGGAGAATCCTGCAAGAGGCTGGGACACCTCTGAAGTGACAATGCTACTTCTCCAGAGTTTGAAGAGGCTTAGGCAGTCCTGTACTGCTCATCCACCATTCCTGGCCTCAGAAAAGAATTTCTGCACAACGGTGTAGGCTTCAGCACATGAACAACCCTTTCACGTGTTTCAGTCATAGCTCAAAGAGGAAACTGGCCCATTAGCACCAGTGAATTCAACTGACATCAAAATTACGGAATTTCATTTGAAAAACAACTAAAAGTAGGGACACCAATGCAACACATCAGGGTGGTTTTGGACAGATCATGTAGATAGCTACCACTCTCAGTGATAAATATTTAAAATCAAGGAGGGACAAAATGAAAGGACAATGCAGAATCCCATCTAAAGTGAGATTTTTATAAAGTAATAAAATATTTACATATAGCTTAAGAACAACACAGTGGAAATAATTCTTTATTCTTGTATCAGAATATGAGTGACAGAAATTATTCAGAAAGATCAGATTAAAAAACCTGTTACTGCATTTTGAAATTCAAATGGTCATTTCAGTAAAAGAAAATGGTTTCCTAACCTTTCCAAATATGGTTGTTAGTTGTCATCTCCAAACTTTGGAAGTAGCTGAAATTAGAAGCATGATAAAATTCTTACAACTCTTTCTCATACTGTAAGAACTTAGAAAAAGGAAAGATCACGTTTAATGAAAAGATGCTAGTGTGACTACTTCTTGTAGAAGACTAGACCTTTGATCAAATATTACAGAAAAAACATGAAACAACAAACCTGAAAAACACTGAATAAGATGTAGGAACAGTGAGACCCACTAATTCTACTTTTGTGTCGGGGTCAGGTTAATAACAGGGTTAAGTATGTTCTGCTTTCCCTAAATGAAATTCAAGAGCAAAATAGGCACTTGCAAGACACAGAAACTGCAGATTTTATACCTATCTAAAGTAACTGGTTTTGACAGCATTCAATAACTCAATAATAAATGTCCACATTTTATTTATATATGTAGAATATTTATATTTTATAGCCAAATTACCGTCTACAATCTATAGCTATAGGAATTATGACAATCTTTCAAAAGAAGTTACATTTTGGTAGCAGCACCATTCTACTCTTGACAATTGTGGATCACTCTGATGAAATATACTGCACTGATGAAATCAAAAAATGAGACAGAGGGTTTAGAAAAGGTTAAAACTGACAAGCAACAGAATACATCTAAAAACAATCAGGAGAAATATCTAGTGAAATACAACACCTCTGCTCAAACAGAAAATGGCCTAGATTAGCATTACAAATGTACAGGCAAAGTTACAGCTACAATTTCTTATATTATACCTATATTCCTTTGTTTATGAACTCGTCACGTCTTTCAAACAGGAGATCCTCCCTAGGCCAGCTGTATACAGCCAAATCTATCTCACTGTGCTTCAGAAAAGCAAAATCTCAAGAGAAAAGGAAGCGTTCAAACAGATGTACTGTATTAGTAATCTGAGCTGTGAGTTGCTGTGCACTGCTTATACTTAGCTAGGCAACCTAAAAATATACAAAAAACAACTGAAAGTGACCCCAAGAGTGGGCCAGAATGACTCTGTACTGCTTATATGATGAAACTTGCGGCAGATCCCTGCAGCAGATCCTTTACTTTCTTCCGTAACACTTTAAAAAACAAAAACACCCTACCAAAATTTATCAGTTGTGAGACAGCACCCCCTGGTGTAGCAACACCTGAAAATTTTAAAGAATTTACAAAACACCTTCAATTTGTGATGGGGTGTAGCTAACTAATAGAATTAACTGACTGTGTCTGTCCTCAACACTCCAGCTGCAGTTCTGTGCTTAAAAGTGCACGAGGCAGAGTAAACACTCCTCACACAAGGCTTTGTATTTCTGAGAGGTGAATAAAGCTACCTCTACAAAACCACTTACAAATCTTTCTAAAGATCAGTGTGCAAATTAACTTCCTCTATGGGCTGATTTTTAATTTTATTTTTTTTTTTACATTACCTATAAAGTTTCTATAAATCCAGTCTTCCTAATCATGCTTTCTTAGGGTGAGTCCTTCCTCTCCCAGATACTGAGCTGCCTACATCATGCATGCCATCAGATAAACATTCCTGCTTCTCATGTTATCGCTAAATAAGACAAATACAAATCCATGTGAGGCCCTGAATAAAGAAACCTGGTCCTGTGCAGAAAATAGGTTATAGTAACCTCCTTGTACAAAGTTCTGAACAATTCAGCAGAGGCACAGCTGTACACCAGCTTTTACTGCAATTAAAGAGTTGCAAGTAGATCCTAAAGTAGCAGAGTCTATGCAAGATACCCCTTTGCATGCGCAGAACCAGAATCAGTTTGTTAACTGAGCTACTGAGCAAAAACTTAGCCAAAACACAGTAATAAAGAAAGAGATGTAAAAGAAGGGAATTTCATCTCTGCAGTATAGACATGAAATACACATCTAACTTTTTTTTTTTACTGAGAAAAACGCACACCCATCAATGAAAATGTCTGCATCAAACCAATTCTGCAGGAGAGCTACTGAAACGCACGACAGGTGGAAAACGAATCCTAAGTCATGGCAGCTTCTGCTGAACAGGTGTTTTCATGTCCTTCCATAAAATCCTGATAGCAAAAGATATCCTAAACAAAATTATGTGCCCCTCCCAGCTGACTTAAGAGTCGCTTGAAGTATGGATGTCTGCATATGCCAGGATGTTTTCCTGTACTCCAATGAGGACAGTAGATTGTGACTGAAACAAGACTTGGATAACAAATTCTGGAAATCATTCTGTTTCTCCAAAAACATCCTTTCCGTGGCTGTGGTCAGCAAACCCATCTCATTCAAACCAGTTAGTACACATGGAGCTACGACTCAGTCTCTGTCAGTGTCTTACTACTCACATCTTCATGGAGAGATGAAACCACTCACTGGAGTCTTTTGAGGATTTTCTTTTCTCTTGATTGTTTACAGTGATTGCAGAATAAGATCCCTCACATGCTCCCTCCCCCCCTCCCCCCGCAGGCAGCACACCATGAAATTTCACAGGAGTTCACAAACAACATACTCCTAGTGCCATTCTCCCAACACCAACTCCACCCCAAATTTTGAAGTATGAAACAGTTAAGATCACAATCTGATTATCTCTACTACATCCCTGTGAATCTGGCAAAACTTTCCCCAAGGGAATATGAGTTCTGTGGGATCATGCAGAGACATAACTACATTACCAAGGCAGATCTGCACACCCAGAGCTTCAGCTCTTGCTGGTATCACATTACACATGAACTGGAGCTTTCATTAAAAAACAAAATAGAACCAAAAAGGGATTTCAAAATATGCAAAACAAACAGGTCATTCAGCAAAACCATGTTGCACTATCTTACTGATTTACTGTCTCTTACCATCTGCTGGAGTGCAAGAGCTGGATACCCCCACAATAGCAGGTAAAGGCTTTGAAAATTGTATTGTCATAACACTTAGTGTCAATAATGTCTATTATTTATAACCAAAACATTTGTTACTACAGCCTGTGCATTTCATGGCCACATTCAATGCTCACAGAAGTGCAATAGGTAATCAGAGCCTTCAGAAGATACTTTCTAATGTTTTCTCTGCTCAGACAAACTCATGGCAAAAGCCTTGCTTCTCTTAGACCCTTTCTTTTTCTTATTGTATCTAGTGAGGTGTGTGCCTATGAGAAAACAGTAAAATAAACACATCATAGCTTTGGAAGTCACATATTTCAAATCTAGAATATTTAACAAACATGGCCTTAGTAGGTTTCTCTGTAGTAGAGGTGCGCACACTGGAGTACAGTAAGACAAACTTCAGTATTGTTACGTACAGCATGGCTTTGATGGCTTCAAAAAATAACTATTGCCAGTAGACTTTGATTGGTTTTATGATTTTTATGTAATAAAAATTCAGATTTGTACAGCTACATCAGTATAGAGTTTTACTTGTTGGCAGATTTGCCCCATTTTTTACTATCGGCAAACTACTTTCTTCTCACACCTAAGCTTAAGAACAGAATTGGAATGAGAAGTGAACCTAATGCTTTTAAGAATAAACCTAAAGTAGCTGGCAAAAAGCAGTCTTGGGAGGAACAGGTGATGAAATATTTACATGAATGTCACTCAGGTTTCGCATTGGACTTCCAGGAACATCCTTTAGCCAGATAAAATACAGCAGCCCAGACTCTTTCATTTCAGAATTTACATGTGCACTCATTTCTCTGTGCTTATTCAGAGTGAAAAATAGGTATTTTCATCACTGACACCTTAAATGGTTTAGGATGATAACTCAATTCTCTTCTGTCCTAATGGAGCAGGTCAAACTGTTGAACTTCACCAGCAGACTTTGTGCCAACTGAAGAGTACTGCTGGCTCTAGAGATCATTCTGTAGAAGTAATTGCTTGCAACAATTTAACAAACTGAGAATTAACGTTTAATAGCTTCAGCTAAGAGTATGTTCAGTCTAATGGTTATGTTTTAATCTACTGCTGATTTGCATAACATTTAGTAGCCAAATGGTTTTAACTCACAAATTCTGACCTGACCTTCACTTACAGTTCTTCCTTTTCTGCAATTTTTCAACTTAGTTCAATTCACTGCAAGACCATAATCACTGTGAATCCTTCCTTCCTGAGCTCACACATGTGGCTAATGGCTGCATTCACTGAAATACTGCTTATGCTGCAACAGCTTTAACATTGCACTTGGCTGTCTTTTCCATATTAACTGAAAAATAAGAACACCATCAGCAATGTTAGAAAGGCATTTCAGGAAGTTTAAGGTTCTACAACTTGCTGGAAAGAGCTAAATTTTGACAATTTGTTTTCTGGTACTGCAAGCTTGCCTGTGCCAGGCTATTGCACTATTAAATCAACCTTCCAAAACACAGTCTTTGATTTAAATGGCAAATATATATTCTCCTAGGTATACCAGAGTATTTTAAGAGTCATGGTCACACATTCACACAATTCAGGCCTAGTCATTATTGTAAATGCTCAAGCTATTACAAACTCTCACTTTCTTTGAGTATCAAAATACTCCTGGACAAATATTTGATACTGATAATACACAGATGATAATTTACAGACAAAACAGTAACTGGCATAATTTGTTTATTGTACTGTGAGCATCAGTATATATTAGATACAAAGAAAACATGACTTCCAGGACAAAGAAAAAAACCCTGGAGATTTAAAGTTTTGCTCAATATCAATCATGGAGAACCTATAAATTATTTGCTGGAATGCTTTTAGCTGAAAAGCTTGGCTTCTACAATGACAGAACACTACAGAATACAAGATGTTCTGGATCCCAAAAGCCACATACCTAAGGTTAAACTGTAAAAGACCTGAAAAGACGATATGTAAAATTTATAAACTTGTTTTCTTCTGAGACAGATTGATCTTATCTCCAAGACTCAGGGCCATTCCCTGTAAGGAAAAGAAAGAAGACAATCATGACACAGATACTTCATGTCAAAATGAATTTATCTGTATTAAAATGGAAGTTCCATATGTAGAAAACTATGAAGTCAGGGACATGAAAATTTCTAGCTGTTCACTTGTACACATTATAGTGCACACTTTAACACCAGGTAAAGGCTAGATATATTGTTGAAACAACAAAACCTAAATGAGCTAGCAAATGTTACATGTGTTATCAATGTGAAAAGCAGAAAAATAAAAAAAATTAAGCTTTTTGACCTCCCACCAGTTGAAAGTAGGCTGCCAGGGGAGAAATTACAAATGCAAGTGCGGTTATTGAAATTCACCTGTTGAAAGTCTCAGTGCTGATACCAGCACTCAATGCACTAAAGCTATGAAAAATAATTTAATCACAGAACCATATTAATATTGCATAGAAACTGAAGAAATCTCATAAGAAACTGCATGAATAAAGCCACATATTCCACAGCAGAACAATTTCAAGATGTAACCATGATGGTATATGTAATTGCATGCAGTCTGATGTAAAAATGGCACTGTAAACATATCAGAAATATGAATTTAAACCAGTTCAAAATCTTTAGTGATATCACATAAACTAAATGGTTTCTTTAAACGTGAAAACTCTCCAGTAGTCTTTTATTGTGCCCCGATTAAGATACTTCTACTTTACACTGGGTTTTTTACTGCATTTATTTAAAATCTCCTATTTTTTTTTCAGTTGGGAGGTAGAAGTTCTAAAATCCAAAAATCCAAAGAGACTCACAGAAATACCTACAGAAAATATTTCTACTAAAAGACTTTGGATTTTGTTTTGCTGGTTTTAAAAAAAACACCAGCAAACAGCAATTTTATCCATAAAATTTCCTTGCTGTGTTGCAGCACTTAAGTGTGCAACATAGTAGAAAAAAGGTCATGGAACCCTGGGGCATACTTGTTTTTTATTTAAAAGCAAATAAAATATAACATCCTATTTGCAGTGCTATAGCCAAAATTAGGAATTCTTGGCCCAAAGGCCTATTCTACAGTAACACACTAAGAGAAAAGATCTACAACATGGTTTTAGGGTATGATCACACCTAATTACAAAGATTTTCTCTCCTCACAAAATCTGTAAAAGATGGTTTTATAACTAAGTGTTGCCGTAGGGTTTTCATGAATTTGTAGATTTTTATACTTCTAGGTAGTTTCTCACATATAACATAGCTTGTAACCTCTAACCCTGTGTTAGCTGTCTTAAGGGTCAGATAATAGCTGGAACACTATGCAAGGAAAACA
>JAWWMP010000165.1:11884477-11902487 GCA_035047865.1 Dendrocincla tyrannina
TTCTGTACCCCAAAACCCTATAAGTAAAAACTCTTCTCTGCTTTACCCATATAAAGTTGTCTTGGAAAGTTTTTTTTTCCCTTTCCTTACGGCAACATAAGGATAAAGTTCCTATATCCATTTTCCCTAAAAAATTTCCCATTTATCTAGTACTAGAAACTAATGTGCAAAAAATCTGCAGGTTTTTTAGAGTGCTTGGTACATTTTCATGGAAATGCTAAAGAGACATAAGCCATGTTACCTGACTCTTGGCCCGGATTCGTATGTGACCAGTGACAGGCGCCTCTGGCCCCAGATGAATCGGCTTTTCAATGCTGACATTCGCAAGGGCATCTTCTCCAAAGATGGAACGAGCGTAAAGATTGGCTGCCATAAACCCACAATAACCAGAAAGCGCCTGTGGAAAGCACATTTGAACTCTTTAGAAAGCCTCAAATCCTTTAAACACATTTTAGTACAACCTAGGTTAGCTAGGCAGTTATCAGTATATAAAGTTTAAACCTCTTTCTTTACATGCAACATTTTCTAAAGTGTGGGAATCATGCACTGGGAAACAATGGTGGCCTTTTTCTAGAATACTGGAAAACATGCAATCTGTAATATTCATCAAAACAAGGTAAGATGGCATTTTATGGTTGGATTTACCACCAGCAAAATGGTAAAGAAGCTAAATAGTAACCCCAGCTATTATATATGTTACATCTTATTAGCAAATATTGTATAGGTTTCATTCTGCTTTACAACAGAAAGGCTCAACTGGCAAAAGAAAAGTAAATTTTGGCAGAGTAGGAAGAAACTTGGAGCTACTGAAAAAAACCCTTTATAAAAGCAGATGGTCCCATCAAGTCTATATTACAGCTTGGCTACAACAAATCATAACGGACATTCTGACTTTCTAACTGGGGAAGCAATAGCTAAAGCAATTAAGCAACATGGAATTTTGATAAATTTGATTAATTTGCTTTTACTCATTTCAGACCACTCACTTAAAAATTTTGAAGTATATGTACTATTTCATATTCTAAGCAAGCATTTCTAATAATATTAATAACAAATGCTGAACAGACCAAAATGGTAAAGCACACAAACTAAAAAGGGTGTCTAAAAGTCTCCAAGAAATAGCTCACCTTCTCTGGAGTCAGGCATTTCATATTGGTGGACTTCAGTATGTGCTGTAAGTATTCATTTAGATCAACGATATTTGTATTCACTGTTACCTTCAAGAAGGAGAAAAAAGGCAATTACTTTAATTGGCACCTCAGCCATTTCTGTAACCATCTCTCCATTGAGGCTCTATAAAGGAGATTATCACTGCATTTCTCCTTGAGGAACAGTACACTAGGTAAGCTGGGTGCACTCCCCATTATGTGGTGGCATCAAAGGAAGTCCTCCCCTCCTGCCATTCTCTTGTTAAAGATGGAAAACTTTATGCTATTACCACAGTTCCCAAAATGTATTGGGTGAATGCGATATTCTGCTGTACATGTAGACTCTTCAGAGTAAAGAGTGGACTTCTCGTCTGAAGACAGTGTGCACATTGCCAGAACAAGAAAAAAGACGGATCTAGTCCAAAGCTTGCTTTTAACTAATGATAAAGACTACTTTCATCTTTCCCTTCAAGCAACAAAGCTGTCTGGGCTGCCCTGGCTTCCTCATATTGAATATTAAGGGTCTTGTTTAAACTGCTTTTTAACACATCTCTTAGCAGTAGTTTATAAATTTCTAAGATTTCACATGCTACGCCTCAATATTTACTGTGCACAAGTTTCCCAAGACCTTTAAATCTAGTTTCAAGTGAACACACGTAAATACATGTAAAAAACAAGGCTTCAGAACATGTAAAATATTTTCCGTTCTGTTTTAATGTTTCCACTCTATTCTTAAATTATATTGCTCTGTTTTATGAGATTATTTCCCTTAAACCCTTTATTAACAGGTCTGTAACTACCAGTTCGGGCACCCTTCAGTTAATATAAAACGTGCCCACCATCTTGTTGGTCTCACACAGCATTCATAACTGTATCTACAGCTGTACTGCAAAGTAACAAACTGAAAGGAAGATCTCCCTGTTCATGGACTAAATGACCTTTAAAAGGTCCCAAAACACACAACAATTCAGAACTGGAGAGGCTAAGCAGTATGAGTAATTCTGCAGCCTCAGCATAAACTTATACTTGCTGCCATCTCACCTTTGAGCCAAAATACACAGCAATCACCAATCAGTTTGGACACCTTCCATACAGGAGGTAAAGCTCAATGTACGTACTGCTTTTGCAAGGAAAAAACCACCTAGTCATTGCATTGCTAAGCTTGTAAGACTGATAAGATAGCAGTAAGAGAAAGAGCTATTTGAGGCAAACATCCAATGTGGACGTTGAATATATGACAATAGATATGACAATATCAATATGTTTATATGACAATAGATAATGTTGATTTAATGAGTTGGTGTAGAACAAGAAACAGAATTATACCCCATCAACAAACCAACCCCAAATAATACACAAAAAAAATAAAACTAACTTTGTTTTCCCACTCAAACTCTGCCCACATCTGTCTGAACTCTGCATCCGTGCAAGAAGCAGGCTGGATGTAATCCATGATGTCAATGTGGATATCACTGAGAACCACACAGTTTCTGTCGCTGGCTGCTCCAGAGACATCATACACTGCAATATAAAACACAAACCACCTTAATATTTAAAAAAGTGAATTTGCACTAAATAAGGGTGCTGAGTTACCACCTGCCAGTCACCAACACTCAACCTTTGCTCATGGCTGACCTCTATTCTGTTCTATTACCCAGTTGCCACAGAACTTGGTAGCATGTTCTTCTATGACTTTAAGTAAAAGCAATATGGATTTTTTTAAAATAATCCCAAAATATTCATACATTGTAGATAATTTAATTCCCTCCCCCAATATATAAAGTTTTGATTACTTTTGAGCTCATTAAGCAGTTAAGAAATGCTTCATATTAATGTTAATTTTGCATGAATTGTTTACTTACCAACATTACCAAAAATTATTCCATTTTCTGTTGAAGCAACTTTCACATTAGCTTTAATATTGGCAAAATCATGTGGAGCCAGTGTCAGAGGAGATGGTTTTTCCACAAGTTTCAAGTCACCTGTGTAAAGAAATTGGAAGATGGGCAACAGGGAACATTGGCAGTACACAACCAGCTTAGCTTTTGGAACAATACTTTCTTTTTTCTTGTCATTCCATTTTTGTATCTACAGAGATGCACTAAATACCATCAAAAAGATATTAGTTGATCTGGAATTGGTGGGGTTTTTTTTACAGTTCACTAACTGCAAGACAAAGTAATTTACATTATACACGTAATTTTAGTTAAAGTATTACAGTGTTCACCCAGGTTCCACCAAAGCCAAATGCAAATTGTGACTTAAATGAGCTTTAGATTGAGTCTAGAATTACTTTTTTAACAAGGAAATGGTTAATTCTACCTTGTGTTTTAATCACTGGCAACATTGTAAGACTTAACCCTATAGTCAAGTGCCTCAAAACCAAAGTTCAACATCCAGTATTACATGCACTAAGCTATTTATGAACAGGTCAAAGTATCACCTTGATTCTGAATACATGTGCTCCAAGGAAACACTAAGGGTTGAATTTTTACTAATCCTTTAGCAAGCAAGAGTAAAAGACTTAGTTCTATTAAGCTGTAATTTGAGAACACAGCATGAGCAGCATGAGCTCTACATACAAGAGTAATTCATCAAATCAAGTTTTCCAATACATCTGACGACATCAACTGGGAAATAGAGAATTCAACTTTACTGAGCTGACAAACAGAAAAATGCAACTCATTAAGTAATATATTAATTTTATTAATTTCCATCATTAGTACGATCACACGATTTAGAAAAGATTAGGAAAAAGGTTATGCTCCTCTAGTCATATTGACAATAATTAAAAGTATGTAACATGTTCTCCCAGTATGTTGTAAACATATTTCAACTCCTGACTGACAAAGCAGAGGACAACTAATAAGAAACTGGTTACTGTTCTTGGATTAACTGCTCCAGTTGCTCCTCTAAAAGAATTAAAGAAGCCTCAGTACTGTTCAAGAAGACTCTGATACAACTGCTGGTACAGGCTAAGTAATGCAGTATTTAGGCTCCTGAGACTGAGTGTAAAGACCACATAGGGCAGATGGCTTCCTGCTACCTGACATTTGCCCCATACAAGTTGGGGTTTTGTCTTTTTTTTTGAAATTTATTTTTAATGTCTATAATAACAGCAAAATGAGAATAAGTATATCAAAAAACTGGTCTGTATTTCAAGAAAAAAGGAGAAGGGAAAAAGACAATGCTATTTCTTTAGTGAAAAAAGCCATGAAAAAATTCAAAATCTGACTATAGTTTGTATCATTGTCAGTGCCAGTACATACATGTCTGCCATCAAATACATAAAAAAATATATTTTAGAGGCATTCAAAAACATCCTTCCAAAGTGTCTCATAAACTCCTTACAGCTGGGATGCCAGTGCCCAGCAGCTCACAGTTGCTTTGTGTCCACCAGTCCTCCTTACCCAGCGTGGCCAGTTCCAGTGTGCAGTTCTGCAGAGTGTCACTGGTCTGGTTGACCACAAGTACATCCAGCACAATGTCATACTGGTTGACGTGGACATACGCTTCTGCATACACGGGGTCTGAGAAACCTGTCAGCTGAGTAACCTGGGACAGAGGTTAAGGTATTTTTCTTTCATGAAACAGTTTTAAACATAGAATCATGACAAACAATTACAAATAAATAAGAATAAAGTACCATTAAATCCATTATTCTTTAATATGAGCCTCTGAGACAAGCAGGTGTGCAAAGAGCTTTTAATTTCACAGAATTTACTTGCTAGTAAGAAAAACAGAAGAAAAAGAAAAATGGGGAAAAAAACCTTAAAAAATCACCATGAATTTTTTCAGGAAGTAGTATTTAAAGAAGTTGTGATATTTAGAAAATCTAGAGTTCATGCATAAGTCTTCCAAAATAAACAGATTTCCTTAATTTATAGATAAATATGCAGATTGTCCCTATTGTTCACAGAAATTAATATTAACTGCATCCTTCCTTCACATGTCCTTTTGTGCCTATACTACAATTATAAAACCTTTCCACATGAAATGTACTCTGAATTGCTAATGTCCTAAATTATGAACTGCAAGGCCATTTACGCTTAAGAGGATCAGCAGGACAAAGAAATTCTGACTTAAAATTAAAAGGTAGCTTTAAAGAGCACAAACAATTCAACCAGTCATTAAAAGTTTGGTTTTTTAAGTTGAATTGATGAACGAATTGAATTTCTTTTCTCCTTGGATCTTCTCTGCAGGTCCCAGTAACGAGCAGCAAAAAAAGGTGCACTTGGCAATAGGATGCAGCAGACAAAGAAAGAAAGGGGTTCCTAAACACTATTGACATCCTTACTCTCTTTCCTGTGAACCTTACTGGGCTCTTCAAATGAGCAAACAATTTCAGTGTCTTCTCCAAACTCCACCAGCTCAGCACTCTCTAAGTCTCCTTCTTATTCTTCCCCAGCATGTGAAGAAGGTAACCACTACAAGCACAAGGGCTTTACTCTGTGTCTTGATCTCAATCAGGAAATACCTGGCTCTTTCCAATCAGGCAGTATAGTCTGGTTCATCAGTTCAAGCCTGTGATTCCCAAAGCAGATCCTGTGCATAAGGAGTGCAGTGTATGTAATTAAAACACTAATTTCCCATTACCTTATTAAGTTTGGAAGCAAGAGGATCAGCAGCCTCTTTCCTCTGTGTGTTTCCCATTGCTGCAAGAAGGCTAAGCTGAAACTGGTCTTCTTTTGAGCTCATTTCATTTTTAGCAGTGAGCTGCATGAAGGAAATGGGATCATCTGGCTGAACCGTCACATTCCTCTTCTCTGATTCTTTCTGCAGGAAGAGAATAATTCAAGAATTCACTGTGAATTCCATTACTTAGCACAGAAACACAGTCAAATAATGGCTGACTTACACAGAGTCAAATGGTGACATTTCTGGGACCAGAAAGGGTTTATGGTTACACACTCATAATAGCTCACCTTCTGGGAAAGTTTCTCCTCTTCTAGCTTGGCTGACAGCATATGAGAGAGGGACTGCCTGCATTCTTTGTTGAAAATATCATTCATGAGAGGAGAACATTCCGACAAAACTTTCAGACACAAGGAAATACGATCCACATCATCATCTGTAATTGGCTTCTTGGGAAGAGAAGACTTTCCCAAATGGAGAATAGTGGCCATCAGCAGCATAGCCTCAGCATTAAAGGACTGAGAAGGAGGACAAAGGACAGAGAATGGAAGGTTATTGCATTTCTCATAGCTTTACAGAAATGTTTACTCCTGACTTATTTACAAAAAGGTGCACACTAATCAAATCATAACAACTCTGAACAAACTACTTATTTTTTTAGTACTTGTTATCTAGAAATCAAGCAGCATGATTTAGAGACTGCCTAGACAGAGTGGCTGGAAAGCAGCAGGTCCTATTTGTGACCCCAATTGTCATTATTATCCAATCACATAAGTGGCACTTCACTTTGGACTTAACCCATTTTGCCTCTGTTTTAAAGAGGCAACAACCAGCTCTTCCTTGTACGTACAGTGAAAACAGAAGACATGACTTACATTTTGCTTCTTCTTTTCCTGAACTAGTGACACATATCGTAAAGCAATCTTGGTTAAAGTTGTAGCAAGGGAAGCTGCAACAAAGAAATCTCCATCGAGCAGGAATCCTCGTAAGGGAGGCCTGCAAAGACAAGTGATCATCAGAAAACTAGTTCTGGATGACACTCTTCAGCCTACTTCTTTTGATACCTTAACATTTACACTGTGCAACCAAAACAAGCTTGAAACATCTCAGACAGTTGTTTTTTTTCCTCTTAAAGTAATTTTCTAGCTATAGAGATATTCACAAGTCACACAGTCATTTCCATTTTGACAGGGACTGGGGAGTGAGAGGTATAATGTATTCACATGTAGCTCTGACTCGTCAAGATCAAGCAGCTCATATGCAGTAACTAAAGAAATATAACAACTGTACTACCTACCTACAAAATAAGCTATAGCAAGTATTAAGCAGTGCAAGGTGATATCAAGGGAAGAAAATGTTTTAAAGGCAACATCTCTGTACCCAACTAAAATTGTGAGAGAACTTTACATATAAAAAAATCAAATAGAATTTAGGATATCATAATTACTAAAGTCCCTTTGATGCAGTAAGCTTTGATTACAAATCCTAAGCAAGCGGATGACATCCTATCAGATAGCATCTACCTGGGGTAATACTTTAAAACAAGAAATTCCCTCAACCACTATAAAAGAGAGAGCATACCACTCAAATAGAAAAATAAAAATAAAACACAAAAAACAACCAAGTCAGTCCTGGCACAGTATGAAGTCTTAAATACCTGTCTTCTTCCTTTTTGGCAGGTCGGGAACTACTGAGAGCGCTCTGTGTTGCATAAGTGCCCATCTCTGTCACCAGCTTTTGGGCAGGACCCACAGACACCTCTTCTTCAGGTTTTAGCTCACCAGCTTCTTTCTTGATTTCAGATTCTACTATTGGGATCTAGAAATGAGCAGGAAACAATCATTACAATTAAAACAAAAGATATATTTTTGTTCTGCAGAAAATTTAAAAAAAATTATCTGCAATATTGAAGTTTTATAAGCAAAAGGTCAACTACAGTGCAACAGTTTTGGGAAGAGTTTGAGGAGATAAGCAGATGTTGAAATACATACAGAAGCTTCCTACTCATGCAATAAAGCTCCCACTGCATAGATTGTGTAGATCCCTCCCCAGACACCCAGACTTAAAGCACCCTCTTTGTTGCTACCGGATGTAATTAAATTATACCTTAAAGTTGCTGCAATTTTCCAAAATAAGGAATTTCTTATCTCCCCTCTTAAAAGATATTATTTATTCTCAGCTCAAGTATGATACTTGGAAAAAAATGGATAACACACGCAAATCCCTGACTTTTTACTTAAAATTACTTCTGCTATGCCACTAACACATCACAAGCCCTCAAAACACTGTTGGCATCTTACTTGATTTTTAAAAAAACCACATTTTCTTAGAAAATCCACGGCATAATGGCAAGAAAAACCACAAAGAGCGAGTAAACACAAGCAATCAAAGCACACACACCTCTCCGAGTGACCTGCGAACTTCTGTCATTACACTTTGTATGTCTTCCTTTGTGCTGCAATATTCTCCAAGGATCCATAATGCTCCTCGATAAATCCTAAGACAAGAACAGTGACTTAAATCATGCTCTCATGACATATTCAAACTAGCATCAAGAGAAGTGATTTGTGGTCAGGTGGCAAAGGCCAGTCTTGACATACTCAAAAAGACATAGCTGATAAAAAGCAGGTTTGATCAAAGAAAATTATCATTTCAGCCTCCGCAAACCCATGAACATGTGCATTGCATTAGATATATTCTCTGGTACAGATTTATTTCCATCTCTGTTAATCCTGACATACATAAAATTAAATTTCATTGTGATCACAGTAATTCTACTCTATGTCAGTTGTAAATTCTCCATCTGAGACAAACTAATTTTTCCATTTTACAAGACAAAATGAAAAACAAGAACATGAACGAAAATCAGGAAAAGAATAGACAAGCTTCAGAGATTTTTTCCCCCACTTAATGAGGAGAAGGAGGTAGGATTCACAGTTCTCTGTGTATTACAAGAATGACAGAGTGCTGTCTAGATACAGAGCTTTACAGATCCATCAGAAAACAAAGCTTTTAGAGCCCTGAAAAGTGCTAAAGAAGTTTTGTAGACTGCAAAGCCTGGTCTGTGTTAGACTGGGTTTTCTAATAAATGTACCATAAGTATTTCCACTTGCCTACAAGTGCAAATCCCTTAATAACTCTGTTTTAACAAATAGATCACTTTATGGTTGACCTTCATTAACAACACTATCTCCCAGCAAGTGGAAATACAATTACCAATGGCACCTACAAAGGAAATGCAAAAAGTATTTAATTTCTTTTGTACAAGTAGGCTGTACCTAGAAATCATCTACTCCCAAAATATCTCAGCTTCAGTTACTCTTTGTGTGTGGTTTGCAAGATTTAGGTACATATTTAAGGCCAATACAGATTCAGAATAAGTAAACAAGGTACTCCAGTGTCCATTTGATACTGTATTTGGGACTCACTTGACAGATTTAATCGAGTGAAAGACTTCAAGCATCTTCTCCACAATAAGAGGTCTGAGGTTATCAAATCGCTGGATCGCTTCCCGCACAAACTCCAAGACATCAGCAGCTGCTGCTTCGTTATTATCACTAAGGAACTCCATCAGCTAGCACAGAAGAGTGAAAATGAGCACAAACAGCAGCACAGGGAAGTTTGTACAAGAATATTTTCCTTCTACATTCAGAAAAATAAAACTGCATATGTTATCTTCCATTAAGCAAAACTGAAGTCAAACAACCTTAAATGCATTCTAAACAACTACCAATTGTCATAATCCCAAACCGGTTTTCTAATGACATGAATTAGTGCATTTTAAGTAAAAGTCCTCTTCAGCTCATGTTCTTCAAAAACATTTAAAAATAAAGTCTCAGAAGTCAAACAATTACAGCATCAAAAGTCCTATATTTCTTTAGGGATTAAAAATAGTATTGCTTCCCATGAGGCCACTATTAGGAATATCTCAACTTCAGCTATTCTCCAGGTTTTGAGCTAGAACCTATTTAATGACAATATAATTAAACTCTTGCTTACCACTGGGATAACATTTGCAGCCATGTCTGGAAACCGAACACTACAGGAATGCAGTGTACGAACAAGCAGCTGTCTGTACTTGTCTGTATCTTCATGCTCCGTCACATTATTAGTTTTAATCACTTCCTTCTTCAAAACAATTACAAGCTGCAAAAAACGATCAAATAAAATTGAAAAAAGTGGCATATTTTTCAAAAGAAAAAAAAAATAGTGTAATGAACCAAAAGTACATGTATTTTACCTCCTCCACATTTCTTGAGGACACAAGATCCAGAGCCAGTTGGAGGGTTTTTTTGCGTACTTCTAGATCTGGGGTACTCAGCACTCTGAGGATGTCCATAACTAGATCCTGAAACAACAACATAATCATAAGTATTTTGCTGTTTCAAATTATTTCTTTTTCATACAATTCTCATTTTCAGTCTTCAACTATTTTCAAAGCCTTTTTGAACATATAATCTGCTGACAAGCAAGCAACATATCCCAGGCATTAGGAACTTCACAGTGCTCATTTAATACATTCCACATTTTCATAGAAGTCTACCATGCAAGCTACATCATTAAATCTTAAGACCAGGACAGCTTTTGCTATTGGTAATTCTTATGCAGATAATAAAAGCAGGAAGTCATAAACATGGAAGTGCATCCAATATGTTTTTACCAAAACCATGCCAACAGAAAATGTAAAGTTCAGAAGTACATTTCTCCATACATCACAAAACCTGAAAACTTAGTTACTGAAGAGTTTTCTTTTCTAAAGCTTGCAGGTAAAGAGACCGCTTACATACCTGTAACACTCGTTCATGGGAGGGATGCTCCTTTAATTCAATCAACCGATCCAAGACAATCAGTTTCACATTATTATCACTTTCTTTAATAATCAAATCTATGTAGCACTGGGCAGCTGCCTAAAATCAAAAGGATCAAAACCAGTTTTTAATTAATGAAGAGGAGAAACTGGCAAATTTCTGAGAGAAATTCAGGAAAAGATTCCTTCTATATTACTACTAAAGCAGCTACTCTGAGTTGGCACAGAAATGAACATGAGAACAGACTTTGAAATTTTCTGGTCCACTATAAATTGATTACAACCCATTATAAAAATCACACTGAAAGGCTTACAACTGCATCAGCTTACAATACACAGATTTGATTTCAAATTCCAAGAAAGACATAACAGGACTGATTACCGGACATACTCTGGGCCAGATGTGAGTATGCAATAGGGCATGAAAACCAACTTAAAATAGTTGGCAATGTTAGCCTATCTAGATATGGTTTTTACAACAGTTTCTATGTACAGTGTGCCTACTCAACAAAAATGAGTAAGCCAAAGCAAGAATGTTGGAATTCATATTCCCCTTGACCTTTAGAAACTATTATTTACAATGCTTTTACTCTAAATCTAGACATGCACGTTCTATTAATGAAATTTCCATACAAGTTCAAAACTTCTCTTAAATAATCAGCTATACAAATATGAATCTGGGAACCCCAGGTCAATCAGAAATCAACATAAATCTTCACTGCTTTATGGTGAAAAAAGGTCTTTATGGTGTGAAAAGAGAAATATTCATGAGTAGAGAAAGTAATTCAACCTCTGAAAATCTTCAGCTTTAGTCTGCTTTGCTAACTACACCAAGAGGACTGCAGGTTAATACCAACATTATACAACAGTCTGCACAGTAGACTGTTGTCCCCTACCAAAGCGACATGAAACCCCTTAGCTCCAGGTCTGCAAAGAAGTCTCGGTCTTTTTCTGGGACCAATTTTAAGAGAAAGTTTCACATGTGAAGTGTTAAATACCCCGTATTACTAAAGCATTTGTTCTTTCAAGGTATCAACATACAGCACACAGTGTTTGTTTCAGTGCACTAAAATCTAAGGAACACCTGAAATGTCACTTCCATACCTTGATTGCTGTTGGTGCACTGGAAAGTGTGACTAGAGTACCTGCAGCTTCATACTTCACTGCAGGACTCGATGACTGCAGTAAGTTGTAGATGCAGCGAATAAACCGCGCTCTCTCTGATGGATTCGCGTGACAGACCTCAATGAGAAGAATTATGCATAGTTGGCACATGAAGAAAAAAAGAAAAGAGCAATCCTACAGCTTAGCTGCTCAAGAGCAATCCTACAGCTTACCTGCTCCTTTATCTTACAATGAGTTGAAAACAGAGCAAAAGGTGACAGCCTTTTCTGGGGACAGGAAGTGTCATTGGCAGCTGTAAAAGCCTACTTACAAAAGCTATTCAAAAGATGTCCTTGAGAACTCACTGCAATGCTACCAGGTGTTAAAATCTCAGATTTAAAAGGAAGGGCATAGCCTGTACCAGCTTCTGTAAGAGATACCCTGCTTATGCCCATGAAAACAGTCTGATAATACACAGACCCCATCACAGTAAATCAAGTGAGACATATTGCTCTATACTGTGCATATTTGAGCCTTTATCATTTCAAGAGAGAAATCTCATTCAGCTGAATTAAACAGTTACATATTCCTGACATGGACTAGAAGCTAACTATAATGCCTTTTCCAGCAACATTCTATCCCTTTTAAAAAGCAGTCTACATTATCTAACGTGCATTTGTTTTAAATGTGCCACAACATTTTCATTTTACCTTGTAAATTAGTTCCACAATAACCAACTGCAGGATGTCACCAAATGTCTGGACTTGATCTATACAGGTACTCAAATAATCCAAAGCTCGATCCTACACAAATAAAAGATAAATTAGTCTGAGTTTGCTCACTCAGCTGAATTTTAGATCAAAACACATTCTAAAAATCAAAATACAAAACAGCATTTATGCAACCCTTTAACCTTGAAATTTAAACAATTCAGGAAAACACTGTAATCTCGAAGAGCAAATTAATACATTCTGTCTGTAGATTGCAAAAGAGAGATGAAACTAATGGTAATCAGGCACAAGAGGCAATTGCCTGTAGAGCAAATAATCCAAAACACTAAACAGAAAGTGCCATTTCTTTCTCATATAGCGACTACAAGAGCTATAAAACAGTAGATAATAGGGCACTTCTCAGTCTGGTTATGCTCTTCTGCCAAAACTAATTACAGTTTTCAGCACCACCATATGCCTTCACCAAATACAGTAATTCTTCTCTAAAATGAAGACAGCACTGAAGACCTACTTCAGCTTTTTCAGTACCAAATATCCCACAAAAACATTAATACTATCATACATGGGGGTTTTTATGAATATAAATAGTTTATAATACCAACAAACTCCTAGCTAGCTAGCCAGCACATTTTCAAGTTATTAAACCAAATAAGCTTGAGGGCAAATATCCTTACCTGATCTGCATGAATTAGCATCATAAATGCATTTCTTTTGCAGCTTGCATCTTTCTCATTCACCAAGAAATCATGAATCAGTTCTGGAGCATCAGGTATAAGATGTTCGAAGTTTCTTAAAAAAATAACATATCCTAATTAAAAAAGCTACTGATAAGGAGTAAAACCCAAGGCTTAAGTACATATCCTGAACACAAACATTTACAAAATCTCAAGAGTAAAGTGGTGATACAAAGCTTTTGTGCAGCTATTTGAAACAGCAAACACACTCAGGGAACTTTAAAAAATTGTTTATCAAGACATTATCTCACCAGTGATTACAGTTAGATAGGAACATTCAGCCACACTGTCCAGGTAGCAACCACAATAATGTTTAGTATGTAACTGCAGCACATCAGGAATGTCCTGCTTCAAATAAACTTATACATGCATATTCCTGCAAGGATTCTTCTTTATTCACGGTTGTGGACAATGGTTACAAATAATAATGTTTAGATCATTAAGAAAGGCAAATTAACCTGCAATATAAGGACCTCAGTCGTATTTGAGAAAGCAGCAGCAGTACCTTTTGCTTTTCCAAAGAAGTCCATTAGGTTGAGGAAGAAAAGCAAATAAACAAAAGCCAAAACATCACAGCAGTGATTAATAAACTTTGAGATCTCAAAAACTATGTAGATTGTGGTCTTCGGCATCCACAATTTTCAATTGTGTCTGGCCTTTACCTGTAGATGGTGTAAATGGCCAGGACAGCGTTTCTGCGCACGTAGCTGTGCCGGTGCTCCAGGCACGCGCGAATGGCCGGCATCAGCGGCTCCAGCAGCTCTGCTTCCTTCAGCTTGCAAAGAAAGCGCAGAGTAGAGCCCCGGATAAACTCATTTGGGTGCTGAAGATCCTAAAACCAACAAGAAACATGCTTGAAATGCCAGACTGTCCACATGAATGTACTTGCTAGCCTTCTCCCATACTCAGCTTCGCCAAGGTTCAAGTTCCCAACATCCAGTGACACCTCAGTCTTGTGAAATACCTTCTTAAAACACTGCTGCCCTACAATATTTAAACCCATGTATTTCTGTGCAGTAAAACTCAGAAAGCCTGCACTATATTTTTCTGCATTGTATGTGTTTTCCCAAACTACCACGGGTGTGAAAGACCAGCCTGTGAGCAGTCCCACACACTGGATACTAGCCTCTAGTGTATATTAGCTCGTCTGCTTCCAACCCGTTCCCAAAGTTGAAGACTCTTACTGTCTTTAGGAAGGAGTGTCCCAAGCATACAATAATGTAGTTATTCCAAAAATAGCATCTTTTTATGAGCCATGGCTTGTCCCAAGACACTACGAAGACTACATTTTTGTTACATTATAATGGTAAAAGAACACAAAATTTCCTTGGTAGTAGGTGTGCTGCTTATCTATGGTTATCCAGCCCTGAAGCACTGAGACATAACTGCTAGAAAGGAAATGCTGAACATAAACCACTTTCATATTTGTTAAATAACACAAAATGATACACTTTCTGTAAAGATCCAGCTAAGCAATGAAATGAACTATGGCCTACCTTTCTGTACGCATCACACACGAGGATCATTTCCTGCAAGAGCCTGCCATCTGGAGTGGTCTTTGGCACGATCTCCCAAAAGACAAGTAGCAGTTTTTTGATGGTATGATCTTGGAGAGGCAGTACAAAACGTATGATGGTCATCAGAAGCCCAGGCAGTTTTTCACCGTTCAGAATCATAATGATTACTTTCTTCAAGGCCTCTGTCTTCAACTTGACATCTCCTTTTTCTACAGGAGGAGGAAATAAAGTCAGGAAGGCTAATATATCACAGTTAGTTTAATAGGAATACCAATTTTCAGTGTCAGAAGACACAAACCTCTCTGAAGGAGTGCAACAGAGCACACGAATAAATTCATGCCCTAAGTAAGAGATATTAAAAAATATGCATGGAGTTTAGACTTAATTTAGGATCAATATATTGGAACTGAAAGAGTTCAAATCCCAAAGTTGTTTTAATACTCGCAATTTAAACAGCTTTTTATACCAGGATACTACAATGTGCTCTGATGTCATACGTATACTAGATACTAACACTGCTGTTTCCGCCAGCACATTCTGCAGTGCACTGAGCAAGTGACAACACAACTTGTTGCTTATTACTGTGCTTAAATCTGCCCTAGCCCAAATTGGTACTATTTAAAACTTTCAAACAAAAAGATTTCAAATCATGCACAGACTGGGGGAAACACACACACAACAAAACAGAACCACTTAAGATAATATCACAAAGCTTCTCAAAACACAGCACAGAAATGTACACCTTTCAAAAAGCAACAGAAAATAAATATAAAATTGAGTTAATAAAATGTGAACAATACTCTAGGAAAGGCACAAGTAAAGAATAATTCAGGTAAGATGAAGTATCCTTCAATCATAATCCATACTTGCCTAGGTCATTTTTTAAGCTGATTTCAGAAGGTGGTTCTGAATCCATGGGAACATTAATTAACGTGTAACACACGTTCTCTGCAGCAGTCATGGTTCTTGGTCACAGAAGTTTTCTCAAGGGAAGAATGATTTTGACACAAGTATCAGACAACCTAAAAAACAAGCAAACAAAGCCATCCCAAAGTTAAAAGATTTTATTAACGAACACAAACACATTACCACAACCGACTTAATGGTTTGAAGGGATTTGCTGGGTTTCTTCAGGAGCCACACTCAAAAGCCCTCTCACTTTCCTGTTACACTAAAATATTCCTGTTAGCACCACAAAGATGAAGAGCATGACATTTTCTAGAGGCAATACAAAAAGTATAAGACAGAAATCTTCCCAATACTTTGGGCACAGTTAGGGATAACAGAAGTGAACAGGCACCCGACTATAGCCAAACAGATGCAGCAGCTTCTCCCTGATTCTGGCTATATTCCCACTGCCTTCACTGCAGTCCGGTGCCCCTCCAGGGGAACTGACCCAAGCTAAAAAATCAGCTGAAAAATCTAAAACCTTAAAAAAACCCAAAAACCCAAAAAACAATTCTTCAGTTCTCTTGACTTCATTAACAAGTAGCATGGTCGAGAGGGAATCATGTTTGCATTTTCTTTATATAACAGATACCTGGGATCAAATCACCCTTTTTCTTCTATCAAACCTCATTCTCATGTTTGTTTATTCTTTATATAATAGACATCTAGGATCAAATGCACCTTCTTATTCTATTTCTTAAGTAATGACAAATTCTCAAGTTTGAGCTGGCTTAGTTAATGCTATGATACCACAGTGACACACACAGCCGAGAAAACTGTTTTCTATTACAAAAGCAATTTTGTCCTTTCTACAGAAATTGTGTAAAAATAAATTAGTTTTTATTAATTTTCTGGAAGTATTCAACTGAGTTTAACAAATGATTAAAACAAGGAAGATACCTTCTTACTTTATGATACCAAGCATGAGTCAAATAATGTGTAAAGGCATATTTGTTTTATACAATTTTTATTACAAATAATAGGGCCAACAGAACTGAACAAAATGACTCCCATCAAAGGCTGTGATTTACATAAAGATGGGAACATCCAGCTCTCCAACTCAAGGCTGTGTTTTAGGGCCCTACAGGTTGCCTTTTCTCAAAGTTCCATGCTGGCAGGACCAAACCTCCATGACAAAACTTTCAGTAACAGGCCAGTTTAAGAAACTGTTGTCTGGAGACACCACCTCCCACCCCACATCATCTCCTTCATCCGTGCAGACAACTTTTGAGCTAAAACCCTGTAAACTCTCCACTCCTGTGCCTTTTTAGTGAAGAAGGAACAAACAAAACCCAGGAGACCAACAAACACCTGTTCCCAGCCTGGCTAAAAGCACCTCTCCATGACCAGCTCAGAGAGGGAAGGTGGGACATGTTGCTGCGGCATTTGAATGAGCACTTGAGGCACTTCACAATCTGGTGCGGGGTCCAACGTCCCTTTTCTCATCAAATGGGAACCTAGAGAACTTCACACTGGACAATGAACAGGGAAATTGTGCTAAATTGGGCTGCTGTTTCTTTCTACACAAGAAAAAAATAAACTAAAACAGTACCAGAGCTACCCCAAACATAATTGCAATACAGTTTTTTTAAAAGAAACTCACCTCTTTTTGTTATGAATTCCCTATTTTAAGGATTAGATCCTTCAAGACTGTTGTTTACAAATATCTACATAAGCAGCTTGTTCAAGAAACGACTGGACATGGCACTTAGTGCACTAAGACAAGAAATCAGCTGGATCTTAAAGAGAGGCCCCACGGACACACATGTAGGTGCTGCTCTACTTCCCCAGCAGTGAAATTTCTGACTGCCTGTCTTGAGCCACAGAATTGTTTGGGTTGGAGGGGACCTTAAAGATCATCTCGTTCCAACCCCCCTGCCACAGGCAGGAACACCTTCCACTACACCAGGTTGCTCAGAGCCCCATCCAAGCTGGCCTTGAACACTTCCAGGGATGGTGGAGCCCCAGCTTCTCTGGGCAAGGAGAAGAAACCGAAATTTACAGAGAAAAT
This sequence comes from Dendrocincla tyrannina, assembly GCA_035047865.1. Classification (NCBI taxonomy): domain Eukaryota; kingdom Metazoa; phylum Chordata; class Aves; order Passeriformes; family Dendrocolaptidae; genus Dendrocincla; species Dendrocincla tyrannina. The sequence goes on from JAWWMP010000165.1 coordinate 11,902,113, forward strand.
CGAGAGTTGCAGTTTATCGATCGCAGGAAACCAGCCACGCCTGCTCGCCACCTCCGTCCCCGGGGGAGCCTCGGGAGGGGGGGGCACCTTACGAACCAAGACCCCGAGAAGGCATCGTTTTACTGATGCAATACACGACGCGAAAACGTTTGCTAAACAATCCGTACAAATTCGCCGCCGGCTGCTGGACATCCCTCCCCCTGCCCCGGCGTCCCAGGCGCCCCCTCCCAGCTCACACCCGGCCGTTTTCACCCAGGGCGCAAAACTAACTTCGGTGCCCTGAGCCAAGCCCGAGCCCCGCGGCCCCTCCGCGCCACAGACCGACCCTCCCTGCCTCCCGGGCCCACCGGCACGGTGCCTGCGGGGCGCTGAGGC
>JAWWMP010000165.1:11902587-12064136 GCA_035047865.1 Dendrocincla tyrannina
CAGACCGACCCTCCCTGCCTCCCTGGCCCACCGGCACGGTGCCTGCGGGGCGTTGAGGCCTCGGGCCGGCGGGGCCCACGGGGCCCGGTGCTCCCGCTGCCACTGCCGCCCGCGTTGCCGCGCGGGCCGGGGCCGGTGCGTACCGTGCGGAGGGGCCGTGCCGGTCCGGTCCGGTCGGTCGGTGCCGGGCGGGTCCCGCAGCGCAGCTGAGCCCGCGGCGCGGCCGCTCCGGCGATGGCTGACGTGGAGCCGCGCCCGCCCCGCCACATCGAGCCTACGGCGGCCGCATCGGGACACGCCCCGCAAACCCCGAGCCTGCGCAGAGCCGGGGCGGGGGCGGTGCGCGACGAGGCTGCGCGAGAAAGGGCTTCCCCCGTGACGTCACGGCCCCGCGGATTCTCCCGCGAGGGGTCAGCGACCCTCGGGACAACGGGACAGAGCGGCCGAACTAAGGGTAAAACCCCCGCACAGATAGACAGATAAGGGGGGAAAAAAAGGGAGGGTGGGGAATAATGATATAAATAAGGGGGGGGAGGAAGAAGGAGGGTGAGGAATAATGATAAGGGGGAAAATCAACGATAAATGGGGGGGAAGGGAGGGTGAGGAATAGTAAGGGGAAAAAATAAATTAGGTGGAAAAATCAAGAAATAATTGGGGAAATAAATAACTGGGAGAATAAATAATTGAGAAAAATAAACAACTGGGGAAAATAAGTAACTGAAAAAATGTAAATTAGAGGAGAAATAAATAAGGGGAAAAAAACAGGGGAAAAATCTCGAAGGGGGGGAAAACCAAGGGGGGAAAATTATTTAGGTGAGAAAATAAATAGCAGGGAAAAAAATTAATAAGGGAGGGAAAAAATAAGTAAGGGGGGAAATAAATAAGGGGAAAATCAACAGAAAAGTAACAGAGAAAATGGAAGAATAAACAGGGCAAAACTAGGATAAAAATACATTTAGAAAAGATAAAAGAAGCTTGGTCTAGTGCTTAAAAATCACAGACGCAGCCCTGACATTAGTATTTTGCTGTTTTCATGACTGAAGTATTTACATGGATTCAAGACAGTATTTAAAGCCTGTTCAAAATAGCACCATGCTTTATTAATTAAAATTTATTAGTATTTATTAATTAAACAAGATGCAATTTTTTGCTTCAATACAGTGAGCAGGCTACCTTGTTCCTATGTGGGTCCACTGCAAAAAGTTGTTTCTTATAATTTTCAATGCAATCATTAGCAAGAACAATTCTATTTCCAACATGGAAAATGAAAAAAAAATAACACTGAACTCATTGTGTTTAAAATACGGCGTTGCACCTATTTTGTACCTTGGAAGCACCAACTCACTGGGATTCCCTGGCACACAACCCTGAGGAAGCCACTGCTAGTCCCAAACTTTGTGGCACTCAGCTTAAATCGAAACAGCACCAGGTGCAGAACGAGGTGAAGGGACAAAACCCTTGAAACTGTTCATTCAGCAGCAATGCAGGGACTCCACAGCTCAGGGGACTTGTAATGGGAGTTTCAAGTGCTTCCCTTGTTACTTCAGTTTCAGCCCTTAGTGAGCTAAAAGCCCTTTGCTGATCTTGGCTGGCTGATGGCTCTAAAGAAACATAACACAGTTCAGTTCCAAATAAACTAGAGTTGACTAAGTCAACCCTCAAAAAACCAAACCCAAGCTCGTTGGCATCTTCTCGTTTCTTCAGCCTGAAACGTTCTGGTAAACACTCATGATCACAAATGTCTTTTCACATCCAGTTTGAGACAAGCTAGCACAGGGAAACACACTGCATCCTGTTTGTTCCACAACTATTTTACAGTTTCGTAAGCATTTTAAGGTCCTCTCAGTTCGACAGTTTCCAAGAGCACCGCATCTCTATACAGTAAGTAAATGCTCACTCTGACAAGTGGTCAAACACATGATGGCACCTTGATATGACACAAGTATTTGAACAGCTGTTTGTACAGATTAAAAAAAACAAATCCACAGCAGAGTCCAAGAAAGTGATTTATTTCCACTTGCCCTTATGAGTTAAAGACAGTATCTTTTCCTTAAAAAAACAGTATCATGTACTATTTAGAAAATGATTACACCTTTCTTGTCCAAGCAGTTACACCCAAGTATGATCTCCTGTCTACCTTTTAAGGATAGGTGGGTTGGTTTCTTTCTTTAAGAGCAATCCTCAGAATGTAGCGTCAGAAAACGTATATAGGTGAGGATAGTTACCACCAAATGGATAAATGTTTCTGTATAATTATACATTAACACAGAGGAACTCATCCACCAACTAGTGCTCCATCGGCTCCTCTGCCTTTTCCACAGCTTCTTCTACAGGTGGAACCGGCTTAAAGAGAGGAAAAATAAAAATTTTAGGAAGGTAGAAGACAACACTTGACAAATCAGCTTTATCCTGATCTGAGCATCATGAGTGGTAAATGCTGCTCATGTCAGCAAACAGCTTACAAAGTACTGTTACCTGAATTAAGCTTAAAATACGATAAATTAAGGTTAAAATATGAGCAGGACAGAGTTGGTAATTAGGAGACTACGGAGGCATTGTGTGAAGGGCATGAGAAACATAAGCAGCCACTTGTGTTACAAAACAGGGAAAACTTGTACTTGATCAAAGATGAGGAAAGTGGATGACATTGGAACAGCCTGGCATAAATTTGGCATAAACTGATTTAAAAAGCATCTGACTTTCCAGCTGAGATTACGCAGTGTTCATACAGTAACTTCAAACTTTAAAAATCACCTGTCTAAAACTCTACTAAAGTAGTAGAGTTAAATTTATTGTAAACATAATAGATCATATCTAAATGCTGTCTTTCAAGAAAGCCTATTTATTTGTATCTAAACCACATACCTTTCTCTGTGGTCTCTCCTCAAGACCTTCTAGGAATGGTGCTACATCATCATCATCATAGATCGTAAACTCCATGTCTTTGCCCACAATTCCAATGGAAACATTCTGTCAAGCAAAGTTTTGAAAGCAGTGAGATGCATTTTTCTGCCATTAACCTTGGCTTTACAGTTTCCACTTACAAAAGCTTTCACATTTCAAAATCTTTTAAGTAAAATCATTCAAGGGTTTCAATTGCTTTTGTTTTCTTTTTAAAAAACATACACAATTTCTCAAAATCCCTCATTTTAATCTTATTTTGCATCTTCAATAACTTCAGCATTTTAAAAAGCAAGGTGAGCTAAGAATAGAAAAACAAGGAAAAGGGAAGATCCGCCACAAGCAGAACACCAACTAATGGATATCTTTAGAATTTTCTTGTTCAGCAGTTCCTCAATTCCTTGTCAGAGGTTTGTATGCCCTTCTGATGCTGGCTACTCAATCAACTGTTGTTACATTACCTTCCCTTACCTCCCAGGTGAATTACTGACTGTGCTCACAAATCAAAGCTGTGATTCTAGTTGCACGTAAAGCATCTTAAACACTGATCAAAGGTTAAAATAGAATGAAGCAACCAGAGAAACAACTTAGTGAAAGCATGATTTCTGTTAAGAAACTTAAAACTAACATAATTAGGAAATGCTAGATAAACGGGTGACATTAAATGATGATGATATTATCTCCTGGTATTCAGCTTCCAAGTTTCAGTGTCAGCCATACTTCACAAGAATTTTGTCACAGTAATTTCGAGTAACAATGGCAGTAAAATTCCTTAAGAAAACCTAGGACTTACCTTGGTGGTCAGATCCTGTTCAGCAGGAAGAGTCTCTCTCAGGGCACGCAGTCCATGTTTAACTAGCTCATTTAGATTACCTTAAAATGGAATAAGAAAGACATTTACAGACTATATGCTGTTACCTCTAGACACTCATTTTCCCTTCTTCCTATTCCTAGTTGACAACTACAAAATCAGCTTGGCTAACTTGACTTTCAGAGCTCCTTTCCTTTCTGGTACTGAGCACAGACTTAGTTATAAAAGTATACCTTGAGACACCAGCCCTTCCCTACACTTGAGGTCAAATGCGTCTGGTTTTGACACCTGCTTTGCCTTCAGTGCCCCCAGTGCCGTGATATTCCAGCTTTGGGTTTCTTCCCCACAAGCAGCTATTCAACAGACTTCTCGTCAACATTTCATCAAGAATAAATTCACCACTTTAAATGTACCACCTAAATACCTTGCCCTTACATACCATCCCTGCTCTGCTATGGAAAGAATTACACTTCCCCTGGGTTAAACAGGGCAGAGGCCTTTCACTTTTTTCCCTGCTTTTCTGAGCACAGCTTCTTTTTTCATTACATGCAATAAAAACATCCACATGTTAAGACATGAAAATCTGTAACATATTTCCATGCAGATTTACAGTTATGCCAAACTTGTCTACCAAAACTCATCTTTGTCTTGTTAAATGCAAAAGTATGGATCAGTATCAGAAAATACACTGCAGAATTGACGAATACCATTAGCTAGAGAGGGTCTCATTACTCACAGTCAGTGAACTCAGTCATGTGCCTCTCCAGGTAAGTTCGTGCTGACTGTGAGCGAGCACCAATGGACATTGCTTTGCAGTCAAAATAGTTTGCAGAGGGACAAGTCTGGAAGATGTGAGGACCCATATCCTACAAAGAGAAAGAAAAAAACCCACAGAACATAAAAGAAATGTACAAATTCATACCAAGTCTGCTGCTCGAACATGATATCTTCTAAAAGAGTTTTGCTTCATGGTACATTGCACAGCCTGCATGTATGCACAGAAATATATTTTATTTTGCTGATCATATCACTGTCCCTACATAATTCCTTCAAATAGTTTGTAAACACCCAAAATCAACAGCAAAATATTTACAGAAACAAATCTCATTTTTGCTGTATCTCATTCTGTACCTTAAAATATCTAACAAAGTGTAGGTAGGATTAGCTATTAACACTTCTAAAAGTTATGCTTTAGGGTAAGATACAGACAATTATTTCCTTATTCAGAGAATTTTGATGAGTCTGCCTCTTCTATCTTTCCCTCTTAACATCTATTTGTTGTGTAAAGTTTCACTAAGCACAGTTTCTTGCAGATCACTAGGAACCAGTGCAGCTTACTCACATCATAGCCTGCAATGAGCAGTCCTACACCGTATGGCCTCCTGCCGTAACGCTGCGTCGGGATCTGGGTTTCTGAAGCAAGCTAAGGAAACAATCTCAAAATTACATGTTAATTACCCAAAACATTTTCCTAAGCCAAGCAGAGATGCACCAAAATGTATTGTTATGGGACAGTCTCTGAAATAATACATAAGCAATGTGAATAAAGAACAATCTTCCAATAAAATTTTCCAACTTGAATTTTAAGCTGTGATATACGCAAATCATTTTATTAACAAATAAAAAGCTATATAAGTATTACAAGCATAAAAAGAAAGGATACTGCTTCCAATTAGTGACACTAGGCGAGAAACTGGAAGAGGTCTATCAAACACAAACCTAGAATCCAAGCACTCCTGACGCATGAAATTGCTAGAAAGCAAAAAAATAAAAAAGCAAAAGATCAAAACAATGCATAGATCAAGGACACAAAGAAGTTTTGTCTTAATACCTGTCTGTTAAGGTAAACAATTTTTGTTTCAGCTCTGCTTGTTGAGAAAAAGGGTCAAAGCCCTTACATAACTTCATTTCACCATGACCTATAATTGTTATTTAGAAAGTTGACCACAGGTTTGAAAGAATGCAAATACAAATGCAAAGAAGGCAGAAGTTCATGCAGGCAACAGAGGGATCATCTGGAAAAGAGCCACATCTATAATGGCAACACTGCTTTGTAACATTACAGCAATTAAAATTTACTTTAGAAAGTCTTTCTATCTCTTCCTTGTCCTTTCAAACGGAGGCATACTCCTACTTCCACGTACATTTACCTCATCTGAACAAATTACATGGCCAGCAGGTAAAAGCAAGCCCCTCTGAAGCCCACACATACAGCACCCTGTGTTCAGTAACTTTTTTAAGTGTATGTATACAGAAGCAACTGCCAGAGGGAAAGAAGTGATGCACTTTCTCAGACTGCTTGGAAGCCCCATCACAGTGAGGAAACCAGACAGGACTGTTTTACTAGTAACAAAACCAAAGAGCAAAATTTTGGGCCAAACAAATGAGATTTCTGCCAACTAGTTAAAAATCTGCCAGAATTTTGTGCTGTGGTCTTTGGCATAGTACAACAAAGCAGCAGCTTAAGACTAATCCTCAGCCAAGCAGAAAATCTCATTTGCAATAGTCTGAATGAACTTTCACTCATTATTGCAGAACTGTGTATGTCAACAACCAAGATACTCACCACAAGAGTCTTGCATCGGCAGTAAGTCCAGCAATTGAGATACCAATATGGTTGTCAACGTACAGGATTTTTTTCTGATGAGCTGCCAGCTCAGACTGTGCTCTCTACACATAAAAGGAGAAAGTTATGTGGCAAACTGAAGAGCCTGCCAAGCACTGTGGAGAAATCTGCTAACATTTTTAGCAAGAACTGAAAAGTAACATGAAACAATAAAAAAAATTAATTATAAACTTGCAAAAGAAGACAAGAAAAACCTAATTCCATTTCAATAGGAACCTGTCAGAATGAACGAAAGAACACCCATGCAAGCTTTGGAAAAACAAAGAAACAGATTTACTAATAAGCTATTTAGATTTAATAACTATTGAAAAGGAAAAAAAAAAGCAGACACTATCTTTTAAAGGGAAAAAAGTCTTTCACTCATTCCCTCCATTTTTTGAAAATCTGTTTTGCATGGGTGCTGAAAATATTCAGTTCTATACTGGTGCTCAAGCAAAAGGAAACTGGGATTGCATTTACATTACACATAGAAGATCCAACTGCCCAAAACTGATTTGCCAACCCAAAACTTTTCTATGAGCATTACTGTCACAAGAACAAAGTTTTGAAGTTACCTTGAGAGCAACCAGAACAGCGTGTGTTTTGGACTTCAGCCCCACCGTAGCTGAGCCTTGTTTCACAGCTTCCATGGCATATTCTATTTGATGAATTCGGCCCTACAAAAACAAAGCAAAGGTGAGCATTCTCAAGTTAATCCTTTAAAGCAATTTTCAGTGGGTTTGGATTTTCAGACCTTTGACTCCCCACCCCAACAGGGACACTTTCTCCATCACAGTTCAAACCTACAATCCTCAATTGTCTTTAGCAATGCCTCACCATTAACCCAAAAAACCTTGGCCATCTCTGAGCCCCTCACTACTGCACACAAAGGAACATAAGAAGGAAAAATAAAGACTGACTAATCTTGACATTACAAAAATCACAAGACTTTTGCCATTGTCTTTAGAGAAATCAATGTTTTACCCACTGTGATTCAAAGACAGAACTTCCAGCTGAAGTTGGATACAACTTTTAATCCAGTTTCCTGAAGAAATGAATCTTACGTAATTGTTGCATCTCACCATCCATTCCCCAATAACTTCTGAACAAGTTATTGGTCAACTGCAGTGAAGTCTGAAAGAGGAGTAGAGGTCTCAAAAGAAATTGAGTCCCCACAGGTTCTGCAAGGGTGTGCAGAAGCTTTGGAGGAAAATGTGACAATGCCCATTTAATGGAAACACTGAGGGAAAATCAGCTCATTTCCTGCACTCCAGCCCACATCAGACAGGGCAGTGCTGCCCTGCAAGCACTGACACTCCAGAACACAGCCCACAGGTGCATCCCACCAGCTGTGACAGAATGGAATGTAGCAGCAGTTACAGCAAAATATGCCAGGGATGATCTACAGGAAATCACCTTCTCACAGGTTGTTGGGGTCTTTTGGGCATGAGGTTCTTTATTTGATTTATCAAGAGAATTACAAAGTCTACTAGATGCTTGAAAAACTCTAATGTACCAATTCACCCACTAAGTTATAAATGGGATTTCAATACCATAGGATATTTCCTGCCCAAGAGCAGCATTGAATCGCTGTGCGCTGTCCAATATGCATTTGCCTCCTGTCATGAATGACTTGTGAGACTGTAAGAATATGAAACCACTTCTAGCTTTTAGTCTATTTCCTTTTCTTTACTACCATATTTGAAAACATCTCCCAATAAACATGATTATTCTTTGCTTCTACAGAGACAGCACGAAGCCTCCCTGACAGTCCACAACATGGGAAACTGGGCACACACAGCTGCACAGATGTCAGAATTGAAGCACAAACCGCAGCACAAAATGCAATGGCATTTAACCACTTACATGTTCTGGCTTTCAATGTTATAAGCTGTATAGATGGAATTTATTCACGAGGAACGTTTGTGACCACTTTAATTTAGAAAATTAAGATCTGTGAATTCACATCACAAAAATCAGTACCCCAGATTCCATGCTCCAGGTTACCCTGTGGGTACAGGCATTCAAACAGACCCTTACAAAGCAGTAAAAATTGTGCACAGATACAGGTGCTGTTATATCCCACTTGAAGAAGTGGCATATTCTCACTCAAGCAGTAAATACTAACTCTTAATAATTTCATTTTTTTCTGAACAATTTGAATGCAGTAAAGTGCTAATGAAAAAAAGGAAACGTTATTCCCAATTTAAAAACTAAATAGTTCCTTTCCAGTATTATCTAGTGGACCAAAGAGAGAATGACCTAGCAGTGGCCTAGCATTGGCGACACTTAAACTGAACTTCATGCTTTTTGTACCTTACTTACCAACTTCTTACAACAGATCATAGAATCATGGGTTGGAAGGGACCTTTAAAGATCATCTAGTCCAACTCCTGAGGTGACTGCATCTGTTTTGTACCTCACAGGTACTTTCAGAAAGCAACTGCCTTAAGCACTTTGAGGTGACAGGGCCCACCTCAGCACCACTCAGTTCATGCACCGGAAGACCTGAGATGTGCCTATGGATTTTTGGACACCTGCAGCCTACAAGGGAGAGGGGAGCAGCCTGCAGGAAGCTTCAGGCACCTGACTACAACCTGCACAACTGCGATACCACTGGTAGGAGGTGGAGAAAACCCAGAAAGCAAATTAAAACCCCAGTGACAAAGCACATAAAGGCTTTACCTGCGGGCTCCACACTGTGACATCATTGTCATACTGGTTGCGAAACTGGAATGAAGAAAATAAAACTCATTAGTGTTGCTAATAAGTGAGCAGGAAGAGTGTTCCCAAGGGGAGTCCTGGTTGTTTTCACAGAATCAGCTAGGTTGGAAAAGACCTCTGATATCACTGAGTCCAATCTATGACCAACCACCACTTTGTCAACTAAGTACCACATGCAGTCTTCTCTTAAACATCTCCAGGGTTAGTGACCCCACCACCACCTCCCTGGGCAGCCCATTCCAATACCTAATCACCCTTTCGGTGAAGAAATTTTGCCTTTTGTTAAATTCCTTTTGTCAAACTATTTGGGTTGGAAGGGACCTCTGGAGATCTTCTAGTCCAAGCCCCCTCTGCCAAGGCAGGGTCATCTACAGCAGGTTACACAGGAACGTGCCCAGGTGGATTTGAAATGTCTCCAGAGGGGGGGACTCCAGGCCCTCCCTGGGCCGCCTGTCCCAGCGCTCTGCCACTCTCAGCGTAACGTTCTTCCTCATGTTGAGGTGGAACTTCTTGTGTTTTAGTTTATGGCCTTTGCTCCTCGTCCTGTCGCTGGGCACCACCGAAAAGAGTCCGGCACCGTGCTCTTGGCACCCGCCTTTGAGATATTTCCGTGCATTGACGAGATGCCTCCTCAGTGCTCCCTTCTCCGGACCAACCAGGCCCAGCTCCGCAGCCCCTCCTCATGGGAGAGACGCTGCGGCCCCCGGGGCGATGCCCACACGCAGCCCCGCGGTGTGTGCGTGCCCGGCCCGCAGCAGGGCCCGCTCTCCATCCACACTCCGGTCCTCAGGCCCGGCCGCGCCCGCGGCCCCGCGTGGCCCGGGAACTGCTTACTCACGGGCCCGCTCCCTGCCGCCCGCCCGCCCGCCTCCCCCGCGCCGGCTCCGCAGCGCCGAACCTGGGGAGGCTCCCTACCAGCCCGGCCGCTCCCGGCCCCGCTGTCCCGGCCCGTCCCGGCCCATCCGCCGCCCCCCTCTCCCCTCTCCCCGCTCACCATCCTGCCGCTCCTGCCGCTCCTCCCGCCCCGCGCTCGCGGCTCCTCCAGGCGACGGCGCCGCGACCGCTGCAGGCAGCGCCAGCCGCGCCGCCGAGTCATCGATCGCGCGCGCAGGCGCGGCGGCCGCCCCGCCGGGTGAGGGGTGGACGGACAGACAGACGGACACCGACGCGGCGGAGTGAGGGGCGGACGGACAGACAGACGGACACCGACGCGGCGGAGTGAGGGGTGGACGGACAGACAGACGGACACCGACGCGGCGGAGTGAGGGGTGGACGGACAGACAGACGGACGGGCACCGACACGGCGGTGTGAGGGACGGACGGACAGACAGACGGACGGGCACCGACAGGGCGGTGTGAGGGACGGACGGACAGACAGGCACCGACAGCGCGGTGTTAGGGACGGACGGACAGACAGGCATCGACAGCGCGGTGTGAGGGATGGACGGACGGACAGACAGACAGACGGACAGACACGGACAGCGCGGTGTGAGGGACGGACAGACAGACAGACAGACAGGGTGTGCGGGCTGAGGGCACGTCCGAGCGCGGCCCGTCGCTGTCAGAGTTCACGGAGCACCCCGGGAACCGGCAGAGCCGCGCTGTGCCGCCCCCGGGCCCCGGCGAGGCGGAGGCGCTGAGGCTCGGTGCGGCCGCGGCTCAAAGGGGCGGTGGGAAGTGCTGCGAGAGCTCCCCCGTGGAGCAGGTGAGCCGAAAGTTTAGGTAGAAGGCAGGCGACCCAATACTGGACCCGTGTTTCTATTCCTTTAAACAGGTATCGAGCTGCTGAAGTCACAGAAAAGTCGAACTAGTATACAACTAGTATAACTAGTATGTATCTATGTGTGTGTATATGTATATATATAGTTATATACTAGTTTTATATATATGTACTAGTTATATACTAGTTATATATATATAACACTAGTATATAACTAGTTTTATATATATAAACTAGTATATGACTGGTTTTATATATATAAACTAGTAGGCAACTAGTATAACATAAAACTAGTTATGTATTAGTTTTATATGTATACTATAGACTATATATATATCTACATATAGACTAGTTTTATACATTTATAACACTAGTATATAACTAGTTATAGTGTTATATATATATACACACACTAGTATATAACTAGTATGTATATATAACCTTTTGATTATTGCAGGCACACTTCTCTTGCCACTGGAGGATTTTCTCCTTTTTTTCCCTGGAAAGGACTACAGTGTTGTCTAGGAAATAATAATAATAATAAAAAGTCTAAACAGAGTGATTTAAGTTATCCAGCTTGTTAATTTTAAGCTTTCTAATTAATAAAAGTTCTTTTGATTTGAAATTACTTCCTTTCTTCAGCATTGTTTGGTGGACACTTAAAACAGGATGCATAAACATTTTAAGTAAGCTGAACAGCTTTCAAGTTTCACGGAGCCTTCAGTAAATATTCCTGCAGGTTTTGCTATAATCCCATTCTGCAACAACTTCCTACAGCAATAAGGGACTCCCTAAAGATCCGTTTGCTCCGCCTGCAGTAACAGAACAATAGACAGACATTTCCTCTTGTTTTGGCAAAGCCGTGGTATTTTTGATAGAGCAGTACACCACGCCAAGACTTGGTATTGTGCTGTATTTATACAGCAAGTTATATTAGGAGCCAAGATTTTGGTGATAAAAAGGAATGTTTTTTTGGTAATAGCTGCATAAATGAAGAACTTTGAAAGCTATATGAACTATTGTGTAGGTTTGTTAAATAACAACTGAAGTATTTTCCAGAGTAATCTTTTTCCCTTTATTACATGGATAGGAAAAAAACAAAACCCACATTCAAAACCAAACTAACCAGATGTCCAGCTATTAAAAATTTATTCTAAAGCAAGTGGATTCAGGTCACGTGACAACAGGAAGGGTAGCATGGAACAGAGTTCCACCTGCTCTCCAGCACTGCAGTCAGCACAACTGGTACTGTATTCCCAAGGCAGCAGCACAAGAGGATGTTGAAGGCAGGAGTAATCTCTAGAAAGGGGAAATGTTTACCGTGGAAGGAAGTCATTCACTTCCTTCTGGATGCTCCTGCTTGCCCTTTAGGCTCAGTGCTACAGGCAGGGCTAAAGCCAGGGGGTTTGGAATGTATTTCTGATTACATCTCAGTGCGATGGTGTTAAAGAGCACCCAGCCTATTCCCCATTAATATATTTGAACCAAGAGTATAATATTTAAATACAAAATGAGAGAAAAGCAAAGTCAACAAGGCAAAATCAAATAGCTCTTTTTCAGATAACAAAGGCATCAAACCAGAAAGGAAGCATTTTGCATATATTTTGCCCTAATGTGGCAGTTACTAAAGTTACTAATGTTAATGGTTTGTGAGCCACCTAAAGTTGTCAGAAAATTTGAATGAGGGTCTTAAGTGAGAGTCTCAGTAAAATGTAAGTGATGCATAAGCATTATGTTGATCTCTGCACCAGAGAAAATGTCACCCTGGCTATATTTAATGGTGGTGCAGTGGCCAGCACGAAATGATCTGACAGTTTTGGACAGCTTCATAGGAGATAAAAAATCCACATGACAAAAGGCTACAGTGATGTGGTTGGCAGACACGGCAGAAAAAGCAGTGCTGAGTAGCCAAGGTGGTTAAACTGCTCGTTTTTCCAAGCGCTGTTATGATACACATTTCTGAGGCAACATGGGACACAACTTCACATGGATTTTGCCACTGCTGTTATCTGATCCACTATTAAACAACTCCAAAGATATCCCAATTATCTGTATTCCGGCTATTATTTTTGTAATACGAAAAGCTACAAAAAAGTGCATCAAATGTTTTCTTTGGTAGCAATCCTAAGACCACTCTTAATATACACTTGTATAGTTCTGTTGAAGGTTTGAATTAATAGAAAAGGAGGATTTAAAAAATAGAAATTTAGTTGTAGGTAAAAAAAGCAAATGGTGAGCAGCAATCAACATATTACATCATAAAATCACAATATGAAAGACTACAGGACTGAAAAGTAAAACTATACTCAAATTTAAATAAACTCCTTATAAACCATCTTCGTTAGGAGAAAATTGTATTTTCTCACTTTAGTTTCAAAGTTGGCAGTCTCTCATATTCGGGATCACTTCAGTGCAATAATTACACAACTGATAACTCTATGAAAACTTGTCCAGTCTCAGTAATGGCCAAATTAAATGTTAGGAACGATTAGGAAGGAGAACAAAACATAAAGTGCCACTGTATAAATCCATGCTGCATCTGACACCATTAGACTTGAACACTGGCTGTGACTTACTTCCCACCTTGAAACCATGTGGCAGCACTGAAGGCACTGGGAAAAGTAGAAAGAAGAATTCAAATTATCAAATAGCTTCATATAAAGAATGACAATAAAGAGTAGAAGTCTTCAGTCTAAATGCCAGATAAACAAGGAAAGGTGATGGACGCTTGTGAAATCACAGCTGGCACAGAGATGCTGCATAGCTGTGATGCTTCTCTGTCCTGCAGCACTGGCACTGGTGTCAATAAAAACAACAGGTTCAAGCAAAGACAAAGTGATATTTCTGAGATGTGTCATACCTGTGCTGTGGAAACCTTTTCACCTGAACACATCATGGTTTTTTTGAAAGCACTGGCCAAATTGACAGATAAAACAACTTTCCAAGGCACCAATACTGCTTATAAAATGTTTGAACTGTGTGCAGTGGTGAAAGCAGTTAACCTAAAACATGCATATACAGTCTCAAGAGAAGCAAGTGATACTATTTTATTCCATGTTATGTTTCCAGTGAAGTTATAAACAGCATCTGACATCTGAGTGATGACAGGCATTGCTCTGCAGAGATTGATGTACAGCAACTGAAAGGCAAGGCCATTATGCCTCCTCCTCTGCTGATTCACTAGAGGAAACAGCATTCCATCAAGTCCCCTTTTGGGATAGCACTCACCATCAGCCTGCATTAACTGCTGCGTGCTATGCTCCTGTAGTTATATGGAGTTCTTGGGAAAAGATTGGCGTCACTGGGGTCACTGGTAATGCTCCCAGGGGCTGCGTGTTGGGCTACTTAGGCATAGCAGACTGCAAAAGACAAAGAAAAAAATGCTGTGCCAAAGTAAAAGACAGACTAAGTGAAGGCAGCATCTCCATCCCCTTGGAGAAGGGAAGGATGGATCCCAGAGAGATCATGGGGCCTCTCCTGTCAGATGGACAAGTGATTGCGCACAAATAGCAGTGCTGTCATATTCAGGATTGAACATTTTGACTAAGTTGTTCTGAGAATTGTCTTATTCCCTCATCAATGTGAACAGTCTGTTTTTGGATTTAAAACAGGTAATAACTTCATGAAGAGATGCATGGTGAAGATACTACTTAATAGTAGGCTTTTGCCTATGACATTGGTTGTAATTGATGATGTTCTCATCAACTACCTCAAAGCTAAGCATAAAAATTTGGCAGCTGCTATAAAGGTACATACTTCTCTTTAAGATCATTTAAAGATGATCTTGGAAGTTCTCACAAAAAAAAAAAGGCTAACATTTTTTGTTTAGTACTGTAAACAGGAAAAAATAGCCTCTCTCTATAAGTATGCCTGATTTCTTCCCTATTCTTTTGCTGGTGCCTTAGTGGAGGCGCAGATATTTTTTTCTCTATGACACCCTTGTATTCAGGTTGACAAAGGCATTTTTTACCATTTTTAAACTACTGACCAATTTAAACCACTGGAATATTTTGTTATGAAAAATGTTAACTCTGGACACTTTAAAGTCTGTTCCTAATTTTTTTTTTTAATCCATAGCTTTTGTGAACTGACATCATCTGACCTTTTCAGGACCGGCCTACAGGGCAACTAACCTTGCTTGATCATCAAAGCTGGCTGGGAAAGGACAGGCAAGGCAGAAAAGAGTCTGTCCAGTCCTGGAACAAACAAGGGGCACACAGTTCAACACAGTAGAGCTGTTGCAGCATATCTTGGTCATAGAAATAGGTTTAATTTGTAAGTTCTTGTCTGAATAAAACAAAATTGTATTTATAGATAGATTTACATGGATATTATTGCTAGTTATTTCTTGAATTTTATTCCTTCACTCTTGCGTGAGGAAGGGTTGCTGTATAATATACTTTTATTGTACAAGAAAAATATATTTTCAGCTGCAAATTGCTTGCTAAACTAGAAGTTATGATTTAAACAGTGTACATAGTATTGTCTGAGTCATCAAAATATAACTGAACAACTATTATAATTTATGGAGAATTATGAAATATATTATTGCAGTTATAGGAAAATCTGTTTAGCTTTATATTTCAATGAAAAGAATGGCAGTTATTAAGTTTCTGAGGGTCAAAGATCCATTTCAGTGTGCACATAGCTGCATAAGCTCTTTAAAATATATTAATTGCTCTGCTGATTTGTATTGTTGTAATTAATTTTGACTGAGCATAACTTATTTAAAACCAAAGTGTCATCAAACCTTTAGCAGTAGATATGTAACATTTTGAGACAGACATCTATGAATAAGGCACAGATTGATGAATAAATACTATATCAGTTATGTTAGTGATGAAATTTTTCAAAATTCCTACCTATGAAAGAATTAAGTGCAATTGTCAGCATAGATAGGAAATAACAGAGTGGCACAGAAATAAAGCCTTTGTAAGCCGTGAGACCACTAATGCATCCCATTTCCTTATGACAGACTTTACTGTCATATTAAATTAATGATTGGACAAAGTATTGCCTTCTTAGTTATGCATTTATATTCCATAAATATTTTACGACTACTTATATGTAGATCACACAATAAAATATTCACAATGTTTTTGCCAAATCTATTATTGCCAAAAGTTCCTGCTTGAAAAGTGGAAGTACATTTACATACAGGAACAAATTTGCCAGAGGATATTAAACTAAAAGGGAAAAAAGGGAGAGAAAAGACCCTAGGAATGACTTACTATTCATGGCAAAACATTAAGGATTTATGTGACACTTCTCTTTACGGGCATTTCCAAGTTCTGTGAGAGCGTCAAACTTATTGTAATAGTCAGTTACTGTTTAGGCAACAGTTTGAGTATTTGTAGACCACACTTTTCAAAAAGTGACTCAGCCTATTCTTAACATGGATTCAGTTTTTAATTTGAAAAGACTACAATACAGAATTAATACGCAGGGAAAATAGATGTTTGAGTAGGCTTTAGTCTTAAAAAGTCTTGCTGTCATCAGTCAATTTTGGGTTTTTTTATGGTTTGCCAAGCTCCTAATTTTGCTACATGGATTTTAACAGCTTTGCTGTCATGCATATCCCTATTTTCATAGTACAAATTTTATTTGGCACTGCCATCTTTATTACATGTATTCTTAAACTAACAACAATACAAGCAGAAATCTAAGCCTGTCCTGACAAATGTGAGAGAGCTTCTGGCACTGTAGTGTCCATTGTCTGCAATTGTTCTGACAGCTCACGGAGCTCAGACACTGCTTCACACATGTTTATATTATGAACAAATTCCATTGATCTAAGGAAAATTCTAAATCCAGAGTATTTGGCACAACACCTTGGCTTCTATGCCTGGTCCAGGAAAGGATTCAGTGATGGGCCTGAAGGGCTCAAAATTAGTTCCAGACTGCATCGATATAACCCTGCCTTGAATCTAGCTAGTGAGTATCTGAAAACCTCTGCGTTAGTTATTAGCATATCACTACATAGTCACACATCTGCACATCTGGCTTTGATTTTAAGAAGTATGTATCAAATAAATTTGTGACTACAGATGTCTCATTCACAACAGATTCCGTGGCACTAAAATATTTTAAAGCTGTGTTTATCACATCATTAAATGAACAGGAATAATAATTCTTCAGGCAAAAGTTCTTATCAAATGGAAGATTTCATACTTGGAATAGGGAAGTTTAAAAGAAAAAAAAAATAGACTTTGGAATCAAAAGATTATTTCTGCATTCGTGTAGACCCTTTTACTGTGTTGTAATACTTAATAAACACAGGAAGATATTTTCTGGGTTGGAAATAGAATACATACCTTAGGATTTTGAAGTGACCAATGGCAGAGACTATCAATATTTTGTTGTGCAATTTGAAATGCATTAAGGCAATACAATTACCAGAGAGCCTTGGGTACCTTCTTGCCTCAAAGTGAGCAGCAAATAGAAATGCATTTGTATTTCTTTTAATATTGTGTAAAATCACATGGTTGAAAGTTACAAATTAAGCTACTCTCAAACAGAATTATCCTTTTATCTAATTCTGCCTCCTCACTGTTAACTTTACACAACGCTCAGCACATTATTCAGATTAGATTCAGACAAAAAAAATTATTCTTACCACTAACATAAAGCATTAAGTTACTTTGTTTAGGATCTTATCCAAAAAATCACTTATACAATGTATTTGGAAGTATTCCCCGACGCTGCTTCCCTATCAGTAATTACCAAGCTTCATCTGAGTATGTGGCTTGCCCTTTCATAATGTAGTTTCTACTAAAGTGACATCAATATATATTTCTAATGCAAATCAGACTCATTAAAGATTTCTTCAGAATATATCCAACATGGGTTTTAAAATCCAGTTTCCGAGTAATAATATTTGCAGCATCATCAATGATTGTTTTTTGACTGACTTCAGTATAGCCTGTTTTACTTAGATCTTGAACATGTAGTTGGTATTGTCAAATTTAAATAAGGTATATAAAATATATTTGATTTCCACTTTTATTCAAAACTAGTGGTTATGTGATTATATTTTCAAATGTCATACTATAGTATTTACCTTGTGAATTTTAAGGTTTACTGTAGGCACTGAGTATCACCCTCCATTAACACATTTGTGAATGGTCTTCTGAGTTTTGGCCCAAATCTGAATAGCCACAAAGAAAGAAAGAAATTTAAAACTATTACAGGAATTGGCACATTTGTATTTTTACGAAGTTTTTTAATAATACAGCAGCAGCACTTCATTGCATGGGCAGGATTTACCTGTCCTTTAAGAGACTTTTTAGCACTGATACCAAATTGACCAACTTTCTCTGATCTCTAGCCAGGGGTGAACTCATTGTACAATCACTTCTGCAAAATGAAGTGAATGTGAACTTCGTAGGCTGTTTCTCACCTCAGGAAATGCCATTTCTTAAGCTGCACTTCTGCATATGCATTATTACCAGTTTAAGTATTTTCTTTAAATAGTTGATACCAGTTTTAATGCATATCTAGCTGTGCATGTGTTCTTCCATACTTTTTCTGTCTTAATGTATTCTGGTTCCAAGATTAGCCTAAAAGTTATGATGGACCTGTGATGAATATTCACAAGCACTTCAAAGTTCAGGTACTACTTCTGACCACTCAAACGTGTTCAGAAACAGAGGAAACAACTATGATATTCAGAACCTACTTGAAAACTAGTAGATAAAGGAGACAAAATTATTAACAAACCCTTCAAGATACAATTGCTGTAGTATCAAAAAAACCCCAAAGAATGTACTAGCCTGTAAGTGCAGAGCTCAAAGAGCAGTCAAATAGATTGAGCTGGTAGAGGAACTGAGCACCATGCAAGAAATAGAGCAGAATTGTGGGCAATGATGACAAGGAAAAGAAATAGGCTTTCCTGTGTGTCACATGGAAAATTAAGTCTACAATTTGTTCTTCTATTAATTAGGATATTTCTCTAAAGGAAAAAAAACCCCAAAACCACAAACATGAATTATCTCCTTGAATGATTGATTACAAGAGTCTGGAAGCCACTCTGGAGTAAAAGGACTGGCATTTCCTATTCACATCCATGGGAAGAATAGGACTTGGTTAACCACATTCCTTTAGAAAAGTCTCAAGTACATTGACATGGACTTCTTGCGTGTGATATGGATGCTTGAATGACCTAATCTGTTTCTCAGCTCATTCAAGAACCCAGACAGATTGCAGAAGCATCTGATACCTGATATATTTACTTCTGGAGAGGATAGCATACCTCCTTCCAATCTCAAGTCACCCAGGCACAACTTCTAGCCAAGAAAGCAAATGTCCGTTACAAGACCTGGCAGAATGGGTATTTAGAAGAACATTGTAATAATGATGTTGCTCAGACTCATACATCAAAAAGTCAATACTTCAAAAAAAGGGCAAAACTTTACTAAACAACCAGTAGAAGTGCAAGTTATTTCCTACCACTTCTGCTTACTTCTGGTATCATGTTCTAGCTCACACCACTTTGTGAACCATAATGCTTCTTTGTAAAGGATGCTAAAGAATCTCTTTTATTATTGCTTTATTCTCCCTGGGAACACAAAAGCCAAGAAAATTGCCTAAGAAATAAGGAGGAGGTGAAACCACAGACTGCCGTCCCTGCTGTGTCAAGTGAGGCTTGCAGGATTGTTCTAGATGATATATGACCCTCAATAATTGGAGAGTCAAACTTCTGGCAAAAATCTTTAGGCAGTAATCTGATAAAGGTCACCAGATGGTCAAAGATCTTGGGGATATAGTTTGAGAAGCACACAAGGTAGTTCCAAATACGGAACTAAAATGAAAAGTCCAGTCTTTTATGCAACAAGTAACTCATGAGTTCTAAGAGAAGTAGCTTTGGAAAGTGCTTATGATGTAGTGAGGGGAGATGGAGATGTTGATCGCAGGCATATCTTTTCCTTAAGTATGTGATAATATGGCAATAGGTTGTGTTAGGTCTCTCTGGAAAACAGATAGCATGATACTGCAGGTCTGACAAGCTTCTCCAATTGCCACAATGGTCATGGAACTGACCCACTCCTAAGGTCTTGTTAGGGAATCAAGAGGGTCCAAGGTATGGGGTTTAGTCTTTGTCTGGAGTACTGCTCTTTCCCATCCTGACCGAAACAGAATGCTCTAAAACAATTCTCTAGTTTGTTGGTGGGATAGTAAGCTATTTTGATGATACTTTATCCTGAAGAACTCAAAAACCTAATTAACAAATGCTCCTGGAGCTGGTGCTAACGATCTCAGTGGGTATAAAGAGAAAGATGCACGGGGATATTGGCTATCAATGCAATGGGGATGATTGTCTGAGATTATGAAACAATTGCCAAGATCAATACACCTCTCAAAATCCTAAAGAAGAAACTAACAAAGGTGACTGACATTTCCAGCAGTAGCTATAACCCTCTTAACTGTAAAAAAACTGACAAAGTTTTGAGTCTGGGAGTCAGCATTCCAGAACTCACAGGTGCTGATGAAATGAGGAATCATTTTGGTTCAGCTGACATGTAAGAATGGTTGAACACAAAGAGGTTTGTGCTTATTGTCCCACTGGCATTACACAGGGGGCTGATACTTGTGCACTCTCTGCTGCCATCAATAAGATTATCTGGCCTGTAGCACTAGGTACAGACAATGCTCTCAGGGAGAAAGGAAACAGATCAGCTGATAAAGGGAACAGGGAATCCTTGCCTAACTCAAACAAAGTGTGTTTAGCTTGCTGTCAATCACCAAGGAAGCTTTATATACTCATTTCCCTTATGTCCCAATTCAATATATTCCTGAATCTGCTATAAACCCAAAAGTTTTTAGCTAGACATCTCAGAAGCATGTTTATAGATCATTATTTTCTAAAACCTTGGTATAAATATATACATATAGCAGTGTACAGAATCACGGCTCTCAAATAAAAACCTGAAATTTAATTAGTTATTTCAATCTACATGCCAGATTAATATATTTTACAGAAATTCAACATTTTTCGGTTCAGAAATGTGTTAATTTCATCATTAGATTTGGTATAGACCTATTTGTGTAGGAGACCTGGCTGGGCAGGTAACCAGATAGGATAGATTTCAGGATTTCAATCAATACCATAACTGCCTCATGTACATTTTAACAATTCCTAAAGTACAAAGTATATGAATTGAGTCTGGAAAACCAATATCTTTTTTTTTCCCTCTAATATATCAGAAAGCATTGATAATTTAAGCAAGATTTCCTTAAAACTGGAATGCTGTTTTCCTTCTTGCCTTCAGTCCTTTCAGAACTCACACGCAAAATGCATCAGTCATGGGAAGGGGAGACAATAATAAATAAAATCAAAACGAAATTTATGTGTAACAGATATATTCTTCACTTTCAACATTAAAGGAAGCAAACATGCCAAGTTTGTAATATTTTAATGATCAGAGCTATTTAAGTAACTTCACAGGAAGAAATCAAGGCCAAAACTGAAGATCATAAAATCTTCTTTAAATTCAACAATACCACCTGGCATCGGATGTTCACTTTTTAATATAGAAATGCTTCAGAATTAACAGCAGCAGTTTAAGTATGTGATGTAAGTAACTTCAGCTAGAGTGTGTCACTCAGCTTATTTGGTCTCTGGATAACCTGCTGGTACATAGCATTTTTGTAATTTTAATGCATGAATTAATGAATACAGTGCTTAGTGTTTTAAATCCCAAAAGTTGCGTGCCTCTACGAGACCTACATTTAGGAAACTACTATATTGCAAATAATCCTTACAGTAATTAAGTACTACAAACTGAAGTGGCCAGGAATCACAAACTTTCAAGTCATTACCAAGCACACATGGGTAGTAAGCAGTAATTATTATGAATTTTAGAGTCTTTGTAATTGGCAGCAATCACAGAGAAAGTGATTGTAAACCAGCAACTTTTACAAATAAGGAAATAAGTAAACAATAATAAAAGGTAATACAGGTATATGTTCACTTCATTTACTAATTGTACTGTTTGTTCACTATGCTTTTTTTCTCTAGCAATATACTGGCATAATATAATATTCATATAACTCGGGATTGACAGAATATTTTTTCCAAATGTAATGAAAATTCCATCAAGGTTGAACTAGATAGATTTTCAGGTCATTTTTTCCATGTTTTCATAAATTGTTACATAATCACAGAATCATTTAGGTTGGAAAAGACCTCTGAGATCATCAAGTCTAACCTTTGACCAATCACCAGCCTGTCAACTAGGCCATGGCACTAAGTGCACATCCAGTCATTTCTTGAACACTGCTGGGGATGGTGACTCCACCACTTCCCTGGGCAGCCCCTTCCAATGTCTGATCACCCTTTCTGTGAAGAAATTCTTTATGATGTCCTGCCTGAACCTGCCCTGGCACAGCTTGAATCTGCGTCCTCTCATCCTGTTGCTAATTGCCTGGTAAAAGAGGCCAACTCAAACCTGGCTACAACCTCCTTTCAGGGAGTTGTAGAGAGCAGTTAGGTCACCCATAACTTAAACAATCACAACAGGAAACATTATGGAATGGTATAAATGATATTGTAAATACAGCATAAATAATAACTTAGTTAATGATGTAATCTGAAACACAGTTCTCCACTGATACAGTGTTTGAGTTTGTGATAGTAGGCATCAGTCATTTCTAGCTCATTATTATTAATTGAGCATAAAAGCAAAGATATCATAATGTCAGCTTCTGGATTTCCCTAATCAGCCCTGTTAAAACTATTGCTGTGTCCAGCTTGCTCCCTTTCAAGGTCCTTTCCTCTAAGGGCTTTGTTAATTCAAATACAAAAACTCCAAAGCAACGGAAGAACCCTTTTAAATGTGTTGGTTTTGCTATTGTGAGTCAATCATTACACTTTCATTGCAAGAAAGATCCAACAGGTGCACAGGGCTGATTGTTTCTACATCATTACTTTGCACACCAGTATGCTGGGCACATTTTAGCTATAAATAAGCACATAAAATGTAATCAACTGAAGTTAATACACCTGCTTTATCTAGATTCAGAATTTGTAGAATTTCCATATCGTACCCTCATTTTTACTTAGGTGGTCAATTCAAATATGTTGTTAACAATAGAGGAGAGGGGCTTTTTATGGTGGACTAGTTTTTGCTGCTTGGGTAACTCCCAAGAGGTCAGCAGTATTTTCTAAAATATCCTTTTTATTCTTACTTACAAACAATATCACCTGACAAACACACATCTTGAAAACATTTAGTCACATTTTCACATCTAACTGTTCTTCCTCCTCTAACATCATGCCTCAGGGTAACAAGTGCTAGTTTTGAGCCCAAAAATAACTGAGGCAAATGGTAAGTCACTTGCCTGTTACTTGATCTTGTGACACTGCTATCTGCTTTACCTGCATTTGTTTGCCTTTGACAACTAAATACAAACCCTCAATGTTTGTAAACAATCCTGATGTGTCACTGTACCACAGAGGAGACAAAAGCAGCAAACCCATCAGAATTATCAAAACATTTCACTTCGGTTGGTGTGTAGTTTCTCATGTGGTAAATTCAGGCTCTGAGTTGTCTTAATGGGTACTGCTTTCAAAAAACTATGATACATAGAATCATAGAACATGTGAGTTGGAAGGGACCCCCAAAGATCATCAAAGTCCAACTCCTGGCCCTGCACAGGACAGCCCCCAAAGTCCCAAAGTCACACTATATGCTGAGACCGTTGTCCAAACGCTTCATGAGCACTGTCAGGCTTGGTGCTGTGACCATTTCCCTGTTCCAGAATCCAACCACCCCCTGGGTGAAAAACCTTTTCTTAATATCCAGCCCTAACACAGCTTCATGGATGAGTGGCAAACAGGAGCTTTGGCTAAGTTGCTAATAACAGGCTGCTAAATTATTGCAGTTGTACACAGTATTGATTACAAATGCTAAACAGTCATATTATACTATATGAGGAACTAAAGTAACTTTTAGCTACAAAAGTAGAGTTAAATAGGAAAGATTATTGAGGCAACTTGTTTGAAACTGGAACACACTCGCTGCATATCTGGGCTTCCTGAGAAACATAGAAGGCTCAGGTGATGTATATGAACAAATTGGTCTTAATAAGCAATAGAAATAAAATTAACCTGAAAAATGCTGGTTCTGTGCTAGAGGACAGACATAAACCACATAAATTTACCATGTAAAAACCAGACAATTTCTGTCTCCTACCACAATTTATTCCTATCTGCTTTTTAACTCGGATGAATTCCTTCTGTGGTTAGAATGACAAAATACTTCCACATTAATGAACTAATTAGCTTAATTGCATAATTTTGCTGGGTTTTAATCTCATGTTGAATCTCCAGAAGAAATAGATAGGTACCAAGTCACAATTACAGTATTATGCTACATTTATCTTTCTTTAGAGTGAGGGAATTAGATGTTTTGTTCTGGAGATTTGCTTACACAGACTGTATTAGACCATCATTAATTTGAATGATAAAACAAAATTAATGTCCAAAAATCACAGAAGACACAACAGCTTAATAATCCAGACTTTTTTTATTCAAGAGGTAAGATATTGTACATATTTCCGCTATTATTCAGACATCTGCAGCCTGATAGTTCAAGTCAGTTTTCTGTTTTATTTAACTATAAACAAAAATTAGTGACAATGCTTATTCTATTTTCTTCAAGGTCCAAGCTTTTTCAAAACTTAACATAAGAAAGCATTAAGAATGAAGAATTTCTAGATGCATTAAGGTTTATAAGAGTTTTATATGCAGAACTAAACAGAATAATACAGTCAAACAAAACAGTTGAGATTATACTGAGGCATATGCTGAAACAGGCCAGACCCTGAAGAGGTATAACTCAGCACAATTTCTTTACTGGGTTATTTTATGCCTGCTGACAATATAATGCAATTTTAGCAATTTAACAGAATTTAGATGAATGTTAATTAACAAGGACCTGTCTTAATGATTTAGGGTCAATAAAGCAGGTATTTGAAAGACCTGGAAATCAGAGAAGCTGACTGAACAATTCAGCTCACTGTTCTCTCCCCTCTCCTTCCCAATAAATGACTTCACTCGGAATGATTTTGATCTTTTTTTCAGAATATATTTATGCATCTGATGCTCAGGCATTAAGTCAGACTTCTTTGAAAAACCAAACCATGGTTAGATTTAACCTAGTTAGATTTAATCCTTAGCTCTATTAATAAGCAGAGCCCATACAACTGCTCATTTTCAATTCAAGACAGAAATTTCAATTAGCAGGTAAAGGACTGAATTGCCATTGAAATATTAGTATGTGTTCTGAAGTTTAATGCTATTTCACTGAAAGTGTAGATTTTATGACAAAACATGACTCAGCATAAAATAAATGTTTTATAAAAATGCTACATATGAAGAAAGTCACATATCTTGTTTTATTATTAACCTTCAGCTTTGTTTATAATATAGGATGACAAATTGTACTTGAATAATCCGCTGTGAAAAAATGAAATCTGACATCTGATGAATTCCTGCATTTTTATTGTCACCTTCCTCTCCCCGCCCCACAAACTAAACCACCATTCTCCAAATAAGCTCATGTAAAAAAATCTGTACCACTTTTAATTACCCAATTCTCAAACATCTTAAAGCCAGAACTTTGAAAGCTTCTGGTTGAACTTGATAGCCTATCATCTTTATTTATATTAGGAAATAAAAACCAAACTCAGGAAAAAGAAAATAGGCAAATACATCCTAATTTACTTAGATGTATAATTTCTGAAAAACTTTTTTTTTTTTTTAATTTATACATCATATATTGCATTAAAATTATGTTTTAAAAAGTTATGCAGTTCCATTAAAACTTTCCATAAAGCCAATAAGAAGCATTATTCATTTTTTTGAAGCAATATGCAAATTATATGTGGCCTGACTACTGAAATCACATCCACATCAGTAGATTCTGTCTGTAAAACATTAAAGGTGAAATTGTCAGCAATGATTTTTAAAGTGAGCCTAGGTATGATCAAAACACATTTTGGCTGTAGAGCTCCACATCATTATGTCCTTACCTGGAAATGTGCATGGTCACTTGCTGAAGAGTCCAGGTTTGTCCAGACGGGAAGGCTGATCCTTCAGATTTAAAAAATGTAATTTAGAAGCATTTAGATACAGTAACAGACGCCAGCCAGCGTGCTAAGGCTTCTCTCCATATAAACAAAACTATGGGCAGCGGAAAACCCATACGTTTCTATAGAGTTGTAAAGAGAGTTAGTGTTTCAGTAGCTTGATACAATATTTCTGCTACTTGCTGGTAGTTTGGTGAAGATCATCGGAGTGATATCTTCCTGCACCAGAAATGGCAAATCTCGTCTAACAATGGCCTATTGCAGCAGCTCCGTCTTTCCAGCAGTGTCACCCACACTGTTTAAACTGACAAGCACTACATCCACTGAAACATCTTTTCATACAAGAAACAACTTATTTTTCATTACTCCTTTCCAGTTTTCTTTGCCATGACCCAGCCTGATTTTGACACACTAGAAGATGTAGTTTGTAGTAACTTGATCTTTGCTGCCCAATAATGATGATGTTGTGACTTTACTTAATGTGGAACACAATCAGACCTCACCCAGCCTTAGACAAGACAAATAAATTAACAACACATTACTGTTGTAAGTGCCCTTACATTGTGCATAGTGAATACGCTTGCATGAGAAGCCTCTTTCACCTGTACATTTTAACCCCCTCAGTAACTGCACCTTGGTACATGCTTCAGTCATTTGTTCCCATTCTGTCTGGCTGCCTACAAAGCACCACAGGTTTCTCTAGGCCTTTAACACTGCAGACATTCAAACATCTTAGCAGTTGGTAGTGTAGCCTGCATTTAAAGGAGAGCACATTGCACACAGATAAGCCCAGGGTGATCTAGCTGGCTCCAGCTGCTGGCTGGAGCACATGTTTCTACAGAGCAGCCACGGTGTTTGCTACAATACAAACCTAGAAACCTAAGGTGTAATGGGAGTATTTCTCCAAACATTCACTCAAGTTTGGTTAAGACTTTTGATTTCCCTAAGTGAACCACACTTGTATGGGTTTTCTGCAGGCATAATATTTCTTTTGTTTGCTGTTTGGTTGGGGGGGGGGAGGGGGTTTGCTAACTGATTATGTTGCAATAATGCCACTTCTTTATTTACTCAAGCATCTGATGTAAAACTGGTAATAAAGTTGAGGTACACACAGACAATTGCCTGCGTAATTTTAACTATCTTTATATTAATTGTCAGGTTAATTTCTCAAATTGTAACAGTAAAAGAGAAAATAATTAAAACATGGTATTTGGCCATCAAATTCGTAATGGATATGATTGAAAGAAGAGCAGCAGAAGCAGTAACTTATTAACTCAGGGCTTCCACACAAGATAAGTCCTCTTCCAACTTTTTTTTTGTCCTGTGCTCTACACCTCGCCAGTCAGGCAGTAGAATATTGTTCTCTGAACAAGGCATCAATTTACCCATTCTTCAGTGATACAAAACAATTTCCACACAAAGGAGCCCAGATTATGGTGAGAAAGCCAAAAAGAAGACTAGAAAGTACTGATAAAGCTCATAATTTCCTGGAATCTTGTCCTGTGAAAGTTCCCAAGTTTGGTATCAAATTGATATTCTCTTTTCCTGTGTAAAAAGGGCAAGGACTACAGTCAGGGCACAATTACCTATAATAATGAATAGATCTAATAATTATTAATTTGATGAATACAGTATGGAATGCTTGAAGAGAAACTTTCAATAGGGCTTCCTAGAATTTAATTAACCCTTCTGTGCTGATACAAGAGAAACCACAAAAAAACTTTTTTGAAGTAAAGAGCTGGGCAACTATGTCCAAAGTTATTAAACAGATGCAAAAGTTGCTCTCATGGTGAAAAACTGATTGGAAGGTCAGCACTACAAATACTAGTAATGAAAAATAATCAGGTTTTTGTATTTGATATGTCTGAAGAATGGGAGACAACAAAGGTACTTTGAGGCCAAAAAAGACAGCAATCTTTAACAGATCTGATCCCAGTGCATACCAAGGTTACAGGGCACACAGTAGCCAAGGCATTGACAGTAAATAAATAAAATTGGGCAGTACAAACAGAATGGAATTAATAAAACTTAGAAGTATTCAAGTGGATGTGATAAGATTTAGACATGTTCTGGATGTGTGGATCAAAAGAGAGAAACAGGCCAAAGAAAATGCCAAGACTACAGCCTTGAATGAAGAGAGTTGTGGTCATATTCTCTGTTCTTTGTAGTTATTCTACTTTAGAACAGAGAACAGACAATGAAAGCAATAACTTAGTATTTTTACCAGTTTTCATTACCAAATAGCAACTGAAGACGTTTGTATATCAAGGCCATAGTGTCAATAGCCACTGTCACACAAGTGTAGGCATTCTATCATATGGTATCTGAAGAATCAACCCAGATCACTAAGCTACCTGTCTTCTTATTGATAGTGAAAGTAGAAGATGCAAAAAAAAAATTCTTTCCCCTGAAATAAATTTCTTCATTCAAATTTAAATGAAACAATATATTTTTCTCTATTTGTTTAAGAAATAGCAAATGAAAAGTTTTTTCTGAAAATTATTCTGTCGCAAGGAACAATTTAGTTAATGCTCTTCTAACATACAACAGATGTTCAACCACTGAAACTGTTTTCTTTATACTGAAATTTTTCATTTGTAGATTGGAAACTCCTCAGGACAGGAGCCTGCAATATCCTAGGAAGAGTATTATTAGGGAACAGGTACACTGCTAGAGACCAACAATATCCCCATTATATTTTGGAATGAATTGTGTATACATTTCTTCAAGGTGTTTTTGCATACCCATACCACTGAAATAAAAGCTAATTAATTCATGATAAATGATCTGAAAATAATAATTAAAAAAACCCAGTAAGGTGATGAAGTATGCTGCTAATCAAAGCTACTGAGGGTAGGAAAGATAGAACCGACTGAGGAAATCTGTTTACAGCCTGACAATCCTGACTTCAAAAGGCAGGTGAAATTTACTGTAGATAACTGCAATGTAAACACAGAAAAACCCTAACCTTACATCTAAAATTATCTAGTACATGTAGATATTACAATCAGAAAATAGAGCCTGGGATCTACATAGTTAACATTGTGAAAACAATGTTCACTGTCCAACAGAACAACTTTCAACAATGCTTAGTTTATCTGCTTTCTCCCTTCCCTAGCAAAGCAAAACAAATGAGTGACAAGAATTATAGAGAAAGAACTGGGTATTGACATGAAAACTATTATTTCTACCATGCTTGTGTCTTGAGTAGTGGGTGTAACTCCTGGTATCCTCTTCTCCAAAAGCATACAGTAGCCTCCAAAAAAAAAAATAGGAAAACAAATCAAATATACCAAAATTCTCCAGCTTAGAAAATAAATACAAGACTGAGCAAAGACACAAATCATTAATTGAAGAGAGAAGGTGTCTAGAAAGGAACTGTTCACTGTTTCTATCAAAACAAGAAGAATATAAATTCAGATAGGAAAAGTTAAAAACCCCCAAACCAACAAAAAAAACCCCCACGCATTTCACACTATGTATAGTCAAGTTGCATTGAGGAAAGACCTTTTCTTGTATTACTCTGCAGATGCTAAAATCCTATGTGGACTTAAAAAAAATAGACTGGTCAAATTTGTAGAATAAAACCCTACTGAGAACTGTTAAGCGTAAGACACCACTTCTGATTCAGAAAGTGCTAAAGCCACAGATGTGGTATTAAGGGATCATATGACCCCCTATGTCTGTTGTCTTCCTTAGGCACTTTCTAGTGTGCACCACCACAGATAAACTCAGATGTTTTAATGAAGACTACACAAGCTAATTATGTCTGGAATGCACTTATTTAGGGCTGAATTCAATAAATATGTATAATAGAAAGCTACATCTCAGCCTCAAAAGAATTTACGTATATGCTTGATTGTGGTCCAATTGAGATCATTAATGTACAAATACAAGCAAATGTATTGCTATAATCCCCAAAGGAACTTCACATTTTCCCTTTTCAAAACCTTTTTAGTACCAGTAGGATGGAACAGGATCCATGTTAAGTGTACCAAGTCGGGACAGAATTGTTTTCTTTTTTGGGAAAGAATGTAGGAGTATTTCTAACAGAGGAAGGGGTACTTCAGTACTCAAATTCCATCTGTTTGATCACCTTTTGAAAAACAAATAATTACTTATTTCCATCTTCTTATGTACGTTCGCCACTGCATATTGCATTTTGTCAGTAATCATGCTCGACTTTCAGGCCCGTGTCCTGCAGCAGCACTTCCTGCCACCCCACAGCTTCCCCAAACCAGCTCCTACTAGGAGGCTGCCCAAAGGGAGCGAATCACAAGCAATGGCACCAAATCATTTCAAGAGTTCCTCGTTTCAATAAAGACATAAAAAGTGCAGTCCTGACTTACCTGAACTGATTTCTGAACCAATTTAAATAAATCAGTAAAATATGATGCAGAAACTGATGCTCAAAGGACGTTTGTTTCAAGTAACGAGGTAAATATGCACAGTTATAAAAAATTTCAAAAGTGCTAAGCAGTTAGTTTTTCCGAAACAAAGAGAATGAATGAGCAAAGGCATTACTCAAAATCCCATTCGTATTTTCCCTTACAGCAGTCTAAGCACTTCCAACAGTCTGTTCCAAAATGATTATTTTCATCCATTCCAAAAGGATTAGCTGTGCAAATAAAACCTGGTCGCGCAGCGCGGTCTGATCTGTAGCATAGTTAACAAAGACTGGGGGGGGAGAGAGGGGCGGGAGAAAAGCGTAGCTAATTACTCAATTACTCTAATCCATACTTACTTCTCGGGTCCTAAAACCCAAAAAAAACCCCAACCAACCAAAAAAACCAACCAAACAAACAAAAAAGGAAAAAGGGATGGTCCTCAGAGGGAAAACACTTCAATACTCGGCGTGTGCTTTACAGCCAGTACAAGCAACTTTTCCGCGCATCTCAAAGCGAAAGGACAAGATAAAACAGAAGTCCCGCCAGCTCAGCGTTCCTGCCCCTCCGTCGCTTCCCCAGCCACCCCTTCCCGCGGCGGGAGCGCCTGGCGAGGGCGGTGCGCGGCCGCCCGGGAGTGACATCGGGAAATATATACATACATATATATATTTGTATTTTAAAAAAGATCGCGGGAAGTGCGGCTCCCAGGGCGCGGGGGAGGGCAGGAAGGCGGGAAGGAGGGCAAGAGGGAGGGCAGAGAAGGAGGGCGGTCGGCGGGGGCCGCTCCCCGCCCCGCTCCCTCCCTCCCTCCCTCCCCCGCCGAGGCGCTCCGGCCGCCTCTTCCGCCGCTGGGCGCTGGGGGGCGCCCGCGAGTCCCCGCCGAGCCGCCGGGGGAGCGCGGACGGCAGGGCGGCCGAGCCAGCGAGACTTTTACCTTTTCTCTCTTTTTCCTGCCCCCGTTCTCACCCACCATGCCGCGGACGCCGCTGCCCGCAGGGGACGAGCTGCGGCTGAGCCCGGCGCCCCCGTCCTGAGGGGATGCGGGAGGCGCGGCCGGGGCGCAGCTAGCGCGACCCGCGCCTCTCGCCCGACCCCCCCTCCCGGGTCCCCGACCACCATGAGGGAAGAGAGAGAAGCCGCGGCCGCCTCCCCGCACGGCCCCGGCAGAGCCCCGCAGCCCTGCCCGCAGCCGGACGGCGGCGCGGAGAGCCTGCGGAACGGATACGTGAAGAGCTGCGCGACCCCCCTGCGCCAGGACCCCCCGAAGAGCTTCCTCTCCCTGCTGCTCTTCCCCGCCGCCTCCTCCTCCAGCGCTCGGCTCGTCCTGGGCGTCCTGGCCGCCGCTGTCCTCTCGCTCCTGGCCTTTCCCGGCCAGGGCAGCGCCCGGGAGCAGCAGGACGGCAGCAGCTGGCGGAGCCCGCGGCCGCTGCACGCCTTGCTGTGTCTGTCCCGCTGCCTCAGCCCCCTCTTCAGCATCGCCTGTGCCTTCTTCTTCCTCACCTGCTACCTGGCCGGCGGCCGGCGCGGGGAGCACGGCGGCGGCACTCCCCGCTGGTGGCTGCTGGCGCTGCCCGTGTGCTGCTACTCGGGGGACTTCGTGGCGCTGCAGTGGCTGCTGCCCGCGGAGGGGCACGAAGAGGAGCCGCAGATCATCCTAGCAAGGCTCCTGACGGTGCTGGGCTCGGTGGCAGCGCTGACCCTGCTGCAGAGCTCCCTGAAGTTGCGCCGGACCCTCCTCGTCGTGGTCTTCTCCAGCCTGGTGTGGCTGGTGCCGCTCACCAGCCTGCACTCGCTCCCCCCAGCCCTCAGACCGCTGCTGGCCGGCACGGCCGGGGTGGCAGGCTGCCTCCTGGCACTCTGTGGCGGGGAGCACGGCATCTTCTCGGCTCAGAGCCGAGGAGCGCACCACCAGCATCATCGCCACCCACGGCTCCCCAGCGTGGAGGAAAAAGTGCCTGTGATCAGACCCAGGAGGAGATCTAGCTGCGTGTCCTTAGGGGAAACTTCGGCCAGCTACTACGGCAGCTGCAAAATGTTTAGGAGACCCTCGTTGCCTTGCATTTCCAGAGAGCAGGTAGGTTTCTCCGAAACTTGAGAGGGAAACTTTCCGAGGAATGAGCGCCACTGGCTTTTCCTAAGCGCTGTGTGTGTCTGGGCTGGATGTCTGCTCCCTGGCAAACTCCTGCTAGAGGAATGGAGGGAAACGCTAGTCCCTTAGCGGGTTTCTCAGCTCGGTTCTGCACAATCGATACAATCCTTTCTTTCTGTGTGGGAGCTAAATCATAATAATGTGTTTGCTGTAAGATAGAAGGCTCGCTCGCTTTTTTATGCGATCTTAAATATTAAACAGTAGTTCTTATTGATTAGAACAAAACCTCAAACCAGACATCTTCAGCTATCAGTTATCGTGTTATTGCGATTGTTTCTTTTCCAAAGCCCCCCACCTCCGCTTCTGGCAGATTTTAAGAGAGAAAGAAACCACAGCTTTCTAGCTTCTCGGCACTTCTGGTTCTTCCCGCTTTCTGTCGACAAAGTCATTGCCAAGTGCAAAAGAAAGACCAGGTTTTGGGGGATATTATTTCTGGCATGTTGGCGTAGTTTGAGTGGCAGCTGTCCTTCTGCCTTGAAGATTACTGTCGCTTGTTCCTCTGTCTCTCTCTCTCAGCCTCTCCTCGCTCCACCTCAGTTAACGTTAGTTTTGCGTTGAGGGGTTTTAAGAAACCTCTTTTTACTGAAGAGAGAGTTGTTCAGTAGGGTCTGGAGGGATGCCCGAAACGCTCAGTTTTCTTGAATGGAACTCTGTTGGTTTCTACCTCCCGGAAAACTTTTCAATGAGTCTTGTTTTTTGTAGCGTAAACCCCCGTGCGTGTGGGGGAGTTTGTTTTTATTTGGGCACTTGCACGTCAACTGCAGGAACATCGAGTTGTGCTGGAACTGGCCCGAGGCTGCTGCAAGTGGATTATCAGCTCGTTGTAGGAGAGACTATGAGGGGAGTGTATTTAATAAACGTACAAGTGAGCAGTTTCTGGAGTGATTGTTGCTGCAGAATCCCCTGTTGCTGTCGTGGCTGAAATTCATGGATGCTAAATGAAATTTTCTAATTTTGCTTTGACATGTATTCTGTAATGCATTCCTTGTGATTGATTGTGGATTAGGTCTGAGGAGCTGAATCTGAAACAGTGGAGTAGTTCTCGAGCAATTTTTCCCCTGCGTTTGCACAATAGAATTAATACAGCGGTAATTGTTTTTGCATAAAAGGTTAAAATGCAAGTATGCTGTAACAGGCTTCAGAAATAATTCAGTGGGTTGTAGATTATCTAATGCATACAATGAAAGAAACATTAAAATATTATACTAGCAGTTAAGATATGTAGGGAATATTGTATAACAATTTACTTTCTCTGTTCCCTTCGGGAGAGTAAATGCTCCTTTTTTTCTGTCAAATTAGTCTGCAGTACAGAAATCTCAGAAAATGTGATTTCATTAACCTTTCTGGATGATGGAAGATATTTGTTCATATACAAGTTACTAAAAGTAACATTCCGCTCACTGCTTAAAGGCATGCACATATTTCAAGTTAGGGCATTCATTATTCTTTAAGTAACATCGTAAATGTCAACTATAAGTAAATACGTAGAATTTATTGGCAGTACTTAAATCATACGTGTTCATAATAAAATGTAGCTGTTTGGTAGACTTCCAGAATCTGATATCTTTGTTATCACTAGATGTGAACAACAAAGCGATATGGACGTCTTCATTTTCCTAATAGCCTATTATGCTTTACAATAAATATTTGCACTTTGTTAAGCACAGTTTGAATGGGACTCACAGATACTTCTTCTGTACTGTATTTTATATGCA
This sequence comes from Dendrocincla tyrannina, assembly GCA_035047865.1. Taxonomy (NCBI): domain Eukaryota; kingdom Metazoa; phylum Chordata; class Aves; order Passeriformes; family Dendrocolaptidae; genus Dendrocincla; species Dendrocincla tyrannina. The sequence goes on from JAWWMP010000165.1 coordinate 11,936,691, forward strand.
ATTTTACAAGGATAACACAGGTTAAATCCTCTGATCTCCTATCTGACTGGGAGAAAGATCAGACATTGCAGAGCTGATAAAATAACAATTATTTGAGCAGGAGAAGGGAGAATTAAGCCCATAATGTGTGACTTTATTTGAATAAACAGTACAAGGTTTTTATATTGCTTCCTTGAAACAGAAGGAAGGTACGCATGTAATGCTTCTCAGAGAGCATTTATCGTATGAGTTTTCTTTAAGGGCTGATTACATGTTTTGCAAATCTTTATAAAATATTACAACAGTTCTTTTCCAATATTAATATTTTAAGAGGGGGTTTAATGAGCATTGTTAGGAAGATCAATACAAGGAATGTGCTGCAGATCCACCATGACAGGAATACTTCAACAAATGAGAGTTGTTATCGTGATTTTATTAGACGTATTTTGTGCAATAGTTATGAACGTCTTGTATGTAGAGGCTTACGTCAAATATAGAATAGCAGGTCAGAAGGGGACCCCAAGGATCATCTAGTCCAACCCGTCTTGGCAAAAGATAGCTCAGCACCCTGTCCAGCTAAATCTTAAAATTGTCCAATATTGGGGAACCCACCACTTCCCTGGGGAGAGTCATCCAATGAGTGATTGTTCTCATTGTGAAAAAATTTTCCCTTGTGTAGATTTTAATTACTCTTTGAGGAAAATAGGGAATGTTATTATTGACCTTAAATGTTCAGTTATGTTTTTTTCATTAATAAGCTCCAGCCAGCAATTCTAAGGGGTTTGTGTGCCTGGAGCGGGGGGCAGGATGGAACATGAACACACAGGTATGTGCAACCAGTACTGTTGTGGACATAGAAAATGGATATAGCTATCACTGTTTTCTGGGGCAAAAGTGGAAAGAGGCCCTGTAAGCATGATCCTGTAGAAGTTTGCTAGTTTGAGCAATCCTCATGACAGATATTTAGATTATTGCTTTCTGTACTTCAACAGGTGCAGCAACTATAGTTGCAGCTGGATAGTTGGTAAAATTTGATTACCTTTATTCTTACCTTTTATATGAGCATCCATATTTACTTTAGCCATGAAAGTCTTAAAATTCCTGCTGTATGTGACTTCTCTGCAGTACATGTGTCTGGAAATGTAGTTTGGGGTGGGAGAAAAAAAAATTGAATAGATTTTATCTTTGAATTTTTGTGTAAATATACTCAATTACCATTATCAAATATATAAATACACATAGAAGGAATCAGCATGACTAAAATTAAGGCTGAAAATTAGACAATTGAAATGTCTTTTCTGAACTTGGCTATATTAACACTTCTCACAGAAATTCTTGTGATTTTAGCAGCAAATAGGCTTTTTGTATTCTTACTTCTGTATTCTTGGACTTAGAGAGGTATTGCAGTAAGTCTGCAGTATATTGATTAGTGTTTCAAATTTTGTGTAGGTCATATTTTAATTGCATGTGTTAATTAGATATTAATCTGTTGGCTGTACCTATTGCTAGTGATATCAATGGGTTTATCTTTATTGGCAGTTGCACATTTATCACTTAATTTCATAATTTCTTTTTTGCCTTAAAGCCAAACTAGAATTGGGAATCTAAAAGGTGCTTGTCAATATTGCAGCTCTTGTAAATGCTGTCCTGAAAAGTATGGTAGTAAAACATTCTTTTTTCCTTTAACTTGATGGTGGGCATATATATGAGAGCAAACAACTGTGTAGGAAATCATACACAGGAGCTTCTCAGAATCCAGAAAAAATATGTGGATTCTAAAAATCCATATTTTCCCTTCAGTAAGGAATAGGCCTTCTTAATTAATACATGTGATAATTGTCCAAAATAGTCTGCAAACAGAGCTGATACTTTTTCTAGTTACCTGACTACGTTCAAACAAATAGGAAAGCTGTGATAGTTCATGGACAAGGACTGGCTTCATGTTGCACGCTGTCAATTGCAGGAAGAATTGTCTTCTGGTTAGGTTGTTGGATTGACTGCCACCTCTCCCCAGTTTCTGTTCCAAGCTATCTCATACCTTTGGTGTATCACCTTAGGAAGATAAGGACTTGATTTCAAGAGTCTAAAATATTTGTGTAACCTGAAATTAATGCAGTTCCTTATTTGCTTAGGAAATTTGCATCTGTCTCTGTTACCTATTTGTGAAACAAATTATACTTCTTTCTGGGTATTCTGGGTATAAACTTCTAGTGCAGAAGCTGTCTGTTAATGTGTATTTTAGAGTGTCTTAAAATTGTTAAATTCAGATACTGTTTGCAGCCTAGAAACAGTTGGTAACAGAATCTTCATATCTCTTGGATTTGTCTTATGGGGAAAAATCAAAGTAGCAATGCGTGTCAAGCTGTGAATAAAATAAATGTCAATGGGATGCAACTGAGTGTGAGGAATGTGCAAAGAAGGGGATTACATGGTGAATGAAACAGACTTGGAAAACTTTCTGCAACCATATTTGGGATGAGTAGGATTCTATTGTTTCTCTTTGGTTCTCTCTGACCTTGACAAATATTTTGTGCTAGATGAAATGTGAAATGAGAAGACTCTTGGTAAGGGTTGCATCCTTTTCTTTTTTTTTTTTTTTTAATAAATAATTATATTAGTTATATAGTTTTATTCTTGAACTATTATACCACAAAGAAATGATGATTTGAGTATGGTTTGTCCATAGAGAGGTCAGAGTTTAAGATGGTACCCTGTGGCAAAGTGACTCCCAGGATTGTGCAGTGGTTCACAGATAAAGTCAAGAAAGGGTATTAGGGAGACTGAGTGCAGTTAAGAACTCTGTAAGCTAAATTTACCTTAAGCTGGCTTTTACATATCCAAGACTTGGTGGCAGTTGATATCCTGCACAATTAAAAGCAGGGAAGCATGTCTGCAAGGTGTCAGTGTAGCAGAGGAGGTTGACTGTTTCTTCAGGTGTGTTTTCCTGTAAAGAAAAGGTAAATGGAGAAAGGAATGAGATCAAAGACAACTGCTGTGCAAATACTGGAGAAGTTTGGTGGAAGGTGAGAGTGGCATATTACAGAAGTGACCAGAGGGCCAGAAAGAAATGGAAGAAATCATGCAAGACGGTTCTAAGAACTGCATGATCGACTGGTTGAAGAGAACTAGCAGAATAAATTGGATAAAGTACTAATATTCAGCTTGGACCAGGAAGATGTTTTAAATTTATGAAAGAAACTTGTACAGATGTAGAATGAAAGGTTCCCATGAGAGTCTAGAATGACAAAGAGAGCAGCCTCCATGCTGAGGTTTGTGACCAGTATATTCTGTGAAGTTAAATGTGAAAGAGAAGAGAGAGAATTGCAAAGAGTCAGGTATATTTTCCTATACTCATCTTTTGGCACAATGTATGTCTGTGCATGTAGATGTCTGGCAGTACTGTCCAAAGAGTTGAACTTGACCAACAGAACTGATTGAACAGTAAGGCCTTAGAAGATCCAAATTGCAGCAAGTTTTATGAAAAAAAGGTGAGTGGAAAGGCAGGAGACCCTATGGAATATGCCCTAGGACAAGTCTGCAGTGTGAGCTGAACTCTAAGAATCCCCATGACAGTGTCTCATGTCATGAATGAATATGAGAATGGAGATGGGGTGGGTGGAGCAGTGAGTCTTTTAAAACCTGTGACGTTTGTTAGAAAAGTTATGCATTTAAAAAAGCCTTTTTCCTCTTGTTTTTCTTTTCCAATACCTCAAGGTGAAAAGTTCATGCAGCTTTACCATCCTTGAAACAAATCACTGAATAAAGTTGTCTATGGGTTGATATTAGTTGCTGAAAATGGGAAAGAGCAAATCTTGTACTTTTGTGCAAAGTTAAGAATTACAGGCAGGGAAACTGGGAGATGAAGTCTGTTTTATCACTGATGCAAAAACTTGTTAAGGAAAACAAATGAGAAACTTCTGCCTGCCAAAGGAGGAGGAGAGACCACAGGAGGCTACAGACGTAGAATATTTTGCTGGAATCTCACTGAATTTTCCAGGATAAAACTAAGTGGAGAACAAGCTGAAAGAATAGTTAAAGATGAGAATAAAGGGGAGTCAAAGGACATGTTGAATTTCAACATGTCCTTTCCAATGGGTGAAAACAATGCTTAACAAGATGGAACGGCACAACAGAATAAATTTTAGTGGTGAAAATAAAAAGGGACTTTCCTGCAACACAATAGCAGAAACGAAAATATATGGTTAAAGCTAGGGCTGGGATTGGTGAGCGCAGACTGTGTAATGTATGATTGATTGTTAGTGAGGCATAAAAAGGATCAATAACTTTCAGGATCCAGTGGGAGTAAAAGTGTACTAGAGCTTTCAAAACAGATAGGAGCCATGGATGTTAATAAATTAGAGTTCACAGGGTTAGAAATAAACTGACAGATGATGGTATTTGGGGAAGGGAAGTGTGAAAGAAATAGGTCAGAGTGGTCTGTGCTTAAGGAAGACTAGTTAAGTGAATGGCCTTACTGGTGAGTGTGACAAAGCAAACTGTTCTAGGAACTGGAGACACCATAACAACACGTGACTGCTGAAACAAAGTGACAGTTTTATACTTGAAAATGGATCATACTGCTTTGGGAAAGGACATAATTCATATAAATACACTCAGCTGGTGACCAGGAGTAAGTTTTGATGTGTTGGTCCATCCTTATTTTTATATGTTTTTATATGTTCCTTTGAAACAAATGCAGATTTACTGGGAGAGGGACAGACTAGGGCAAGATATGCAAGTAGGTTTTTTATATCCATCTATTTGTTTGACAGTTATTTATGTAAAACAGTGCTGTTATGCAGATCATTAGTGACCACCAGTGCTAACCTCACTTTTATACAAGCGGAAGTGGAAAAACCTGGCATATTTCCACTTAAATGACTGATTTAATGGTAATACTGACAAGTATTGCTACCCAGTTTTGAGTTGCCAACCTTAATGTTCTTCCCTTTAAGCAAACCCAAATACCTTCACTAAGTTAAATGCATATTTGCAGCAAACATTCAATTTGTTTTTCATTTGATAAATGGAGGTTTGTTTTATGGAATAGGAAAATTATATTTTTCCTTTTTACTATTTTAAAGTTATTTAAGATACCATAGAAAATTTACCATATGAGGCTGTATTTGAGTGCTTTAGATTTGGGTTTGAGAAATTTTTCTTCTTTTCTGTGGAACGTTCCAGGCCTTTTGGTATGAATTAGCAATATAGGTATGTTGTTACCTATTCCATGCTGGTAGTTGTAACTGAGAAATACACACGGAGTTTAATTTGGGGTGAGCACATTCATTATGCCCAAAGCAGCCAGGCCTGCTGCCCCACCACAGGGGAACTGTACCTCTGAACTGTACAGCAAGGCTGTGTCACACCTGCCTCTTTTCATCTACTGTCAGTACAATTTTATCAGCAAAGATCATAATAGACCTTTGTGAAAGTGTGTGGAAATTTAAGTTAGCAGAGGGACGCTTCATCAATCTTATTGGAATAATGGCTTAACTGTGGCTCCCTGCACAGGCACTATGGTGTTAGAGTGTCTCTTTAACCTTTATTATTGGTCGTGTTACATTTTCTTTTTGTTTAATTAACCAATTAACCCCTTTTAATGGAATAGGTGCTAAACTAAAGACTAAAACAAGACATTCTTGCACTAGGCAAAATGCCTGCTTTTTTTTTTTTTTAACAATATTTGCATTTAAGATCTTTTTAATTTTCTTAGAGTCAGCTGATGTCACAGGTTAAATCATAATATATTTTTAGGATTTTTAAATTTATTTCTTTTCCTCCTGCAATGTTGTTTTACCTGTTTGCCAGTTCAGGAATATAATTTTGTTCCTTCTGTCTAGTAGATTCTCTTATGTTATCTCTTCTAAATTTCTGAATACTGTAAGTTACTAATATAGGATAAGAAGTAGATTGTTTTTAAAGAACAGGTATCAGTGAGTTTTTCTGGTACTTTCTCACTTTCCAGAATAGCTTCTGTCCTTTCACAGAAATTGCTGATACACCTTGGTGGCCAAGGAGCCTCACACTGTGGCAGGGATGGCCTCTTAGAAGGACTTGTAACTTTGAAAGTGAACTGGCTTTTGGTGAGCTTTCTTTGAGGGAGGGATTGATGTCCATATTCATAGGACATCGTTAGTAGTTAAACTACACATAGGATGCTGGGTTTTATTAATGATGCTAACTTTAAATAAAAAAGGCATGTTTTTTTGGAGAAGTCTTAAGTGATTATTGTCTTGATTAGTGTTCACAATAGCCCTCATTTCATTTGATTTGTCACCTATACAGTATAAGGTGTAAGCACTCTCACAGGTTCTTTGATAGGAGCTCTTGCAGTTCCGTAGTATCCTACACATTCTCTCTCCCTTAGAATTATCCTCATTACACAGTATGAAATTACATTTTACTTAATTTAGACTGCATGTTTGTAGATACAAGCCGTTATAATTTTATGTGTGTGTAGTAGGGGAGGGAAATTTGTGTTGAAACCTGAAGGTGTGATTAGCAGGCTGAAAAAGTTTAGATCCTGCTGTGCCTGTGAAACACCATCTGCTCTGGCACTGACTGCCCTGACGGAATTGGCTCAGATTAGAAGAAGTAAAGGCACAGTTTTCCCCTTGGTTAGTCGGATCTGCAAGAAGCAGCCTTTATTTTGCTCAGGGAAAGATGAATGTTGATCCAGGTTATACTTCCCATTGAGACTGGCCATACAAAAGGGCACTGAAACACAGATGTACCTACTATGTATTGTATTATAGATGGGGACTTGAGTCTTCCTAACATATTAGTATAGAATGGAGCAGTATATTTCATATCTTAACTAAAAAAAAAACACAAACAAGCTTGTCTTGTCTATCCTGTATGTGTCCTCTTTCTGTCCATGTTTCAGCTGACTCCATTTTTAGGGCAGCATAGTAGCCTTTTGGGGATCACTGAAATTCGCTTACAAAGCAAATTTCACATGAATCTTACAATGAGAGAATTTCCAGAGATTATGAACACAGATGTTTAGGCATCTTCCAGTTTTCTGTTTTTTATTTAAATAGTAAAAAGCTGTGGAATGTTACTTAGGATCTTTCCGATGATTAAAGAGCTACAATATGTCTGTCTGAAGTTAAAATGAGTTATTACCATGATGTAAATAACAGCTTTTTGCTGTTATGGCAAAGCACAGTTGAAAGTATTTTGATTGTCAGTATCTGTTAACTTATTTTTATGTAGTTGTAGAAAGCATTAGTTAGAATTTATATCAGCATTTCTTGCTACTTTTTTTATTCACCATAGCAGTATGTTTCCATGCTCTGGTAATATTGAAAGTCTAATTTTTCCTTCTATTTGGAGTCTCTGCTTGAAAAAGTTTGATTTAGAAAGAAGAGTTGGGAAGAGCTTCTATGTTAATGACCAGTCTTTTTTGGTCTTTGCTTTCAATTAATTTATTTTTCGTAACTGGAAGCTGGTTTGTTAGGTGCCAAAAAATTTTAGAGAAGTTTGCAAGTGATTTCCTATGATACTAAGATGAAAATAAGTAGATGGGAGAATCAGAGCAGAGGCAGATGCTGCTATTGCTTTTGAGTGTGGCCTGTGTTTTCAAATCCTCTGGGACAATGACAATCATATCGCAGACATCTGCAGCATGGTCTTATGAAGAAGAGTGCTTCAGTCTATGTGTGAAGGATAAGAATTTTCTATGAAGAGTAAAAATCAAAACTAGTCAAAAGACCTATTATTAATATTGTTAGGGATAAAATTTCTGCACAAATTCATTTAGAAACTGGTACTTTACATGTAATTATGGAATTGGTTCCTTGATCAGGAAAGTGTCTTACAACCTTAGGAAATATTTAGACTGTGCTTCATGTAATAAGGAGATGCCATTTCAGGCATCCGCAAAAGTCAGTACAGCTTTAATGATGGATCTATAAAGGTATATTTAGTATTATGTCATTTTTCTTTTAAGAGATTAGTTGCAGTTAAAATCTCACTGCTAAATTTTGTAAGCTTTCTGTGCTTGCCTTTGCACTTATTCTAGCAGGAAGCTCCCTAGGGTCAGTAGGGTACTTAAGCCTTCAAGTGGAAAAGAACATGTGTTTTGCAGTGTTTAAGGATTGAGATTACAGTTCTTACTTGTTTAAAAATTCACAGGGTTTAGTGTAATTTATAACTTTAGCTCTTTAGTGGCAAGTGTTAACAGTCTTGAATGCATTCTTAAAGCTATTTCCTTTCACCTGTCTGGTGATGGAGAGGGTTGGTGTGCCTTTAGAAGACACATTCTTATTTTTAAATATTTTTGCCTTGAAAGTACAAGAAAAATAGTTTCCCAGGAGTTTAATGTTTAATAGTAAATTGATCATTTGCTTGTCATTTTTGAAATGTCATTTTTCTTTCTCTCTTTACCTTCTCTTAATTTTGTGATAATTCTAACATGAGTGTGTTCTTTGTCTTTCTGCGTATTACAAGATCAGTACCATAACTTGGCCCAAAATTACAAGTGTCTCTTTCAACAGAGACACAAAAATGTTCTAACTCAACATATTTTACTTTTTTAGAAACATACAAAACAAACTATTTCTTGAAAAAAACTGTAGAATATTTGGTAACATAAATTTTTAACATACAAGAATGAAATATTTATTTGCACTTTGTTTCTAGAATCTTTTACTTCAGTACATGAAACTGTCCATTATTGAAAAAATATACATATTTAGACTGCATTTAAGAAGGCACATATCTTTATTTTTTACACAGTCATGCAGACCTTATCCTTTACCTTGACAGTATAGGATACTGTAAAGTTCTTTTTTTTTTTTTTTTCATTTTGTTCTCTTGGTTCTGCAAGTTAGATGCAAGGTGCTCACCCATCTACTTCATTCTCCATAAATACAACTGCAAGTTTATTTGTGAGATCTGAGCTCTTAGTAAGTGCACTTTGGTAGCTGGAGCTTATTTTTTTGCTGCCCAAAGGGAATCTGTAAGTCTTCGGTATCTTCAAAGCTGAAAACAATCCTCTGTTTGTTTTTTTCCTGGATGGAAGGGATAAAGATTTTCTAGGTTGGTTTGGGGTTTGTTTTTTGGGGGGATTTCCTTTTTTTTTTTTTTTTTTAAGACTAAACCTGTGGCCATCTTGTTGATGTTTTGCCTGGCCCTTTCCTATCATAAGCAAGTGAGGAGGTAGAAATAGGAGTAGTATTGACTCAAGTGTTGTAGCTGTAGCAAAGTAGCTGGCTGACTAATGATAATAGCTGTGCCTCAAAAAAATGAGTACTGGACACCTTGCTCCCTTCACAACTGAGGGGAAAGAATTAGAGGATTTGTATTTGTTAATGTACCTTCCTGCAATATTTTAGAGCTAAAAGAAGTCTTTCCTTGGTATTTATAATACTGACATGGGATTGAATTGAGGTATTTCATTCTGATTACAGTTTGGGTTGTAACAGGATCAGTAAGAACAGAGGAATATTTTATGTCCTGTTGCCTTGAGCTCCACAAGGCAAACATGTTTAACTGGACTTTTGCAGAACTTTTTTTTCTTTTCAAGGAAATTTTGAACTGTATTTCCAATTTCTGAGTAATGGTTTTGTTCAGCATGTCTGTTAGATTTCCGGCTGTGTTCCAGGTCTGTTTTTCTTTCCATTAGCTCTGATTCACTCTTCAACATGTTCTGCAGTGGTACCCCTGCAGATTTCAGGAAGAGAGGTAACCCAATAAAAGCTAAAGTTAAGAAAAACAGCAAGTTCCCCACATCTGTATTGTCACAAGCATCATTTGAGAGGTTACCCAGCTTGGTGACCAGAACTGTATTTTTTTTCTTGTGTCCCAGGTATAGCAGGAGACAGAACTGAAGAAAACTATGTTGTGATGGTGGATTTCATAGCCGGTGGATTGTTATAAGGCAGATAACAATTCTGAGTAATACAAAAGGACTAAATCATTAGTACTTGGATAGATTTCCATGCCTTGTAGTGGCTCACCTTCTATTCAAAATGGTCTTGCTATATATCAGTTACATAATTTGAATGGTTAAGTCCTTTGGTGCTTTTGTTCATATTTAGATATAAGTATTTTTAGTGTCCTCCGCAAAAGCTTGTATGTGGATGTTCTTACACTTGGTTCTAATCCAGGCACCTAAAAACTCATTTGATCAAAGACATCCTCGGCAACCATTTTATGTTTTAGTTTTGGAGAACTTGTCTGAAATTTGAATTCCATAATCTAAAGCCATCATGTGGCTCACGAATTTTCTCCAGGCTCCCTAATCCATTGGTGAATAGAGGTAGGGTGGGAATCTTTTGTATCCCAGCACAACCCTGTAACAATACTTTTACGAGTCTGTGCTGGTTTGCTTCCCTCCCCTACAGGGATATTTGGGTTCCTCAGCATGCCTTGCGTCATCCCACATTTTTCTGCCTATCATTGCCTCTTCCTCCCGGAAACTTCTTGATCTCTTTCTGGAATTTTCATAACATACCAGACTGTTTCTTTTATTTTTTTTTTTTTTTTATTTAGCTGGCTTTCCATTCAGTTGAGGAAAATGGGTCTATGGGTGAAGAAAATATTTCTTTGTTCTTTTCTTCTTTCTTCCTGCATAGTATGTGGGTACTGCAACATCTGCACAAAGATGAATGCAGGTGCATGGGAAAAAAAACTAGGAAGTGATGTAGAGTAAAACTGTATTAATTGAGTAGAAAAGCCTGATGATGGAAACATCTATCTCTGAGATGCTAACAAATAGTTAATGGCTGACTAAGCCAGAGCATTGATTATATAGTATAAACCTTTTAGTTTCTTATTTTCTGTGTAAGTATAGTTGCCAGTGCATACCTGCATACTGGTCTTTGGAGTTTTGTTTCAGGCTGCTCATTTATCTGTACCCCTGAGTTTTTTGGTCTAAAACTTGGTATTTTATGTTTTTGGAATATGGTTAAATTATGAGACTAGATTTGAATATGAAGGCTTCCCAAGAAACTGGGGAAACCACGATGTATTTGAAACAATCAAGCTGCCAGTTACTGGAAAATCAGGATGTCTTAGATCTCCTTGTAGAGCAGTTCTAGCGTGATGTGAACCTGGCCTGCTGAGCTAGCAAAGCTTCTTGGAAAGGAATGCTGCAAAGTCCCTAACGTGGCCTGCTCCCTGCACCTTCATGTTTGAGACTCAGTTCTCTTTAGTGGTCAGGAAGCCGCTGTGACAGGTTGTTCTGGCTGGCTGTCATCTGCCTACTTCAGAATGCTTGAGGGGGATTTCCCACTGAAAGGTGCACTGAGCACATCAGTTTGCAAAGGTGGGAGGCTTTTTCAGCAGTGAATTTCATGTGCCTTTTGCCTTGGTGAAGAGTTGCCCAGAATTTTTAACAAAACAACAACAAAATTATTTTTACCTTGCCTTTTTGCTTTCTTTGTGGCCCACAACTATTCCCATAGTATGGAAGAACAGTTACGGTCTTCACACCGGATAAGCACCGATGTCAGCACATAAAAGCTCTGTGCTGAAAATAGTTTGTTTCATGTTTATTCACCTCGTGAAATGACCAAATTCAAAGTCACATTTAAAAATAAACTGTAAAATAATCTATGTTTTGTGTGTGTGCGCAATATATGGTCAGGCAGGTCAGCATTTGTTTGTTTTTGTTAATTTTTTTACCTCTAAAATCTGCAGTTTCCTGGCAAGATAGCTCACTAATGAGACCCATGCTCTCTATCTTTTTTTTTTTTTAAGATCAAAATGTGATTTTTGTATTCCTTGGTGTGTACAATAACTGTTTTGTGACACGTTTTTAAAACAAAATTCTTGCTTACATATACTTATATAGGAGCGTACATTTATTTGAATTGAATGAGAAGTACTTTAAGAAACACTCTTGATGTTTGTATCTAATTTACTTTGGGAATAGTGTAAAATCAGGAAAATTCTGTAGCTGTAAGGTTAAGATCGATGTTTTATGTACAATCTGTTGGTGACTAATTTTTAAAATTAAATTTGTGGCAGAAACTTTCAGGAGTGCAAATGCAAATTAAAAGATGCATTACTTTTTTTTAAAAAAAATTAAATAGTTTTCTTTCTTGTGCTTTCCTTCTCAACCAAAAATAGGAGACACAGTGTAGACAGCTGCTGCAAGGGTGTGAGAAAATGAAAACTGCACAAAGCATCGCTGTAAAAGTCGGTTTAAGACAAGCCGGGTTAGCTGTAAAGATGCTACTCAAGGGTTAAGCTCAGTGCGTTTCGCTGGCTGCTGAGTGAAACAGGATGCAGTGACTACATTGTCAGACTGCTGGTGTGAGTGCAAACAGATGAGGAAATGCTGGATCAGGCACTTCAGCAACTTGGGCTGTTCCCTAGGAAACCGCTTGCGTCATACTTGCCAGCAATTAGCTTACAGTTCTTTTATTTTTGATAGTGTTGCAAGCTGAACTCGCCTCTTAAAAAGGGAAAGACTGGCTTGGGCTCAAGCCGTTCGGTTGTGACTGTGGCTACGGCGCTCAGGAGAATTTGTGAGGCGGATAAATTGAAAAATTATTTAAACTTTTCAGCCTTCTTCTCTAAAGAACGTTGTAGCCGGGCTCGGTTCTCAAAGATGTATAACCAAATTTTTGTCATCTTTATGAAAATAATCTTCCCCTAGTTGCCTAAATTGAGTGCTCTGAGTTTGTCCAGCATTTTGGGTTAACTTTTCCAACAGTTAACCCGAAGTATTTTTGGTTTTTGGTGCTACATATTAAAAATTTAGTTTTCAAAATTAATGTTACCTGAGGCTTAACCTCCAAAGCAAGGGATTCTAAATTCTATATTGTTCTAAATATTTTTTTTTTGTGATTAAAACTCAGTAACTTCCAGTAGTTACCTAGCCATGAATATAAAGCAGTTAGTGTTGAAAGCAGTGTGTGTTTTATCTCAGAAAATCACCATGTCTTCTGCATTTTGCTTCAAAACTGTAAACAATTTTACAGTAACTAATATTGATGGATGCTGTTAGTATGGGTATTGCCTCATGGCTAGCTATGGCTGGATTTTTTCTGAGGAAAATCGCACAGTGACCAGCAGCTTAAACCAAAAATGTTTGTGTTTTTATTCTTCTGTGGTTTTTACATAGGCAAACACATGAATAAACCTAGATTTTAACAAACTAGAATTATAGCACACAGTTGAAGGCCAGACTTGTTAAAATGTCAAGGTTAATTCAGAAAACATGTGTTTCTGTGTTTGTGTGAAGCTTAAAAATTCAATATATTTTAAATGTGTACTAGGATTTTCATATTATTTTGGAAGAATTCCTCCCTTTAGCCCTCCCTCTGCATTTATTTGCATGTTATAGGAATAAAAGAAAAAACACAACCTTTCCACCCTATCTCAAGAAGAACACCCCAAACAAGAAACACCACCAAAAAAAACCCCCAAACCACCACCAACCAACTTCGAACCCAACTTTCCTCTCCCCCCACCCCCGAACCCTTGAATACAAGGCTTAGGAAGATTGAGTATCTTCATTTCTGCACATTTATGATAAATTGGCTTGGCCGTAAGATTGGCAGGTCATATTTTTAGGGTGTTTCCTGGACTCCATGCCAGTGTCATTTATGGTTAGCTGATCTCTGAGGCTGCATTCCAAACCATGGTCAGTGTCTACAAGGCCCACGATCTTTGTACAGGTGTCTCTTCAGTTGTGTTTTACATAAGTAAAAAAAACCAAAAAAACCCAAATCAGAATAGAGTGGAACTGGCTAAAGCACTGGAATGCCTTTATAATGGAAGAGCAGCTGGTTTTGCTGGCAGTTCAGAGTAGTTTGGCTGGCTTGTCCAGCCTCACACCGACATTGCATGTGGCCTCTTCTTGGTTTATGTTACATTTGGTGTCTGTTCATACCAGCTCAACTGCAAGTTATGCCATTTTACTGTTGGAGTCAATGAATATTAGGGTTTAAATCTGTATGACCAATAAATAGCTAATGTAAGTGTTAGCAAAGAAAGATCTGGAAATCACAATTTTGAGTTTTGTCCTTAATCTTTGTCCCTTCAATTCTGGACAGTAAAATGGAGGCTAAGATGTCATCAGGTCACTGTTGGTTTCCATGAGTGTATGTCTAGTAATTTTGCAATTTATTTAGGGCAATTCCTGCAAATTATGCAATGCATTAGACATATCAAATATTTTGTTCTATCCTTGTTTAGTATTTTAGCTCTGTAAGCCTTGTCAGTCTTTCTTCATTGAAGAAAATGGGAGTTACATGATCACATACCAATTTTTTTTTTGCATAAATTTTAATGTTGTTTAATTATCTGACTTTAGTCTTCATTCTGGCACTTGTTAGCTATTTTCAAAATGCTTTTGTGCACTGACAAATTTCAGTTGCTGTTTTCTGAAGTCTCAGCAAGACTGCTTGGTGTACATGCATATTTCAAAAGATTGGTCTAATAACAAATGGAACTGGATGCTACTTGGCTATTTCATCTTTCAGGCATTACAGTAAAGGACTGCAATTTTTTTCAGCACAGTAGGTGAAGTTTTGTCCAGTTCCCATGAAAACATTTGGTTTATATCTGTTTTAATCCTGTGACTTCATAAGTCAACTTGTCTAGTATTGTTTATTTTGTAACTTCTAGAATCAGTCAGATAGGTGGGTGCTATGAAAGTGAAAAGGGATTAAGGGCTCTTCTGCCTTTTTCTGATTGTGATTTTTACTGTGGAAAGCAAATCAGTAAAATGTTTTTGCAACTCTTACACTATGAAGGGTTTTGTAGAAAATGCCACTGAAAACATGAAGGAAGTGACTGAGAATCCACTGCTTTTTTTATGTATGTAGCTAAAAGGGCCAGCAGTCAGATCACCTTGCATGGAAAGTTTTGTGCATCAGGAATGTTTCCACACTTTTCTGAGTGGCACAAAGGGGTGTTTTCTTTGTTTTGTGTCCTCATCATATGGTTATGTTCCAGTATGATTGTTAGTATCCCCTAAGACAGGCAGCCTTTAAAAAAAATTATTATTATTCCCATTGTCCTATTTGAATAACTTTCTTCCATGTCTTTTTATTTCCAAAATATCTTTGCCAGTAATGGGGGTTTTATTGTTTGTTTGTTTCCATATAATCATTAAGATCAATAGAGGAAATTATGTAGGCTTTGTTCTGTTCCCCAGCCCCTTTCTCCTGATATTAAAATCTTCCTCTTTCCTGTGAATAGGAAGCTTCTCTACATCTCCACCCTAGAACATCACAACTTCAGGCTGCGGGAAACCTGTCACTGGGCTTCTCTGTTTGTTTTGGATTTTCAGAGAATAAAAGCTAGGGGGAACAACAGAGAGAAACACCATAGCCATCTCTACAGTTTCCTGGCAGGTCACAAGTTTTCCTTCATTATTTTGTGATTTTCATAGTTTATTTATTTTCTGCATCCAAGTAACTAACTTGTTTCCAGTTTCTTCAGTATCAACCTTTCTCTCAAAGTGTTTGGTGTCCACATAGAGTTTGAGTCCTCAAGTAATCCATAAAATTTAACAGTTTGCTAAAATCTTGTGGAACGGAGAGCTCCTTTCTCATTTTCATTGCCTTAGGTTACTGTTGCAGATGATTTTTCTCAGTCTTCATACCTTACTACAGTTTTCTTCTGCAATAGCAATTTTATAAGCATTTTTGACTTAAAAGGTTGTCCTCTGTACTGTACCTATTTAGACGAAATGTTTTTACTGAGACGCACATTGGAGGTTGAAACTTCAATGGCTTTTGAAATCAAGTAATAGAGCGCTATCAATAACTTTTCTATACCTACCCCCTTCTTTTTTCTCCTTTATTTATTTATTTTTTAAAAAATTGAAATGCTGACCTCTTGTATTTTTTCTCTGCTACATTCTATTTCCCCCCCCCAGTCTTCCTCATTGTTCCTTCACATATTGGTGGGGGGTTTTTTGCTTTAAGGTGGTGTTTTGGGTGGGATTTTTTGTGAGCTTTTTTGCCTCTTTTATTTTTTTTTTTTTCCTTATAATGCCAGCAGCAGAACTGAGTAAAATGTGTGGTGCAACTGCAGGATTTGTCACCTGGGAGGTCCAATTGCAGTGCAAGTGTTGATTAAAATTATGAGTTCTGAAGTCAGAGCATAATAATTTTTTGATGCTAAGAGCTATATCCAACTTGGATTAATTTTTATGTTACAAAAAAAGGGAATTACATTTCATTTTTGACCTTTGAACATATCGTTTCTAATGTGAACACCTCTGCTCAGATGTTCCAACTCCCTGAATGCTTTATGGCGCTCACACTGAGAGGAGTGGTCCTTCCCAGCCGTTTCTGCTCATTCCTGCCCTGGCGCCATCCCCCATTGTGCTGACATAAGCATTCATGAGACTACACAGTGAACTAAATTGGGGAACTAATCCATGTTAAAAGTAATCAGTTCTTTTTGCAGCTCCTTGCCACGTGTCTGCATGAATGCTTTTGCTGCGTAAGGGAGGGAGCGAGGCAGGGATGGGAATGAGCAGCTGAGGGAGGGCAGGACTGCTGCTTTATTGTGGCAATGCCAAGCTGTGCTGATTTAAGAGAATTAATGGCCCTGCTGTGTAAAGAACGGATGTGTTAGAACTTCCCAATAAATCAGTCAGAAAAGCATCCCCTCGTGCCCAAAAGCCTCTATATTTTTTTCTGTCTAGAGCGAACTGTATACTCTGCATTGTCTACTTTGAAGTAAAGGAACAAAATGCTTAAACACTGGATAGCTGATGTATGGTGAACAGGTACTTAAAATACAGATACTAAGCAATTGCAGTCAGATGTGGTACCACGCTTGCAACATATAATGTTATCTGCAAAGTTTTCACAAAGACCTTGAGTGGAAAGGTGCAATTTAGATATTTAAGTGAGACTTGTATGTAAATGAGGCAGAGGATTCATTTGAAAAACACTAGGAATCATCCTGCATTCATAGGTAAGAACAGAATGAACAGGTAGGTAAAGAGCACATGAGAATCAAGTTCTTCCAAATATTGGAGTATTTGGCACTCATTTAAAACAGTGTTTTAGTACTCTGTTTATGTGAAAATTCCTCATAAGTTCTGCAGTGAAGTAAAATGAAACCATTATAAAGCTGTAGCAACACTTTTGTGAGTCACCTTATGAGTCTTGGACTCTCATCAGTTCATCGTGCTTCCATCTACAAGACTAAATGTGTGACATGGTAGTGAAGAAGATCTATTGCCTAGGACTTTCTTTTGTGAACTTTTTTGTGTTTTCTTCTTCATTGTGCTGGAAGTTTGTGATCAAAGAGAAAATTATCTGCAGTCCTGCTGTTTTGAGTTGTTAGTTCTACTCCTTTATGAAACCTGAAATGTTAAATCTTGCCTTGTGCAACTAATGATGCTTTCCTAACAAAAGGACAGTTTCTCACTGCCTAAATGTTATTATTTCCCTGTAAATTAATGTTCAGGAAGAAAAAGAGGAAATTTACTCTTGATTAAGTTCACATTTTTTGAACCAAAGCATTAACGAAAATGTTGATTACATAGATGCTTAACAAAGATCAAACACAAACCTAGGAAAAGGGAGAGGAAAAAGAAAAATAAACTGGAGAGAAAGCTTTAATCACACAAAGAAGAAACTTTAGGAACCTAAAGTTTGCAAATAAAGCTGATGTCAAGCTGAATTCACTTGATAATTTTTTTATCTTCCATATCAATTACTCCTAGCCAGAAGATGGAGTTAGAACACTTTATTTTTATTGTCAAATAAGTGTTTTTCAGAACTTTATTTATTTTCTAGTGATTGTACAAGATAATGTGTTCTAGACAATGCTGTGTGAAGTATGAAGAATGTACAGGATCCTCTGTCACTGGAATTCCCAGAATATCATAGAATCACAGAATTGTGTGGGTTGGAAGGGACCTTAAAGGTCATCTAGTTACCACCACACTGTGTGGGCAGGGACACTGTTCACTAGATCAGGTTACCCAGATGTCCATCCAGCCTGTCCTTGACCACTTCCAGGGATGTGTTCTGTAGGATCTTTAGCAAGTATGACTGGTGAAAACGTTATTAGGAATATATTATAAGAAATACTTGAAGAGAATTATTAAGACACTTTGGCAAGGGCTTTTGAATAGTGTGGCTCTTAGCAGTCATCCATTTTAATGACCCTGCAGTCTCAAGAAAAGGTACAGGGTTTGTGATGGCTCTAAAACAACTGTATGTGCTGCTGCTAATAGTACAATTGAGACAATTTGCAGCATACTGTGAAATCTGCTCAGGAGAACAGAGCAGATTGGATGAACATGGGGTGGATATTTTGTGTTGAATTCCTTTCTGCCATTAATTGTCTTGATAAATTGAACATTTGGAAAAGTAGCCCACAAGACTTAAACATTTTGCCAAAACTCCTTATTGTGGCTGATGAGCTGTCAAAAGTTGAATGCTCTGAATTTAGCCAATGTCTCCTGTAAATGGTCAATGCCTTCAGGGATATAACCCAGGGCCAGAGCAGGCAATTCTAATCTGATTTCCCTGCTGTATTTTCTAAACCACAATGTCTGGGGGCCTCCAGTCAAAAATCTGTCTTTCTTATAAGTTACAGGCTTTGTTCTCAATGCAAATGTCCTGTGTGCAGAGTTTAATTAATTAATTAGCTTGGTTACAGTGCTGTGTGAGTTGAGGAAAATTAAAGATTACCCTTTTATCTATTGGTCAGAAACATGCTTCAAACAGAAGCAATTGCAGAATCTCTTAACTGTTTGCTTTGGTACTTAATACACAGCTTGATTCACATAAGATTACAACTTTTTTTTTTGTATGTTAAAATGCTCAAAAAAGCTATAATGCATTTGTATATTTAGGTTTCATTATGTAAAAAAGTTTTAGTCTGTCTTTTTTCTTGGAACACTTATAAAGTAAAGGATTCTTATTTTATCAAAATGCTTAAAGGTAGTGCTTTTAGAAGACAATATTTTGTCAGAAAATTTAAACTAATTATTCAAAGTATTCAAAAGTTTCACATCTCCAATACAAAAATTAGGAATACTGAGATTAAAATTAACACTATTGATTCCACAGCTTCTCATAAGTGCTTTGTGTAGCTTTATTGGTTTTATTTGACTGAAGAATTGCTGCATTCTGCTGTGCTGGCTATTTAGTAGTGATTGCTAGAATATTGACTTTGAGGTTGAAAATAAAAAAATTCTATATGCCCCAGAACTCCAAAATTTCATAAAAAAGAAAAAAAAAGATTAGAATACCATACTTTCACAGAATATAAGTACTATTTCCACCCTATTTTCAGATTTATGTGTTAAATGACTGAACTTTTATGATGTGTCTAAATATTGTAAAATGCCCTGTATTTTCACACTGAAATGTCATAACATCAAAGCAGCTACACAACTTTTTATATTAGTAAAATTATTAATGTCAGAAATATAACCAAAAATAATTGAAATTAAATGAAACTTATGCATTTTGACATGTAAAACATACTGTTTAGTCTTCTGACTAGTTTGACAACCTATATGAACTGTACGGGATGCTTTTGTTTAAGCAGTTGTAGTCATTTTTAATAACCATTTGTACACATTGAGAAACTGCATTTTCGAGTTTGCAAAGTAGTAGCTCATTTTCTGTGTCCTGAGGCAATGAATTAAAACTGTTTAAGTGTGATAGTGAGAGTTAACATCATTTAACATAGCAGTGTGACTCAGTCTTATGGTGTTTTAGGTTTGAAGTTTCCACATCAGTTTTTTAAAACACCAATACAAAGTTTATTCATTGAAGAGTAAATCTATTGAACCGTTTGATTATGCAAATCAATCATCATTTCTAAGTAGCTTCTTCCAGTCTTAACCAATTCATTTTTGTGAACTCTCAAGTTGTTTCCTCTAAACATCTTTCTTAAAGCTTTAGCCCTTAACTTGCACTGCTTCTTGTCCTTACAAGAAGCTAAAGCATCTTTTTAGTTATGTCAAAGTATCCCTTAAGTTTATGACACAAGACAAAACATCTTGAAGAAATAATTTCTTTTTTCCTATTTTGTCTTCCTGTTAAATACTAATAAAAGACACTGTCATGTTGGGTCACAAGAGTGACTGGAAAAGTGTCTGGTGGAAAAGGCCCTGGGGGCAATGAGTGACTGCCAACTGCACATGAGCCAGCGTGTTCCCAGGTGGCCAAGAGGGCCAGCAGCATCCTGGCTTGGATCAGAAGTAGTGTGTCCAGCAGGACCAGGGCAGTGATTGTCTACCTGTACTTGGCACTGGTGAGGCCACACCCTGAGTCCAGTTCTGGGCCCCTCATGACTCGAAAGACATTGAGGTGTTGGAGGGAGTCCAGAAAACAGAGCTGGGGAAGCGTCTGGAGCACAAGTCCTATGAGGAGCAGCTGGTGGAGCTGGCGTTGTTTAGCCTGGAGAAAAGGAGACTCAGGGGAGACCTCATCGCTCCCTACAACTACCTGAAAGGAGGCTGTAGCCAGTTCTGGGGGTCAGTCTCTTCTCCCAGGTAACAAGTGACAGGATGAGAGAAAATGGCCTTCCCCTAGACCAGGTTGCTCAGGGCCCCGTCCAGCCTGGCCTTGAACACTTCCAGGAACGGGGCATCCACAACTTCTCTGGGCAACTTGTTTTTGGTGCCTCACCACCTTCACAGTAAGGAATTTCTTCCTAACATCTAATCTACTCTCAGTCTGAAGCCATTCCCCCTTGTCCTGTTACTACAGCTGCTGATAGGAAATCTCTCTCTGGCTTCCTTATAGGCCCCCATCCAACACTGGAAGGTTTCTATGAGGTGTCCATGCAACCTTCTCTTCTCCAGGCTGAACAGCCTCAACATTTTCAGCCTGAAGTATTCATCCCAAGTATTGTTGAATTCCATAGTTCATTTCAGGGAAATTTGACAGGGGATAGACATCTAACTCCAAGTCGCCAGGTAATCTGGTCTTAAGACAAAAGTTCCAAGGATTTCATCATTTGTGCTCCTCACTGAGCTACTTACCCATTTTACTGAAAAAGCATGATTATTTTTCTGGTGTTCCTTGTGATGTTTGTTTAAGTTTTGGGAAGATGGTCTTCTTTGTAGTGAAACATGACAGCTTATTTCCTATCATGTTATAGGACTTAATTTATTGTTCTTCAGTCTTGTTACAGAAACAAGCTGTCTAGCAATGACAGCTCCAAGATAAAATGCTTATTTATTGACTAATTTATTTATGCTCCGAGCCTTTCTTGCACAGACTGTAGCTTCTTTTTCATTGTAACAGACTACTGATAGGAGTGGCAATGGCTGTTCTTTGGAGGAGGTGCTTGAACAAGTTTTAACTTGGCAAGAGGCCCGATTCACTGCTGCTCCTGGGGTGGGAACGCAAGTTGTCTCACTGGTATTTTATTTTGTGAAGTAAAAGGCCAGGTCACAGTCTATCCTTGTGGAGCCCTGAATAGTCAAATGGACAGCAGGATGAAACAAAGGAGGCAAAAGGATGCAACAAAGAAGCTTGCTTTTCAAGGAAAAGATGAGCTTTCATAGAATTTCTTTTCTCAAAATGACCAGAAAGTGGGGTTTTATTGATTTCCACTAATTTTTCTCAGCCTTTTCTGATGCTTAAAGTTATTTCCCCCTCTTTAAGAAATGGAAATTACGTGTAAGTGAAGGGTGTTTCTCATTGTATCTCCAAGTTCACCTGCTGTTTGCAGATAAGATGGCTTTTGAATTTATTATATTGCTCAAATGCATGTGTTGTCTGGTTCAGCAGTGAGGTAATTTTTTTGTTTGTTTTAAAATTAACTAGCTACCGTTTATGAAGGAAAGGGTGAAGAAGGAAAAAGGCAATCCCTTAAAATTTGGCAATTTTCAAGATCAGTTATTAAAACAACAAAATTAATCTCCCAGTAAGTCTTACCTCTTTATGGGACACAAAACTGGAATTGTAGGAGCACGATTCTGACTAGAATTCTGTGAAGTGTGTGCTTACTGCATAGGCTGCATTTTTGGTAACAGCTGGACATTTGTTTCTGTCTCTTTGCTTCCTATCTCAAGTCATATTTAAAAGATTATCCAGGTGGCTTCTGAATATCTGTCTGGGAAGTTTATCAGGAGTGAGACTTTAGACAGCAGTCTCCTGCTGGTGCTGTCCACTGAAGCATGGCTAAACTGTGTTCTAGCCCCTTGAAAATTCTCAAAATACAGCAGTAGTTTGAACAGCTAAGTTGTTCCCTTCAGCACCTTGATAGTTTCCAGATACAGCAGTAAGAAAAGTGATGCTTGTTTCCCAAGGGTATTAGAAGACTGGAAACTGAGTTTTCAGCTGTCATGATGAGAGGTGTGATGGGAAGTAAATTCAGAATCCTGGAAAAGTTGACCTGGAGTCCAGGTACAGCCATATAAGTCAGAAAACAAGCTGAAGCAATTTCTGAACTCTATCTGAGTCAAAGAGTAAGGCTTTCCTGAGTTTAGTAGAGCTATTTTTTGATTCAGATCTCAGCTTGACTTCCAGATAAACTGCTTAGACCTTTGGATAGTGTCAGAATGTTTCAGTTTGGGGTCATATGGCTATTCTTGGCCCAAATTACATCTGGTCTTTGCCCAGAGACAATATTCTTTGGGGGTGCCTTGGAATCTCAGAAATAACCTTCTCCCAATCCTGATAGCAGAACAAAAAATACTAGGATGAATGAAGCCACAGATGATCTGCTTCAGATCAGGTTGGTTTTACTTGCTCCTCTTCCTTGTCTTTGTTTTAGAGATTTGGCAAAATTTATGTCAGGAATGTAGTATTAAAAAAATAAGAGGATTATCCCTGGTTACTGTCCTTTATATAGTTTTTCCACTTTGCTTATGGATGATGGGTTTCTTTTGATGGAGTGAAGGGTTAATGTTCCTGATTTGGGTTACTTCCATTTGATATAGCATATGTTCCCGTTAGCCCTCCTGAATTTATGGTAATACTGATATTAGCTTAATAGAAGAGGCAGACTGTGTTCTCTTTCCATGCACTTTTTTGATTTGAGATGTGTGCAGCAAAAGACTGTGATAAATGCATGCACAGCCTCTCAGGTCTGAGTAACTAATTATAGTTCAGGGGTTGAGAGTGACTGTTGAATGTGAGGTTTTACTTTGGAAATATGTCAAAAGAATATGAAAATAAGCATTCTGGTTTTTTGTAATATTGACTCATATTATTCAGTGTCCTGTTTTTGGCCGCTCTAGTTTTAGCTTCTTCCTTCATGTTTTCTCAGAGCCAGCAGGAGAAATGTGAGCACACAAGGTACAGACTCCCTCTGTTATGATGTCCAGCATTACAGTGCATTCCTATTAGGCCCTGCTCTGATGAGAAAACTGCTTCTTTTTCACAGACTGAAGCTAGAGAATGCCTACTAGAGGTCTAATACCTTTATCTATACATTAAATAACATTTTTAAACCTGTGTAAGCTATGCAAATTTTTTTCTTATTCAATAGATTTCCAGAAGTGTAAAAGTGCTTCGAAACTTTCTAATATATTGCCAAAGAATGGAAAGTATCAGGCTACTCAGAATCTGACCTTACCTAAAAAATACACTGGACCAATAAATAAGCCTGTTCATAGAGCTTTCACACATGTTTATTCTAAATTAAAATTCTGTAATTGTAAAATTAAATTCTGGAAGCTGTGGCAAACAGCTTTGCATCTGTACAGTTTTATGCTGTTTATTCTTCAGGGTCTTCTAAATAATTTTTGTATTGAGTTATTTAAAGTAGAACACGTCTAAGTTCCTTAAATACTGGACTTGATAAATATTTGACTACTTAGAAAATGGTGATGGGATGATTATTTTCACTGGTGCAGGTTGTTTTGTGAGATCTTTTGTTTTCCTGCAGTGAGAACAACAGGGCTTTGTCCCTGTAAACAGTTATCCAATAAAATTGTTACTGGATTTGAATTTTCATTTACAGATTAAAGAGAAGTGAAAGAAGCTCAAAGCTTACATTCCAAAACTGACAAAACTGATGACTCCTTTTTTCTTTTTCTTTTCTTTTTTTTTCCTGCTGGGAGAGTGAACTGTTGAAAATATAAAAATTAAATCTATTGCTCATTGTAGTCACTGATACTTAAGCAGATAAACATTCTTTGAAAGTCCTGTGAATTTTTAGAAAAGATCTTTTGTGGTTTTTATTTATAAGTTTGTATCTCTTTTCCTGAAGCTATGGTGAGCTCTTCATACTTCATTCTTTTTCAATTGTAAACATAGTTTCAGTACTACCACTTTTGCACCAAATGCTGTTCCTAAGCGACTGCTGACGTCAGTTGGTGCAGCACAAGAAGGTTTGTGTGTTTATCTGCTGTGGGCAGACTCTTAGAAAAGACGAAAGTATGTAACTAGATTAGGCCAAAGAGATTGCTGCTTTAAATAAGTGTACATACTGTTTGCAATGACTTACTCTTTTTTTTTTTTAATGTATTTTATTTTGATTAGCCGTTGTATCTTCTGTTGCATATGCCATAGAATCTCATTGGCAGGAGACGATAAGGAGGGGTATATATTCTCTTTGCTGTTGCTTTAAAGGGGCAGCGGTTTTACTTCTCTATGGCAGAGTTAGAATGAGAATTTAAAAAGAGTATGTGCCACAGCATAAAACTTTCACATACCTGATCTCGAGGTTAGAAATGAAAGCAGGCTTACAAATTCCAGTTTAAGTGAAACATATTTACTTAGAGATTTTTGGCCAGAACCTACACATTTGGAAAAACTGGAATGATACTCTTGGAATATTTTACTGCGTGCCTTTGTGTCAAATGGAGTTGGAGTGGAGCTGGCTTAGTGACCTTTGTGGATTTTTTTTTTGTCCTTGACTATACTTGCAGCACACCCACAATGAATAAAAATTACCTGTAGCAAGAACTTTTTGCGTGAAAATCTTTTTTATCAAAAAGTGAAGTTAAGAAGTTTAGTGGAGGTAGTAGTACTGACTGGCATAATAAGGCAGGAAGAAAAAGGACCAGAATCTCTTCTTCAGGTTGAAGAATAGAAGCAGCAACTTTCAGAACTAAATAAAAGCTGAGAACAATTACTCCAATTGTAATAATAACTTAAATCAGATTAGAATTAAAGAAAATGCCTGTGGAACATAGAAGAATATTAGCAAACATAAAGGTGAAAAGGTTAAGCTAAATAAGGTCCACTTTGAATGTGGCGGTGGTGATGACCAGTCTCGAAGTCCTCATCAATCTCTACATTTTGTGTATTGTTATTTTGTGCTATCCAGTCTTGCCTTGAGAACCTTCATGGATGGAAGCTGCACAGCTTCTCTGGGCATCCTTCTTTACCTTGTCTCACTGCTTGTGTGCCCTTATTGTGAGAAATTTTTTCCCTTGCATCTAGTCTAAACTTCTTGTTTCAACATGGCTTCACATCTTCCCACTATGCACCACTGGGTACTGGTGTTGTTGTCTTGCTGACCTCCTGCTAGACACTGGCAGGTTGCTATTAGGTCCCCGCAAAAGTCATCACCAGCCTCTCCTCACCAGGTAGGTTCTTCATTCCTGGAGTCATCTTTGTAGTCCTCTGCTGAACTTGGTCCTGTTTGGCAATGAGCTGCCTGTATTGGGGAGCCCCAAACTGGATGTACTGTTCTGGGCATGGTCTCTAAGAGCGAGCAGAGGGCGCAGGCATTTCTCTTGCTCTGGTGGCTGTGCTGCTGTGTACACAGATCAGGGAACTGCTGGCTGCCTTTGCTGCCGGGGCATGCTTCAGGCCCCTGTGTATCCCTTCATCCTTTTCAGAAGAGCAGTTCTCAGCCTGTACCGTTGCAGGGAACTCTTCCTTCCCACATGCAGGGATTCATGTATGTCACTGTCGTATTTCATAAGACTCTTGTTTGCTTGTTCCTCCAGCTTGTCCAGATCCCTCTGGATGGCAGCTGAGCCCCTCATACGTGTAAGCAAGTCTTGTAAACTTCCACTGTGTAGAACAACATGGTAGGTTTTAATTCAGAGTGAAAAAAAATTAAGTAGCTGCAGGTGCTATTGCCCATTTGCCTTACTGCTTCTTTCTTCTGGGTCTTTATTGAATTTTCATTCCCTTTTACGGTATTTTCTTACTATAAGAATTCTTTTTAACTGTCAATAGGAATGGTGGAGTTAGGAAATGACATTTAATACAGTAAACTGTTCTTAAATAGTCAAGTTACTTGTGAATTTCATTAGTATAAAAACATAAAAATGGCTCAGATTAAGAGTTCATTTAGCTTAATATTCTGTCTCTAATCTCCAATCTTTATCTAAGGTCAAGTTTAACATCTGCTCATAACAGTTAAATATCTTTTACATCTTTGACTTGAAGATGTCATATTAAATAGACTTTTGGGGCCAAAACATGGGTTGGAACTTCTTCTGTCTATCCTATGCATCTGTCTGTTATAACAGTGTCTCTAGAAGCAGCACACCAAGGGAAAAATCAATAAAAACTCTAATCACAAGTTGCTGCTTATCATCTTCCCGTCCACTGCAAGGGCTAATGTGCAATTAAATGCATTAAAGGTCATGGGGGAAAAGAAAGTAGCTGTAATCAGAAGCTGATGGAAAATATGATAACATATGATACTCCTCTTTCTTTTTTTCCCATACCACCTTCCTACACTCTCTTAACGTCCACCTGTTTTCAGCTCAGGGGACTCTCTAATGTGGGTTAGCTATTTAGTTGCAAGTGCTGTTCAGTCTCCTCAACGTATGGACATTTCCTCCTTTTCCTAGTTTTCCCTTGAACTTATTAAACTTCTTGCATCCTTTGATAAAGGAGGTTGCTTACTACTTTAGGGAAGAACTGTCTCTTTCTCATTTGGACTGGTTCTAGCCCATTCTCATGGCTTCTGGTTATTGTGCTGTAAAAAAGTAGGCTGCTGTGTTTACTTTTCTCCTGACCAGTACCTTAGGCAGAATTTGTAACAACCATGAGTTGTGTGTAGCAATGGCAGTAGCCATGGCAGCTAGCAATGACAATAACTGATCTGTTTAAAAATTATTTTAAGGTGATTTAGAGACCACCTTGATGCATCAAACTTCATGAGTTTGTATATTCTTAGGCTGAATATATTGCAGTAATACTTAGTTTTTCTGTTTTCTGGAGGTTAATGACTACCTGCCATGAGGATTTTCTATTGCAGGCTGATGCTGCTCAAAAGTCTTACGAGTTTAGCAGGTGTGCTTGTGCAAAACACCTGGAGGCAAGTGAAGAGCAGAGAAATACACTCACTGAGATATCATACTGTGCTATTGTATTAGTTTCCTTTTCCAGGGGAAAGTTGTTGATTTGGTGTTGTGAGATCAGTTGTAATTACCTTAATTATCTTTACATACTTACAGAGAAATGCGTGCACCTCAGACATATGGTTTGGGTTTTTACCACTATTTGTTTTGCAGGTTCTGGTCTTGTTTACAGAGAACAAACTTCGTATGTTTTTATAAATGAAGGAATTATTCCAAAATGTATTCTTTCATTGTCACAGATTTCAAAAGGCAGCCACAGCAGATCCCAAAATACAGTTTTATAGACTGAAAAGGTCACTCCTTCCTTGTTAGGTCTTGTATTAACAGTAAAAGTAATAATTAAATATTTTTAGAAATAACTAATTTTTTGTGACTTGTGACCTTATAACAGTCCTGTTTCAAAATGCTGCTCTGGGATATTATAAAATATATATTTAATGTCTATAATGATTTTTTTAAAAAAAATTAAACTCTTTAATATGTTAAACAGTTTAAGCAGTTACTGTAACTTCTTCTTGAATTGAGTATAAAGTATTAAAATGAAATTTTCAAGAACACCTGTGAATTAACCATAATCATTTTAAATTTAGACAAATCAACAAGTATTTATTAAATTTCTTAATTGCAATACAACCTATAACAACCATTCTTGTTTCAGGATTCTTAGTTACCATCCTTTGTATTCTATTAGTTGTTGAAATTGTAATTGGGTTCTGATACAAACCCTTTTCTCTTTAAATTTATAATAGACAAATAGAGAAGCATTTGTCTCTAGACTTGCAAGAAATACCCATCATAGATCTTTATAAGTTTTTGATTGGTTATTTGCTGGGTGTTTTTGATAAAGAAGTGGAATAGATTTGGATTATGTGTCACATTAGTATGAGATGCTGGAAGCAGAATAATCTTTCACACGTAATTGGCTAACAGATTTTGTTGTTCTGTTTATACAGAGTTAAGAAAACATACATTTGATTTTTGATCCTGTAAATGTCTCCCTCTTCCTTTCCATTTGGCTTTTGCTTTTTTTCCAGATATAAAGTGGAACAAGTATAAAGCTAGTGTCAAGCTAGAAACACCTTGAAAGGCTAGAAGACTTCAACAGCTATATCTTGGTTTTGGTTAGCATGTTTTGGACAGCAGTTATTAGGAAAGTTGGCTGATAGGGTGCATTTAGAAAGTTACAAATCAAATGTGTTTGTACATAAGCACTGAAGATGCTTTTTGTCTCTGTAGCCCAGAATAAATACTTCTGTGAGGGATAGTTCACAAATGGCTGCTAAAAAAGGAGAAAGGTTTATATATAAGCTGGGCTTGGTATCTGAAAAAATTAGTTTCAACTCAGTATGTTAATGCCTGGTTGTAGTCATCTGAAACAACCTGAACATATAGGCTTTGTTTTGTCATTGCCTTATGAGATGTTATGTTTCTGGACACAACTGCTTTAACATGGTGTCCGAGAGTGGATTCATAGCGTATTTTGTGAAATATTAGTTATTGTCTTTCTGCTCTTGGTAGTTTTGCCTCATTGCCTTATTTCAGAAGCTGACTTGACCAAAGTACTGGTTCTCTTATATGTTGTACAGCAGTTCTCAAACTGCTTGGGATGACCAAAAGTTGCCATCCTACTTTGAGTTGCAGAAGTTGTAAAGGGAATTCCATCACTAGTTTAAAACTTAATTGTTTATTAATTTTGGAGTTCAAACCCTAGCAGAAATGATGCTCGAAATGGAATTTATCACAACAGGGGAAATAAAATTGGCAACTCCTCTTTTTGATATAAAGGTGAGATGAGGATACAGGGTAACATTTATTCTTTCATAGAAAACATCTACTGTTGACATATTATGACACTATGACCCCTTGAGGTTTCTTTCGAATGGAATTATCCTAGAAGACTATGTACCTGTTGGTGTGAAATTTTATGTAGACATAGCTAACTAGTGAGGTACTGCTGAGGGCATGTTTGCAGTAGCACATAATTCTTCTCAGGCTGTGAATCCTGGGAAAGGAGCTGAGCAAATATTTAAGCATTGAGTCAATGTTGAACTCCAGCCACTGTGGCTACTGAACCTAGTACTGTCTAAGCTTTTCAGCTTGTAGCTCTCTTGTTTCCCAACATACTACTTGTTAGTTTGTATGAATGAACTAGAAACAGTATCTTTGACTACTCATAACTCTTCTGTCATTGTAGAAATAGGCCATACGACTTTATATGTGCCATTTTTCTGTTCACTGGATTAAACTTTCAAAAAAACAGAGATCCTTATTACTTTAACCAGTACCTCAAACAGTCTGTTAGCTTACTGTGTTAGTGTAAACTTATCAGCATGTATTAATTCTATGTTTCAGAAGGTGGGGGGAAGCAGACTAAATGTTCAGTGTTCTCAAAAAGATATTTTAGATGCCTTCAGTATATTCTCAATGTATAGCACAGCAGTCACAGCAACTTTGTGTTAAAATCATGTTGTGCCTTCAAATATCATTGAAACCTGAAAATTTTTGCTAACACAACACAAACTTCTAGTTGCTCTGATGTTTAACCTAGCAGTTTGACTAAATCTGGTGAATTCTGGAGGAAAAGGTTCATAAGCTTTAACTCTGAGTTGCAACTCCCTGACTGCAGCATTAGTTGCCTTTAATGTCAGTGACCAAACTCTTAAAAAAATAAACCCCTTCTTGATATTTTTAATTTAGTTCTCTTATCCCCATCCTGATATGAAACTTTTATTGATTTTGGATATTGATTTAAGGCTGCTGAAGTAATTCATGGTAGAGTGAGCTTTGAAGTATACTTTGCTTAACAGCATGAGTCTGTGTCTTCCTTTAAAAAATATGTTCCATATAGAAGAACTATCAGAGATTTGCACATCTTCAACTGGGAAAGAAGAGACACCATGTGATTCCTGTCCTTCACTACATACAATGTATGCAATATATAATGAATAAACTGCATACATTATTCACATTAGAATTTTTCAGCTGTTTTACTCTGTAAGCACAAAATCTATTTAAAAATTCTCAGTTTCTGAATCGTGTAAAAATTTTGTTCTCTTTCATAAAGAATTACAGGTAGATTTTGAACATGCTAATCTTTGGTTTAGCTGAGTACTTGAACTAGAGAAATATTTCTGAAATTCCTCCATATAGCTGTTCTGAAGAAAGGTTTGGTGCATTCACCCAATCGGTTGGTGCAACTTGAGGACTCTTGTGAGTGAAAAAACAAGGCAGGAGAGGAACTCTGGAGTAGAAAAGGTGCTGACTCACACAGCAAGCAGAGATTTCAGTACGTGAACAGGTTGGCATTTGGTAGGGCCGTGGTGGGTTGACCTTGGCTGGATGCTAGTTGCTCATCAGGTTGCTCCTCAGCTGGACAGGAGCTCATGGGTCGAGATATGGACAGGAAGAGATCACTCATCAATTACTATCATGGGTGAAATAGACTCAACTTGGGGAAATTAATTTATTAACAATCAAATCAGAGTAGGATAATGAGAGGTAAAACCAAATCATAAAAACACATTCCTCCTACCCCTCTCTTCTTCCCAGGCTTAACTTTATTCCCAGTTCTCTACCTCATTCCCCAAGCAGTGCATGTGAACAGGGGCTGGGGGTTGTGGCCAATTCATCACAGGTAATTTCTGCTGCTGCTTCCTCTCGGAGGGGAGGACTCCTTCCACTGCTCCAGCATGGAGTCCCTCTCATGGGAGACAATCGTCCATGAACTTCTCCAGTATGAGTCCTTCCCACAGGTTGCAGTTGTTCATGAACTGTTCCATGTGGGTCCCTTCCACTGAGTGCAGTCCTTCAGGGACAGGCTACTCCAGTTTGGGTCCCCCACAGGGTCACAAGTCCTAGCAGCAAACCTGCTCCAGTGTGGGCTCCTCTCTCCAAGGGTCCACAGGTCCTGCTCCAGCAGGAGCTTCCTTCAGCATGGGCTTCCCATGGGGTCACTGACTCCTTTGGGCACCCACCTGCCCTGGCATGGGGTCCTCCATGGACCTCCACAGGCTGCAGGGAAACAGCTGCCTCACCATGGTCTGCACCATGATCTGCAGAGGAATCTCTGCTCCAGCACCTGGACCACCTCCTCCCCCTCCTTCTGCGCTGACCTTGGTGTCTGCAGGTCTGTTCCTCTTAAAAATTCTCACTCCTCTCTTCTCTGGCTGCAATTTCCACCATGCATTAAGTTTTTTCCTCCCTTAAATATGTTACCCCAGAGGTGCTGCCACCATCTCTGATTGGCTCAGCCTTGGCCACCAGCAGGTTTGTGAGCCTTGGAGCCATCTGGCATTGGCTCCATCAGAAACAGGGAAAGCTTCCAGCGGCTTCTCACAGAAACCACCCCTGTAGCCCGTCCCCACTACCCAAACCTTGCCCCACAAAGGTCCTGCTAGATGTCATTCTCCTCTATTAGACTGAGGTATTACTGTCTCTTTTGAGCCTTGAATTTTCTGATGCTTGTTAATAGCTTCATTATTATAAGGGTTGAAGCAGCTCTTTGATGAACTGGGCCACTAAGAGGTCAATACTAAACACTGTAACAGAAGTTTTTGCTTCTAAAGTCTGTAATAATTCCCCTTTGCGCCAGCACTACAGTGGATTTGGGATACAGGACTTAAAAAATCTTACACCAGGCTTTATCAAGAAAGTTAGGAATTAATAGTGGTATTATGGGTAGCCATAAAGCAGCAGAGTAGTTTGCAAAAACATTCTTACAAATCAGTCTGAACAAAAGAGGACTACTGCCATTTTTTACAGGTTGACTTCTATGTTTAATTCAGAACAGTGAAAATCTCACAAGTCTAAAGAATCCAAGTAATTGTAAATTGTTGGAGATTGAGCGAGTTGGAGGAAATATCAATATTAATTTTAATGGAAGATTTTTTCTCCCTTCAAAGGTCTTGCATTTTGTGACACCTTAGAAATTTTAAAACTACATGAATTAAATGTATCTTATGTAGATTGTTCAGATTTTTCACAAGGGTCAGATGCTCAGATTAAATCTTTATATACCATCAATGATTGTTTATTGGAGCAGCCAACCAGAAAAGGAAAACCAACTGTTAATTTCTTCCTGAGGAATATTTAGAATCTCCTTCAAAACAGCAATCAGAGACATCTCTATAAGTAATAATTGCAGTGTCAATGATCATCCAGAGTTCATGTTGGAGCAATGGAAAGCAAAAGATCTGTTACATTGTGCTCAGAAAAACTGTTAAAAGGGGGAAGTAAATGAAGTAGAATCCCTGCAGGCAGCATAGAGACTGTTTCAGGACATCATGCTGGAAACCTGAGACAAATGCATGCCATTTATCAGAATAAGAGCTGAAGATAAAAAGACATATGCCATGATTAAACAGGATGCTAAAAAAGGCTCATAGGTAAAAGTAAGCATTCTTAAAAAATTGTATCTAGAACACACAGATTAAATGTATTAGCTCAAGGCAGATTATTTTTATCTGAAGACCAACTTGCAGAAAATATATTTGAATATTAGTAATATTTGTACAAAAGCATTAGAAACTTCAAACCTCCCAGAATACCTATAGAACTAGCAGGCTCTCAGAAATAGAAGGAGCATCTGTATAAGATGAGGCCACAGAGGGAAAAGAAAAGATTCTTTTTGGTGATGTTTGTTGTGGGAGAGCCTGGAGAAAATGCCTATGCTGGAAATGCATAGGTAATGTGCCAGAGGCTTTAAGTCAAATTTAAGTGTTGTAAAATACATTTGTTACTGGAAAACCAGCAGACTTTCAGGAAGAGATTATGCACGTCCAAGGTTCTCAAGAAACTTGAGGAAAAATCAAGTAAATTGCTGAATGTAATGTGCAGCTTTTTACTTAAATTTGATTAGGTTGCCTCTGACTGCAAGTTGGCCAACGTCATGTCGTTTAATGAAAGTTTCAAAGAAGCTCTGAGGAACTGTTGGCCAATAATCACAATTTTCATGGCAGGCAAATTGGTAAAATCATAACAAACACTTCAGAGAAAGACTTTCTGGGGAAGAGTCAACACCACTTTTGTGAGTCTCCAAAACTCACAAACTGTTTTTTGTAAGTATCCAAGGTTGTGAGAATTTTCTGAAGGAACTAGAAAGCTTGTAGATAATAAAGATCCATCTTCTGGAGTGTGCTTGGATTTCTAAAAGTTTGTGCACTGCCCACTTTTTCACCTGAATTGCCAGTTATTAGGAATTTGAGCAATTGGAAGAATCTGGTTTGATTGGAATGCCAAAGACAGGAGCAGCTGGTGTATGTGACAGCAAGTGTTGATACAGGAGCTGCTTTTATTTGATGTATTTTGTTAGTATGAATGTGTAGTTAGTTAGTATGAATGTGTAAAACTAATTTTTGCATAATGCTATAGACCATGAAAATGTAAAACCTGGACTGAATATGGGCATATTTGAGTAAGTGTTTGTATGGTTTAGTTTTTAGCTTTGCACATAGGAAGCAAACATTTACTACATTACAAACAGTTCTGAAGTGAAGTCAAGCTTCTTTTAAGCCTATCTAGCCAAAACTGATTAGTAAATTGATTTCTAAATTATAATCTAACTTGTCTTTGCTTCCCTTTTCCAAACTGAAAACTACTATGTTGATGCATAGACTTAAACTTACCTTATTATTTATTTTTCTCTCATCAGTTTGAGTATTGTCTCGAAGTCTTTTTTTGTAGGACAAGACTGAAAGTTGAAGAGAAATGGCCTTTATGGCAATGACTTGTGTGGTGGTGTCTTTCTGAAATTCTGCTCTGGCATTAGCTACACTTTTTAAAATTGTATTTTGCATACAGTCAGTAAACTTATCTTTATAGCACAGTACCTGAAGATTTCATCACAATATGTACAATCTGATCTGAAGTGGACTTGGTCCATAGTTTCATCTCTGAGTTTGGGCTGTGTCCCAGAACTGAACAGAAGAATGATTTCCTCTGTGCTTTGTTTCTCCCTTGCCTTGTCTTGCCTGATTTGATTGCAGTAGGGATAAGGACTGGATGTGGGTGTGGAGAAGAAAATAAGTCCAATGTTTTGGTAAGCAGACGGGAAGAAGCTGGGGCTGAAGGAAAGGAGCTTCAAATGGTGGTTTGAGCTTGAATGAGAATGGAATAATTTTATGTCTGGAGTAATGAGATTGACATGCTAGACAAGGAGGTTATGCTGAGAAGCTTGGGAAGTAAACATAGCTGGAGATATCTGAAGAATGAAACTGGAATAAGGAGTTATGGCTTGGGTTTGGGTTAGTGCAGAACGGACAGCGCTGTAAATCTTGTATTTGAGAGAACAAACAGAGACTTGTGCCTCCTGAGGAACACAGCAAACTGGAGTCTGACTGACACCATCTCCCTCAGCTGTGAGCAAGCACCTGAGAAAGGCTCTTGGTGCTTTCTAATAGTTGCCTGAACAAGAGATACCAACCTGACTTCTGCCATTGCTTGCTCCAGTAGGATTGATCTTCTGATGGCTTGTCACTTGATTAGTGTAATGACATATGAAGAAGTTTTAGTTTTTCATGAGAACAATTAGGTAGTAGCAATAAAAAAACTAAAGTGGGCTGTGTTTCTGAAGGATTAAAAAAATTAAAAGAAAAATGCCTATGATTTTGTCAGTTCTAGTTATACAATTCCATGCACCTCTTCTGTCCCCCTTTGCCCTACAAATCCTGAAATTTGTGGTGAATCACAGTGAGCAATGAGAGATTTTGTTTTGTTTTCTCGTTGTGGTTCCCAGTTCTCTGTGACTGCAAGTAAGTGTAAAGAAGGAGTTAGAGGTCAGATAAAAAGAAGTGATGGACTTAGGTTGGAGATAATTGAACATTACGTTGGAGAACTGAGTTTTATTGTGACTTTGCCAATGAAATTTCTTTCTGTGTTGGATCCTTGGTTAGTTGCTAAAATCTGGCTTTCCCCAAGTGGTGCTTTAATTGTATGCGTTTGTTTCAATTTTGTTATTTGCTAGGTTTGTGTTTTGTGACTATGAAACTGATTGGTAGTGGGGGTAACCACTCCTTGCTGTAACCAAAGGTTATCAACTCTACTTTGGGTGACTTGGAGCCTATGTTGTGGCAAAACAAACTGAATGTTCAATTAGACATCTAAATATGGCAAGATTATTTTTAATTATTTTTTTTTAATCTGAGTTACCAATCAGTAAAGTACTCTGATGTTTTGCAAGCATTTTGTTACCAGTTTTGTAAGAATGTTCAGGTGTTATCATGGGAGGAACTGTACCAAAGGCAGAGGAAGTGAAAAAAAAATTCAGTGGTTTTGAATTGCATTCAGCAATTATGGGGCTGTGCACTAAATAATAAGGCAGCTGAGTACTGCGCTCTTTCTGTGGACCTGTTCCATTGGTTTGCAACTCTGCCAACTCACACTTGCTATGGTCTTTGTTGACAAGCAAAATTTCGACCTCATTTGCCTATCTGTAAATCTCTTAAAACTAAGTATTCTTAATATGTGGACACTGATTGTCTTTGCTTCTTTTTCTTTTTAGAGGCACATTAGCATGATGTTTACTAAACATAATTATCGTATCCAACTTGAGGTTACCTTATGAGGCTGAGAATTTCAGAGAGAGGTTTCCTACTTGGAATTTTGAGAAATACTTTCCATTTGCTTGAATAAGTGATGACAAACTACATACATGTAGTTGACATTGTTCTGTTGCAACAGAAAAAGTTCTGTCAGTCATGAATTCAAATCTTTGTTTCTAATACATCAGCACGTGGCAGTGGTAATATGATTCTAAAATATGAAACACAATATTTTTGGTGTCTAGAACACTGTGAATGCTGCTTCTATACTATACAACTTTGTTAAAAATATATGTATTAATTATATGCCATGTATATTATACTATAGTGTATAGTGGGTTTTTATATATTTCAATTCAAATATTGCAGTTTTATGTGCAGTAAAGCATGTGATTCAATTAAGAAACCTGCATTTATGCTTTGCAGTTTTACCTGAAATGTTACCACACCTCAACAGTCTTCCATTACACACGATTATGATAAAACCTTTCCTTTTCCACCAGTCATTTATCTCTTCTCCAGCTGAATGTGTTCAGAGAAAATAATCAGTGTTGATAATTGAAGATATGCAATAAATTCTGTAGTTTACTAGACTTTTTAAGAACTATGTCTTATTTTGTTTCAGGGTAAGATGAGAAAGTATAATTTTTTTGGTTGTAAAAGCTGAATGACAAAGGATCTTCCTCTGATACAGCACTGTTATGCTGATAACCAGTCTGTTTCAATTGTCTTTCTGTCTTTGTCTGTCTTCAAAATATTTATCATAGTACATTCATTTGTCTTGGAGAAGATGGTTTTTAAAATATCATTATAGAAAACTCCTTATAAAATTAATCTGTATTCTCTTCCCAGTTTGGAAGGTGTACAGTAAAGAACATATGAAGTCACATCAAATGTGTGGAAGAGAAAGAAATACTAAATTGTTTTCTTGCTCTAAAATGGTCTAAATTAACCTTTCATCCCATGATCATTTAGCTGGGTGGGTGGGTGTGTTGCCGTGGCTTGGCTAGTTTATGGTACATCAGCTGTTCTGCAGTAATTGCTGATGGATTTGCTTTTATTTCTAGTCTAGTAATATATTCCCTGTGTATTTTCTCTGAGGG
Organism: Dendrocincla tyrannina; assembly: GCA_035047865.1. Lineage (NCBI taxonomy): Eukaryota > Metazoa > Chordata > Aves > Passeriformes > Dendrocolaptidae > Dendrocincla > Dendrocincla tyrannina. Next base: position 11,973,497 of record JAWWMP010000165.1, read on the forward strand.
GTGATAACTTGAAGTATTAAAAAGAGTGAGAGGCTTCAGACAGAGCAGCTGAAAAGCAGCAGCTCTCACCACACTAATTGCCTAATGGATATGTCTGAGAGGCCCTAATGCTTAGAAAAATGTCCCAGAGAGGTGGGGTAGAGTCACTTGCATGTGAAACTGCAGCAATTCTCATATCTTCAGTCATTTACTGTCAACCTGGTCCTACCAGATGAGAAACCAGGTAATTCATGTTTCCTCGAATTAAGAGGGATGTATATTGAGAGTTTCAGATTTATCGTATTGCTTCAAAAGTTTGCTATAATTTTAGCACTTTTATTACTTTATTCATAACTTCCAAGGTTTTACTCTGCACTTTCTTTACAATACTCCAAAGAAATTTCAGCTACCACTTGCACAGCACGTATAAGAATGTTAAATGGGTTGGTTCAATTTATTGCAACATTAATATTAGAAATCTCAACATTTCACTTTTGTTTGAGTACAGGTTCAATTAGCAACTTCTATCCTGTTGATTTGATCCAATAGTTACACAGCTGACTGGCAGTTTTAAACTGATGACAAAAGTACTTTGAGATGTTTTTCTATTTATTTATGTATTTATTAATATTTAACCATTTTACATGTATTCTGAAGATTTAAGTTAAAATCACTGAAGTCCAAGGAATATCTTGTTGAAAAACTGTCTCTACTTCTGTGGCAGGCAATTTTTGTAATTTGCTCCATTGGCCTCTAAGTTTTTTTAAATTGTGAATGAAAACCTGTCTCTTCATGTAAAGGTGCTCTTCAGAACGACAGATTGTATGTAATATGCTGATTTCTCAGCAGCTGAACTTCCTTTCCTAGCAGCCTGTAGCAATTTGGTTCAACATTTGCATGTTAACAGTATAAAAAAAGTCAAATTTGCATCTTTTGCCACAAGTAATGGTTTTGTACACAGACTGATGCAGTATTGAACCAGTTCTGAGAAGGCAACTCATGAATATAAATAGTCCCATTTTACAAGTATTTTGCTAAGGTCAGTGGGAAAGAGGAGGGAGGTCAGAAGTAGCTCCTTAGTCACAATCACATCTGGAGCCGAAACAAACTCTTTCTTTGTCTGTAGAAATTTGGCAGTGTTTTAGGGTTGCCAGAGTTTAGATGTTAAAATCTGGACAATGGCAGAGAACTAAACTGTGCATACATAGATTGACTGTGCACGGAAAGTACAATTTATCCACATAATAACCACTTTTTCTGGATGCCCTGTAGCCTTGATTTCTGCCAGTTTGGAAAAACAACTGTCACTAGAGAAATACAGGAAAAGCCATACCATAAATGCTTTTCATAAGGCTTTGAATTTGACCACTAGAACATAACATCTTAATTACACAGGACATCTGGCAGTCCTGTGAGGTTCAGTCTTCATTTTTTCTTCATCACAGAAGAAATATTAATGCAGCAGCAAAAGCATTCTTTGCATACAGTGATTATTGTTCAAGATAGCACTACTGGCACTTGGTTTTGACCTCTAAACTTGTTTCTTCTTGGCAGTGGCTTTTGGTATTGTCCAACTGCAGACTGGTGTCTTCTCAAAGGAAAAATATTTTTGTTTTCTCTTATCTGTCAATCTGTCCACTTAAGTAGTCTCTGTTATTATAATATTATAAAATGTGACACACAAGTTGTCTCTGAGTGGAGATAAAAAAGCATGTCTGCAAGTTCCAAAAAGGGTGGTGCTTGTGTGGTTCTTCATGCAGCTTCTCAGTTTAATAGTGGCTTTTAAGGAAACTGCTTTGGGAATATAAGATCTTCAGGGAAAGAGGGCATGTGTTGTCTTGAAAAAATAAATAAAATTAATTAACAACTCTAGAGGACAAAAAGTTTATATTATTGCCACAAAAACTATCACAGACAAGGGACCTGATGGTGGGCACTTTCTACAAAGTATCTTCCTGCTAAAAAAATCTCCTTTATAAGAATTTTTCTTCCATTTCCAGCATGTCAAATTGATGGAGTACGTAAACCTTTTCTGTGATTGTTGACTGATCTTTGTAGTTTCACTGGACAAATATTTTGTATTTGACAGTTGTTGTACATAATCAGTCTGGAATGAAGCCATAAAGAGGAATCACTGAATATGTGCTTGAGGAGAAAGATCAGCCCTGAGGTCTCAGCTGATGAATAATCCAAGCATTGTGTCCTCATACCCTCTGAAGCATTCCCACAGGTTTGAAGTACTGTTTGGATATGGGACTTACTGCTTTCCACATTCAAGGCCTTTTATGTTACAGCTCAGCATGAAACTGTGGTGCCATGTAGATTTGGGAAATTTAAAGTACTTTAAGATTACCTAATGGCCATGATGATATATGTCTGAAATGACAGAGTTGTGGTAAAAGGTTTTAAATGCATTTAGTTCTCTCTGCTGCAGCAGATGAGGAATGGTTCACAGTCTACTGTTACCTGAGCTGATTGAAGGCAGAAGCAGCCTTAGCTTCCTGTGGGCATCATCTGCCCAATGCCTTAGCACACTGCTGATGAGCTCAGAGAGAGCATTAAGCCTCCTGAGTTATTTAATTTCCGGTGTCTCATATAGTTTGTCAGAATGGTAGCTTGGAAATAGGCTGTATCCTTAGACCTTTCAAAGTTTCAAATAACCCTGTTTCAATTTAGTGTTCAGTAGTTGAATTCAGTAGTGTTCAGTATAAAATTATGATCAGCATGGATATTGCAGTGTGGTACCATCCTTAGGAATGTTGCAAGATTGAATACTGCAGTGTGGTACCATCCTTAGGAATGCTGGAAGATCTTGAAGTAAAAAAGTTTTTCAGGAGCGTCTTTGGGAAAGGCATTTTTAGCCTATTTCCCAAAAGGTTCATTCAAGGATAAGAATGTTGTAGCGTGAACCATGTAGATCTAAGTACTGTAAGCCATCAAGTAAATTTTAAAAAATCTATTTTGGCTCAATGCAACAAACAGTGGAAGAGGAATGGTGGGCGGAGGTATTGCAGTATTTAATTAAAATTAAGAAATTGATTGAAAAGTCAGCCTATAGGTTCTTTTCTCTGTATTTTCATACCACTGGAAGTATCTATTGGTTGTATTTGTTTTGTGTTTTAATAGCGAGTATTTATATACTTCCTTGTTTGTTTCAAAATGTTATGCCTAGTATACAAAAGCAAACAAGGCAAAAAGCTCCTATTCAAGTGTATACATGTATACATACATCAATATCAGTGGTGTGACCTCTTAATTTGTACATCACTAGTCACTATCTCCCCAAAAGGTCATAGTTAAGAAATCAACTTCTATCTGAACTCTAAAGTTATTCAACGTGACCAGATGAAGACATACAAGAAACTTATTGTAATTTTTTTTCATGATATGATGAAGGCAAAAAATATTAGAACATGTTCAAAATTTCAAAAATTTGTTTGATCTCATTTGGGACTACAGGCTCCCTGTGTGCCAGTCTTACTGGTGCAGTTCATAAAATGACACAGTGGCTGAAGTCTGTAGATTTTTTTAAAACTTTATTGGTAGTTACATTGTATCTGGTAAAATTTATTCAGTCAGTTTCTGTTGAAATGTGATAGTGAGGCTTAATATGTGTCATTGTAGAATAAAGTTCAGTTCTGACGTAGAGCTTTTGACCTTCCTCAGTTTGTAGCACTTTGATTTTCCTGCAAATGTCTTTGTTTTAATTTCTTTAAACATACAAGTACTCTTGGGGAGGAGGTGGGTAAAAATAAGAAAAAAAATATACATAAGAAAAAAGATCTTGGCAATATTACAGATAAAAAATTTTAGAAAGTAATTCTTTAGTCATTTTATACATTTAAGTTTTATTACTAGGTGTGTATCATAACTTTCTAGTTACTTTTCAAGTTAACCTTCATCTTTACTCAAATGGACTTCATTACAAAAACTGAAATCTTGCTCTTTTTACAGATAATGCAAACCACATTTATATAGCATAAAGATGCATTTCCTTTTCATTCATTATTACACAAAATGATTATTTATGGGTTTAAGTTGCACATAAAATCAGAAGTATTGTGAAGTGGAATGGAAAATTTCATAAGTGTTCCCTGCTATGGCTGACTAGAGATGTTCCTAAGGCCCTTCAAGCATTTGCAGGATGTCAGTGCCTGACAGATGGCTGCTTGCTTGTTAGATGCTCTAAAGTGGGCACTCCTCAATTTATACGTCATGTTGTGACTTTACGTAAAGTTAACATTGGCATTTCTGTCCTGTCAGGTTCCCTTGCCTCTCCTGGCAGGTGTTTATACTACCTGTAGAAGTAACAGGGAGCTTATAGCAGGTTTTTCTAAAGCCAGTTATTAGGTTGGTATATCTTGCATCATAAAAGTTTGTAGACTTACTCCCTATCTAAATATTTTGTAAAGTTTTTGATTGTTTTACTACTTCAAAGTGACAAATGCACTTTAAGTATTGACAGAGCACTTTGTGTTACGGCTTACAAAGCTAAATTTAGGATGGGGCAAGTAACAAAACTGCACTATGACTGAGGTCAGAGATAGCTGTGGACCTTATCTGAGTGTGAGGGGTAACTGCGTGGCCTCAGCATTTCTGTGATATGGGAATAGAAAGATGGTGCAGTGGCAGGAGAGAGACTGCAGCTCCTTTACATCCCTTAAATATTCTGGCCAGATTGCCTGGCACTTTATCTTGTCATTCGAGGTTCATGCAACACATAGATTTAGACTGTTATATTTCATTTTTTAGTAGTTAATAGAGGAGAAAGAACAATTCCTGTCCAGGAAGTGGTATGTTTATTCAGTAAATAGTATTGGGGGTATAGTATGTATTTTAGCTCAGTTTCCAAAGGAAGTGAAGCTTATATGATTCTGCCTTGCGGGCAGAAAGGTATAGGAGAGGGTTTGTGCTCCCTGTATTTGCCTGTACATCTGTCCCCTCTCATTTGCTGGCTTTTGAACATGTTGCATCATTTCAAAAAAACTGATAGCGAAGTAGTTATTTTACTGATGATCCACTTCCTATAAGTTTAGGAATTGTAGGTATTAATGATCCCGTTGGAAGCTTCTGTGTGTGCTCTACTGTGGGAGAAAGACCTCAGGAACATTGTGAGTGCATGGCAGTCTCAGTTTCAATTTAAACTTTTGGTGTATTGTGTTTGACTGTTCCCTTTTGCTCTTTTACCATATAGCATTTCATTACATGGACTTTTGAGATACTGGTATGGAATTTTTGTTTCTTAACTTTCTCACTTAAAGTGAGCCCTTTCCAAAAGATTTGCTAAAACTATGAGGAACAGAGTTCCTTACAGTAAATCTTTAACTTTATTGCAGGTACCAGGTAATCAAGCAGGAGTTTCCCTGTTGCCTTGTTATTCTGAGGTTTCTAAAGATGTGAAGTTCTTTATGGTATTTCCTTCCTCCAGCTGCTCCCTGTCCATTCTAAGTATGTTTTGTTGAACCATGTAGCTTGTTTAAGTATATGACTGTTGTGTACCTCTTTGATGGTGTTTACACTTTTGGAATTTAAATTTGCCGAACTAATTTTGACATTATGATTTCTCATACTACTTGCTTGAACATAATAATGAATATTTTTCAATTTTTGCACAAGTGTGAACAAATTGGTATGTTTTATGAATAATTTTATCTATTTTTTCCGTGTAGGGAGAGAGAAAGTAGGAAGTAGAGAGATGACTGATTTAGGCATCTTCTCAGTTGTTCCGCTTTTGAAATTGAAAGATGACTTTTATAAACTTATTTGTGGAAGTAATGTTGGGATAGTGCTTGTAACAGAGGTATAGTTGTGTTCTTCATTTCAGACTGTCTCCCACTGTAGTGATGGTTGCCAAGCAGTGATACTGTAATAATATTTTGACAAACAGCTATTCCTGCTTGTTAGGAAACAAAACAGAAAACTGCTACTCAGTAAGGCATATTTACATGTTTAATAATTTTTCTGGTGTGATTTTTATATTATGCAAATAGATGAATGTGTGTTCTTTATAATAAACCTGGGGATAATCTCCTAATACACAGTTCTTCCAGTTAATCTGAGAAAACACAAAGTGTGGGCTAGTCTTTTAGCCCTAATATGGACTGACTATTTCATGATGAGGACCCCCAGAGACTGAAACATGTGTAGACTTTAATTCTCATATATTTTGACAATTAGTCGAACTTGCTGTAAACAAAAGAGCATTGAAAAATTATTTTGATATGATGCGACTGTCAAAACTTACTCGGGTGTGTTCAACTTGTACCTTGCATTCTACCTGCCAAAAAAATATTCCTGGCTGCATTTCAGTTCATGGATAATGAGGATTGCTTTATTACATTTTAAATTATTAATTCTTTTTTAAGAACAAAATATGTGAAACTCAGATAGTAATGTTTGCAAGAAGACAACAGAAATAATGTTTGTCCTAATTCCTTCACAGAGGTAGGACAAAATAATATAACTTGTGTAAATAATTACTGACTCTTTTCTTCCTGCGCTTTTTGAATGAAAGGTAGTATTATGTGAGTCTTGGGGCTTAAAGAATTATTTAAGATATTTTCCTGCAGTTTAAATATTGGCATCTGGGTTCGTGTTTTTGAAGATGCTTGCCAAGAAGGAAAGGCCGGATGGCACTGGAGCATCCATACATTGTAGCTGAATGCTGAGAGTTCCTTCGGGCTGTCTCATGCTCTCTCTGAGCCCTGTTCTGAGCCCCAAGATTCAAAAATGCTTGCATAATTGGGTACTGTTTTGTGACTTATTAATTGCTCTCTTGGGTATATAGTTGCATGTGAGTCAGATTGGCCACTTTCCCAGCTTGCATCACTGGCAGCTGTTTTGCTTGAGGCAGATGGCTTGTAAGAGAAGCACCCGTAAATTAGGGCACTGCTACTTTTTTCAAACCATTCTGTGAGAGGGAACCTGATGAAATGATGGTTCAAAGTGGTTTTTGTACACCCTCCTAGATTTCTTTGTGTCTAAATAGCATGTTTTACAGTCATCTCTATTCTTTAAAGAGAATTTTCGGGCAGTGAAGACACTACAATGTAATGAGCATGAAAATGTTAAATTATAGTAAGAACCATTGGTGATGCTTTCTATATGAAAGAAGGTTGTGAAAAAAAATCATATCAAAAAGAGGAAAGTGCCTTAATACCCTTTCAATAATGACAGTAAGAGCATTTTTAGGTGCTGTAGCAAGAGAGGAAATGGATCAGTATATGATAAGAAAATCTTAATGGGCTACTCAAGTGTTTTAAACATATTTATGTGTAAAATTTTTCTTCTGGACTTCATGCTCACGGTTCCCATGTAGAAGTTTAATAGCTAGACTTCTAGAAAACTACTTCTAAGGAGTAGTATAAGACTTGTGCAATTTCCTTGCAGTTAAGGAAGGAATCATGCTTCTTCATCCATATGTTCATTCCATAAGTGTACACATACTACTGCTTTGGAGACTCAAAAACTTCTTGCTGGATCAGGACCCATGGACATGCACAAACTTTTTGTCTATGTGTCTTCTCACTGGCATAAACCAAAACTCTAATCCTAGAGTCGCCTCTTCTTACCACTACACAACAATTTTAAACCAGAGCAACTTACTACTTTTGGTGTCTGTTTATTTTTTTGTTCCCATACTGATGTATTTTTTTTAAAGCAAATTACTTTTGGTCTTTTCTCGTTTGTGCCTCAAAGATTCTTATTTACTATTGACCATGCCTGCAATCCTCCAGTGGGTTTTAAGAAGCACCTTTACTGCAGAGGCTACTTCCCACTTTCATGTCCCTGTACACCTTTTCAATAAGGCATGCATTTGAGAAATGTGATATTTGAGCTGGACTCGTACTCCAGGAAATAAAGGATTATTAATAATTTTCAGCAATGCAGTCCTAAGCTTTCGTGCTCTGGTGCGAAGTTGGGAAGGCATTTAAATCTGAGGTTCAGTTAGGATGTGCTATAGATGAAAAGAAGATAGGCTCTGAAAATGAATTGGTCTGTAACCACATTTAGCTTGAGGAAAATAGTTTTTGCTTCTTCCCTGGGGAAACAATTCCCCTAAGGTGAGCTGTGACAGAACTTTTGTTCTGTAATATTGGTCCAAGCTGCTTTTGTACATAGACTGCAGTTAAACCTCTCATTGTTTTCTTGCCTTACTGTGAAGCACTTGGGAGCAGCTCTGGTTGCAAACTGGCCACAGAATCAAAGACTGTAAGTGTTCAAATCAGAATTAGTTTTTAAAATAACATTAATATTTGGAGGATGGGTTTTCTGTGCTTGGTAAAGTTGAGGTGATTTAGTGCAATCCTAATTATGCTGCATATGACATGAACTAGAGCAAATATTTAAAACATTAATTCACTCATGCTTATTTTCAGCTAAAATTAACTTTTGTGATAAGACCCAGACATTCTTACTAAAAGTAGGTTCTAGAGTAAAGCTATTGGTAGTTATGGGATGGGTGCAGAAATTACTACGATTTGTTCTGTTCTATGTATTTAAAGAACAAAATTAGTCCCTTTGGGCCTAACGTTTCATAAGTGTGAAACCTGTTTTATCATCTGCTGTTAAAGTTTAATGTGGCTACTCTTAGTTCTTCAGTGTTAAAAGATGCTTTCAGAATCTGGTGGCATAATTGAAGCACAAGGAAAAGAGGCAATGCCATCACAGAGCTCCCAAGGAGGAAGAGTATCCTCCCTGCTAAAAGACGAGCAACTAATTCCAGATTAAGTCCATGAGCTTTGCCATTTCTGGCTGATCATAACAGCCTAGAGGAGACTGAGGACAGACCTCATTGCAGTCTACAGCTTCCTCACAAGGGGAAGGTGAAGGGCAGGCACTGATCTCTTCTCTGTGGTGACCAGTGACAGGACAGGGGGGAATGGCTTGAAGTTGTGTCAGGGGAGGTTTAGGTTGGATATTAGAAACAGGTTCCTCCCCCAGAGGGTTGTTGGGCACTGAACAGGCTCCCCAGGGCAGTGGTCACAGCACCAAGGCTGAGAGAGCTCAAGAAGTATTTGGACAATATTCTCAGGCACTTGGTGTGACTCTTGGGGTTGTCCTGTGCAGGGCCAGGGGCTGGACTTTGATGATCCTTGTGAGTCCCTTCCGACTCAGTGTATTCTGTGATTCCATGATAACTGCCTTTACTGACAGAGAAACTACTGCACAAGTAGACCTGGAAAGATTTGAATCATAGTGCTCTGTTGGAGACAGGGAGTTGAAATAAAGGCAAACTGTTCTCTGTGTGTGTTGGATTTTCTTGAAAAAATATGAAAGCAGGAAAAGAAACAGCAGCAAAGGTAGCGGTCAATTATTTTTAATAAGATCTGCCTTCTTTAAAATTTGTGAGATCTTTGGTTGTTTGTGTTTTTGTGGGTTTTGTTTGCTTGGTTTGGTTTGGTTTTTTCCTCCTGTCAACTTCCCCCAACTGATCTCTGGGTCAAAATCCCTGGCAATATGCATGGCTATTATGTGATGTCTTGTTGATCTAATCATCTCTATAGGCCAGCTGACTGTCCTAGGCAGAAATAAATACAAAAAAGTTAGTCAGTGTCAACAAGCAGATTGGCAAAAAGAGGGAATGAAAAAAAAAAGAAGGGAAGGAAAGACAAAAAAGTGCCATAGAAGAAATCATTCTGTGTTCCCGTATATTTCAGACAAGGTTCTGTCAATATGTTTTTACATTTCTGAGTTCATCGCTGCCTAATTTTAATATTTTATCTGAAACTTGGCAGCTGTAAAGTATCTTTCTTTTCAGTGGAATCCATGACATATAAATTTGCATGTCACTGATTTTTTGGGCGATGATTTTCTTTCCAATTCCATCAGCATAAATACGATGACTTCTATATACAGTTTGTTTATTTCGCTCTTCTTTCTTATGGATTATTTACTAGTATATATTTGGAGTGAAGAGATGAATATTCAGGGTCTGCTTACCTCTGCTTTTTTGGAGAGTAAGATATTGGTTATTTTGGGTATCCTTGCTTCCAAACTTTCCTGCTTGAATATGAGAATTAAAGTGGTTTAACCTTACATTATGCTATTTGCAGCTGGGCAAAGAAAATGTTAGTGATAGGCATGAATAAATCCATCAAGGTTCAAAAGAATAAATACCCTTCACTTGAAGATTTACTGTTCTCCACCTTCCTTATCAGCTGATCATCTTTACTCAAGAAGACACATAAACTTATGTTTCAAAACTGTTCTTTCAGGTTGTTTGATTCAGTACCGTAGAATGTACTCATGATCATCAGCTGTCACCATCAAATTAAAAACCAAGCACTTATGTAGATAGAGCAGCTCGTGCACTTTTGTATGACAATCTGAGCACTCTGGAAAATGCATTTAAAATATAAACAATCCTTTTGAAAGAAAATAGCAAGTTAAAGACTGGTAATTTAGAATCTCACCAGAATATTAGTTCTTCCTTATTTCTCCTTTCTCTTTCCTCAGTCTGCTTCTGATTTAATTTCTTTCCAAGTAGAAATAGTAAAATTATTGGAGGATAATGAACGAGGTAAAACTGAACTTGTTTTCATTTAAAAGTGTAGTTAGTAATAAACAAATTTAAATTTCAAATGCAGCTTTTGGAGCTCTCTAGGTAATTTTAAGGGGAGTACTAATCGCCTCAAGAATTCTTACACATCTTTTATGAATTTGGGTTCTTTTAAGGTATTTGGTGATATAATGTTCAGTTTAGAGACATGTACCTTGTGGTTTTTCCAGCAGGTATAGTTATGGTTGTGAAAGGCCTGTGATTTTCAGAATAGGCTCACAATTCACTGTGATCTTAAAAAGTAGGTTCTAATTGGATGTGCTAATAACAGACTCATCAATGTATTCAATTACTTAAGTACAATTACACCAAATTCTCAGCTCTATTGGCTTCGGTTTTGTGTTTATTTTAATATTTGGTGTTGCATTCTGTTCCTTGGAGATCTGTGCTGCTGGAAGTGCTGCTCTTCCCCTTATTTGTCTCTATTGAGCCTTTCTGATTATTTTTAGTTGCCAGCCAGATATTCCCACTTTGGAAAGTGTAAAGAGAAATAAAATTGAGATGCATTACATGAAAAAAAAGTTCTGTAGCTTGCTTTTCCAATGGATTTTGTGAGCATTATGGAAGAAGATGTTTTAGTATGTTTCTTCATTTCTTCTCTTGTGTTACTTAGTTTGATGACAGAGGTGATGATACTGTAAGTGCAATGATGTTTTTAAAAAGCATTTATAATGCAATTAGATATTTTTTTATACCGTTTTTCTGTAGAATTTGTGTGCATATACAGAGGCATATGTATACATACATATGCATGCATATACCTGTATATAAAAATGTAGACAGTCTGAAAAGGAGATGTAATTGAGGTTTTCGAAGTTCTTTGATCTGCGTCATATTTAAGTTTTAAAGGAGCTACATACTTAGCTATTGGTGGAGGAGGACTAGGTCATTAATATCAATTATTCTGCAAATGGAGCAATAGATTAAATAAGATTTGAGCCATAATACAAAAAATATCAGATGGATAGTATATATTTTTTTAAAAAAAAGTATTTCTTTTTAAGTGAGTGACTGGTGAAGTGTATATTTTGGAAGGAGTAGGACACTGCTGCTGCCCTTGGCAGCGCATTGGATGAGGGGCAGAGAAGCAGATTCCATACTACAAGAGTGGAGGAAGAATGCTGAGTGTGTTTAGTCTAACGAAGAGAAGATGGAGAGAAGATCTCATTAATGCATATAAATATCACAAAGTTGGGTGCCAAGAGGATGGTGCCAGGCTCTTTTCAGTGGTGCCCAGTGACAGAACAAGGAGCAACGGCCATAAACTAAAACACAAGAAGTTTCACCTCAACATGAGGAAGAACTTTATACTGAGGGTGGCAGAGCACTGGAACAGGTTGCCCAGGGAGGTTGTGTTCTTTCCCCCTCTGTAGACTTCAAATCCACCTGGACATGTTCCTGTGTCACCAGCTCTGGGTGACCCTGCCTTGGCAAGGGGTTCAACTGGATTATCTCCAGAGGTCCCTTCCAACCTGAACAGTTCCGTGATTCTGTAAGATTTACAGAAAAAAGCTAGAGACTTGTAGTTCAGGCAGAGATGGGCGAGAGGAATAATTCTACAAGCAGGCCTCATTAGGAAACTTCCAAGGACACAAAACGATAGTATGGTTTGGTGCAACTAGGAAGATTGCTAAGGTGGGCCCATTTTTATAATTACTTGTTTTACCTTAATATGGAGATGATATCAAACAGGTCCACCCAGATCAGGCTTTTTATCTTTAATAGTAGTCAGTAGTAGCATTTGTTTCAGAAGTTGGTTAGTTCCCCTCTGTGGTTCTCTACCATGTTTTGTCGTATTGCAATTTGGACCACCTTAGGTAGAGGTTATGTCTGTGCTGTGCTGAGTAGCCATGGATTGATCAGTCTCTGTGAAGTTTTTTAGCATCTATGGTTCCATTCAGTTTCTGTAAAAACCTGCAGTAATGACTGCAATAATTTAACCATGTAGTGTGTGGGAAATACCTCCTTTGGCTTGTTTTAAGCCTGCTTGCCAAATGGTCTAATTGCATGGCCCCCATTCACATGCTTGTGAACAGCACGGACTAACCATTCCATAACACTGGTAACTATAGGGCATTGTAATAATGCCTTTGTTTCCCTCATGCTTGATTTCACTTATTAGCCTGTCCTTTTTTATTTCTTCAATACTTCTGTATCTGTATGAGTCTCAGACTGGGTGTCACATGGATCTAGGCAGTGACACTGCTTTATATTTTTTGATGTTCCTTTTATAATATTTCATTTAATGTCTTTGAGAATCGGGTTGATGCAAATGACTCCAAGATCTCTTTTATATTGTTTTTGATGTAATATAAGCCCAGCTTTCTATAAAATAGTTTGCAATTTATTTTTGCTCTTGGCATTTACTCACTAATTAGTGCTGAATTTCAGCAATGTCTTATTCCTATTAACTTGCTATATTAAGACCTATTGTTGCTTTTTCACAATCAGCTCTTTCTGAATGGCCTCAGGAATTTGGTATCATCAGTGCATGTTGACACTTCAGACATCTATTGCTGTTACAAATAATTTTGGGTGGACTGATTAAGAATTTTGAGGAAATCTCTATTGGCACTTATTTTCTTTTGATGAACTTTCTAATCTTATTCTTTATTTCTATGTTTTAAGAAATTGCTAATTCAGAGAAGAGCCATCCTTTTCTTCCCAGGTAAATGTGATTTCTTAAGGACCATTGAGGGGGGCCATATAATTTTTTTTTTTGTGATTTTTTGGTTTGTTTGTTTTCTAATCAAAGTACACTGGCTGACTGGTTCTCTTTTATTGGTGTGTGCAATCTGTTTCAAAAAGTCCAGTAGGTTTGTCTGGCATAGGTGTAGGAAAATCCTACCGATTTTTGTCAATATTTCATTTAAATGGTCCATCTGTAAGTTAATTTTGTAGGGTGCCATCCCTGTCAGTTTCTGCCTATTTGCTCTCATAGTTTCCCCACATTCTCCTGGATCCCTTTAAAAGCTCATGTTATAGCTGCTAATTTCTAGTCCCATGGTACAAGGCACAGCTTGGGATTGGTTATAACACAGTGTACAGATTTTACTCCTTTGAATGTTACTAGAATAAAATCTTTTCTTTCATGCACTGAATCAAACTTGATTAAATACCTGATGATTTATTTTGTCCAGTCTATCTCCTACTTTAATTTGTATGTGCTTTACAAGGATATTTTTTAATACATACTTTTTGAATGTCATAAGTTAATGGATTTATTAAAAATACTCAAATAGAGAAAAAAATGCAAATTGTTACAATTCAATGTAAAGATTGTAATTAAATGCTGTAGAAGACATTTGTTATATGTATTAGTTTTAGAATGAAATCTATAATTCCTGGATGGAAAAAAATGTTTGTTTTTAAAACACAAGGCACATAGCTTTCAGTTAAACCCCCCCAAGCTATGCCTTTCTAATAAAGATTGATATTTTTAAATGGAATAGCCAATTACAGTGGTCTGATAGGTGTTATCAAAGCTTTTCTGCTTGTCTCATTGGGGCAGTATCTTTCTAGTCAGACATTGTTGGGAGTCTCACCATCCCGTTGTTTTTCTATGGTTAAAATTCTTGGCATTTTCCCCTTTTCCGCTTTAGGAAAAAAAAAATCAAAACCTGCAAGTTCTAAGAGATCCTAGTCCAGAGCTGAATTTGTTGATAAGAACATAGAATCAGTCACAGATGAATGTAGACTTGGTTTGGGTTTTTTTTTTTTTTTAGGTTCATCTTATTAGCAGCTGTTTTGAAAATATAGTCTGAAAGAGATTTTGTAGCAACACATTAAAGCCCATAAGAAAAAGGCCAAGGAATGAAAAAATTAGTCTTGCTCCCCAAGGAAAAGTTACTTTGCCTGCATTTATAATATTTGATGGATTTATTGGGCATGCTACACTGCAACTTTATTGTAAGTAATACTTGTCCCAAATGGCAAATGATATTCTCACTGCCGATGTTGTTCTCTATAGGCATTTATGTAACTTTCACTATAGTGATGATTTTGCTAAAAATGTCTTGCAGTTTAAAAGAACATCCCAACGCTTTTCTGCTTTTATAGAAAAGACTGGCAAGCTATTCTTATTATCTTACAATCACTGGAAGACACTTGACCCATCTTGACCTCCTTCTTTCATATTAGTTTTTCCATCTGAGTCATGCTACCAAAATGAAAGAAAAAGAAATTGTATTTGTCTGAGTATTTTTAAGATCAACTCAATCTGATATATGGCAAGATTTGATTTCTTTTTTGGAGGAGTGAGGTGTTTGGATAATAATTTCACTCATCAAAATCATAAGAAAATCTGTTATGGAAAAAAAAAGAGGTTGATTCTCTTTTTTTTTTTTTTTTTTTTTTTAAAGGGGGGGTTGGGTGATGATTTCACTGTATATAATTGTATTATAGCAACAAAACCTTTTAGGTTAGTTAGACTAGGGACCAAGTCAGCCTCACTAATTTTCATAATCTTTTGTGCTAGACGTTTGTCTGATGGTATAGGGTAGCAAAGCAGCTTAGGGAGTAAATCAAAACAGTGCAGTGAAAACAGGCTTTTGGACACAATTTTCCATTACCTAGTGTATAAAAGGTTGTACAATTATGTCTTCAAGTGTGTGAGAGTCCTGTGATAGTCTGAACAACAGAATGGAATGCAATATACAAAAAGGCCAATGAAGAAAAGACCCTCTAGTTTAGGAGATGTTGCTAGTGGGACAGAGACGATTTTTATTTCCTGGAAGTGCACCTTTACTTACCATATTAGCAGAAGGTGAAATTCAGCTCATGTCTACATGGTGTGAGTGACATTGAGGAGGATGTGCTATTAAACCTTATTGAACCCACAGCATTTCAAAATTTGGGGAGTTTTAGGGTGTTTGGCATTCTTTTTCCTTCTTTTAAATGAATTCTGAGCTTGTTCATCCCTCAGTCTTTTCATACAGAACTCTTTCACCAGATAAGTGAGTGGTAACCACTCAGTGGTCTGACTGCATTCTATTTTCATTGATGAGGGAATTTATCATGAGACAAGGTTGAACAATGTATGTGGTCCTCTCCATACTGCTGGTGGTGGTAATCAAAAGTCATCCTTTGTTCACTTTGCCTGTGCAAGATAACCATGACTTAAACATATATCTATGCAAGACTTGCCATTCTGGGGACAAAGCGCATCTCCCCAAGTAGTTTTACTTAAGTTAGCCATCTTCCATTGCTACAACAAGTGGAAAGGCATCACTGTTCTTTCTTTTTCATTTAGAACAGCATCGCAACATTACTACCTGGAAACAAAGTATTCTACATTCTTTCAGATCTTTTGTGTTTGAGTGTTTTCTCAGCTGCTTATGAAACTGCTGACTAAATTGCTACTTACCATGAATACATTAGAGAAAAGTAAGTTGGCATTTTCTGTAGGATGCAGCAATTTGCATCCTCCTCTGTTTCTGAGAGCAATCTGTAGTACATTCTTCAGAGTTTCCATATTTTCCCCCCTAAGAGATCTCATCCTGTATTTCCTGGCACTTCAACCAGAAACTTGTCCATTAAGATATTTTTCTTAATACTGATTTAAATTTCACTAACACAATTGCTCTTGTAATAAGACTCATAATTATACTCTCATCTGCTTTTAAATTATTGCTTTTAAGTCTTTAGCTTGAGCAATGGAGCATGTGGCCAGTTCAGTCCCCATGTATAACTTTCAAAGCCCTG
Source organism: Dendrocincla tyrannina (assembly GCA_035047865.1). Lineage (NCBI taxonomy): Eukaryota > Metazoa > Chordata > Aves > Passeriformes > Dendrocolaptidae > Dendrocincla > Dendrocincla tyrannina. Next base: position 11,989,740 of record JAWWMP010000165.1, read on the forward strand.
CAGCAATATTTGCTTTCCTTTATACCATAATATCTTTAACAGTTGAATGTCTTGAACAGCTTCTATCCACTTAATTCTCATAACTTCAGTCCCTGTAACATTTCTTTTTGTGTCACCATCAAGTTACTGAAAGAAAATAACACTCATTTGTGTAAAGCTTTTGCCCTGTAGCAATACTGTAAATAAAAATTTTTAAGATGACAATTAATCAAATGAAAAAATGTTGCTATTCAGTGATTTCAAGGGTTTGTTACTCTGAAGGTGCTGTGTCTCTGAACTAGCCTGAGGGTTTTGAAAATCCTGCCTCACAGTGTGAAAAAATTTGCCTATCGCCTGAAGTCAGCTGGAGAACAACTCTAAGCTTTTGCAAAAACAACTTATTCAGTGGATGAACTGCACGAAAGTATTGCTGATTGCTTCCTCGCTGTACAACTTCAGCATTAGCAGATCCACAATGAAAGGGAACTTTGCAAAATCTGTATTTAACTTATGAGATGCCTTTGTGTGTGGTATTGGATCTGTCAATAGTTTACATCAGTTCTGAGAAAGATGATTAGAGAAATGCAAAGGTGAAAAATCCATCGACTTTTGTAATATACAGAGGAATATGACATATGGCTCCTTGGGCTGTGTTGTTGAGGCTGAAAGAATATTCTCAGAATTAGCACTGCTTACTTAATGTCCTTATCTTGAGGTGGCTGCTGTTGCCATCGACAAGATACTAGACTAGGTGACCATTTGGTCTAATTAATTTGATGCTAACCATTCTCAGATTCATGTTAATTAATTTTTGACAGAGAGTTGTACAGCTTAATTTTATGGTGTTTGTTTTAGAGGGGCACTTAGGGAGAGAGGAAAATATAAGTATTTCAATGAGGTTTTAAAGAGAAATTTGTGAGAAAACTCTTTGGGAAAATTTCAGTATCTCTTTTTTTTCAGCTGAATGCTGAAAAAAAAAAAAGACTTGTGGTATTATGAAATAGTTTCTCTTTGCTGAAAAGAAAAAGATCCAAGATTGATTCTGTGTTTTTAGTGTAATAGGTGGAAAAGCACCAGTTGATTGAAAAATTTAAGTCACTAGAGGGAGAAATTGGTACATCCCTATTAACTGTGTTTAATTACTGCATTAAGAATACATCAGCATACAGTAAAATATTTCAGCCAAGATTTGTGCACACCTTTCTATTACAGAAAGAAAATGTAAGGTTGCTCTCTGTTCCAACATGATACATTAACAGCTTGTCAGCACAGCAGTAAAGGCTTTTACTGTGTATAATTGTAAAATAATGCCAGTAGGTAAATGCAAAAAGGATGTTTCGGGAGCAATTTCTAGGTTTTGCTTTTTGTAAAATAAACATAACTTTAAAAAAAAAAAAGGCTTTAGGTTTTGGATGACACTAAAGGTTAGTACAGAATGCCAGAAGTACTGGCCCAGAGCAGTAATCCACCTAACACTATTGCTTTTCTTTGATGGTGATTAGAACCACATGCTCTAAAGGAAAATGCTTATAATGGGCAATTAAAGGATCTGCACATAGCAGGCTCTTTTCCCCCCCCTCTGCCCTCCCTCCTCCAGTTGCCATAAATTGTTGGTTGGCCTTTACTCTGACGTGCAAGTCTGACAAAACCTAGAAGGAACAGGAAATGACCTAAGTGTGGTTTTAGACAGTTTTTCTTTTCATTACCTACATAATAAGAAAAAAAAAAGCCCTCTACTTTCCCTTGATAGACAAAACACCTTTTAGAACCTTTTTGAAACACTTAAAGATCCTAAAAAAGTATAAAAAAGATCAGATGAAATATCAAGCAATAAGAAAACTGTAACCTTTCTACACCAGACAAAGTAGAAGCTGACCTGCTGATACGCCTGGGTAAAAAAGCAGAAGTAACATGTCTTTTAAAAACAAGCAAATGAAACAAACATATAAAAAAAGAAACAAGACCCCAGCCAAACAAAAAAATATTTTTCTGCTTTCAGGGAGGAGTGTTAGCTTTAAGAATAAGCCTGCTGAAGGCTTTTTTGAAACTTCAGCATACAGTGGAACATTTTTTCTCTGTTTTTGTATCTGTGCTGAGGGAAAGCTACTAAAAATAGTAACTAAACATGTGAAGACTCTAAAGTGACATGTTAAAGTTTACTTAGGTGCAGCTCTTGACAAAGATTTATATTTGCAGGGAAGATCAGAATACTGTGGAGTCTGGTGAAAACATTAATGTGTCCAGACACCTGTGTGTTCCAGTGTTGTTCTTATCTGTCCTGCCTAATATATTGCAGGTAGTATTTAATGTAAAGAATAATATTAACTAAAACAACTAAGTAGAAGCAAATTGCTTTTAATCCAAGGAAGATTTTAGACTTCTTAAAAAAGAAAAAACAGTGCAGTAGAGGCCACAGTCGTTGGACAGGGGATATGACTGTTTCCATCAGTACGTGTATCCAAACCTCAGAAGCAGGAAAGCACACACAGTTTCTATTCAAAGATTGTGGCTATCTGCAGACTTCACAACCTCTTGGCCATTTTATATCCTTAGATAAATAAATTGTATATACAGTCAGGAAGTGATAAGTATTAGGATTCCAAAAATATCCTAGTTTTTTTCTGTCCCATTTATTTTCATGGGAAGGTTTAGGGAGAGGAGAAATACCATCATGATTCCAAATGCCTGAAGTATCACACTGAGTGTTGTATTTTGTCTTGATTACAATAATCTTCCCAAGTGGCTGCTGTTTTGGCCTCCAACATTTCACAACAGAATGTTGTGTGTGTTATTTAAATAATACTGCCTATACTTTGAGAGTCATTCTTTGGTTGCATCACCTTTAGTTCGCACTGGATGAAACATAACTACTTAACAACATACTGTTTTTGAGCATCTACCTTTCCTACCGAGAGGGGGAAGAAAACCCTAACAAATTAATAAACCCTTGAAGAATCTAGGTTGTATACTGCTGTGTTTGGTTTTTGTGCCATTAAATTACATGGATTAAAAACGCTAATTGATTGTAAGCTGTTACACAAGACTAATCGGGAAATAAAAGCAATGAATCTAGCATTAGTCTTGTTTGAAAGGCAGTCATGGAAAGAAATGGATATGTAAAGTAACCTTTTTCATATTTTACAATAAATTAATTTCTCATCTAGTTGTAGAATTTTGCTCTTGAAGGAGGTGAATTTTCACAGAGTTGATTTCTGAATCAAGTTGCTATGGTGTTGGTTTCATTGTTTAGTTAATTCTATGCTTGGTTGCTATGGAAATACTTATTTACGGAGCTAATGCCTAATGGTGTCAAACAGATGTTACTAGCAACTAGGAATCCTTTATATTTGATCAATGAAAGACTCAGTCAGAAGTAGAAACTCAGTTTTGTGCTCGTTTATCTCCACTAAAGTTTTGGAGCATGGAATGTAATGGCTTTCTCAAATAGGACAAGTTTTATTTTCTTAACAGGCATTAGAGCACACATTGAATCCCCTGAAAAGTATTGTCAGTGAAAGTAAATCCTAGTTTAGGTTTAGGCAATCATACAGCAATACTACAAATCTTAGCATTGTGTGTGGCCTTAGACAGTGTGCATATGTTAGTTATATTTGACTTTTAACACTGACTTTTAGATTTGCAGGCTCTGAAAGTTTTTTCTTTTTTGGGTGGCTGTGTACTTTAAATCTCTGTGTAACATGACTATTGTCTTTAGTATAACTGTGTGCAAACAAATAATTCCTGAGTAACTAAGCTGATAAAAATTTTTATTTTACAAGTTCAATTATCCTGAAAATATCATAGCACAATTATCTGCCAAATATAGTTGGAGTGGAACATTAAATTTTTTTTTTAAAAGTTAAAAATACCTCATGTACTTTTCTAGTCATTGTAGTGGTTTATAACTTGAGAAAAGTAAAATTCACAGTCTTTTGTCATGCTTAAGCCTTTAAAAGTTGAAAATACTCCTCAGACATGTCTTTAACCAAATGGAGTTGTGATATTCTTATAAAGAAGATCTGAAAAACTCCACCCTCCATGGCATCAACTCTCTTCTGAAAGACACATCTATTGCAGGCACTGAAAACACTGGCTGTGCTGTGATAGGAAAGATAACTTCTGTAGAAAAATAATTAAAACCAAAACAAAAACCTCGGAAGCCCTGCCTTTTTTCATTGAATGTCTTTTTTCATTCCTTGTCTGTTTCTAGTTTACTTGGACTATAAATTTCTCAGAGGAGCACTTATTCCCCTTTTTTTTTGTACAAATTAGCATTGCTTTGTTCCTGTTGCTGTTGGAACTATAGGCTGTATTGGGGAAGGCCTCTATTACTGTTACCTTGTGTACTTTTTAAACACATTTCTGATGTTGCTAACAATGTGTGCTTTTGCAAAAGAGCAATCCTTAAGTGTGGTAGTGATTAGGTTGATATTCTGCTGTTCAAATAGCATGGCAACTGCTCTGGAGTATATGGAAATACTGTTTTTATTGTTTGAGAAAACATAAGCCAAGGGCACTATCTGGTGCCTGTGTCAATTTTCCTGCATGTATCCACTAAATGATACGTATTCAGAATCTCTTGAGGTTTGACTAAACACCCGTAATGCTGAATACAGTGTTCATTCTTCAGAACAGCAACCTTGTGGAGAACTTGTTGAGCTCTAACAACCTTTTCAGCCTTTAAAGAAACCTGTACTTTCGCTGATGCAAATTCCTTCTGCTGACACTCATGGCCTGTTTTGAGTGACATGTTTCAGTTTGACCTCAGCTGGCTGGTGGCGGCCAGATCAGAAAAGGTCACTTGTGCTTAAAGAGGTTTTGTAAGCTGGCTTGTCTTCTTTTAACCATGCTGAAAATTTATTTCAGAGGCTAAGTATATTCAATTATTATGGTTGACTAAGCCATAGTGTTATGTGTGGGGTTTTTTTGGTTTTGTTGGTTTTTTTATTAGCTGTCCCCCAAAATCCTCATCGGCTTGACAAGCAAGCAGGAAAGTGTGTTCATTGCTCTTTAGATGAAATGGGAAGACTCTGGATTAGAGTCAGGCTGATATGAGAACTCCTCCAAGCTCACTGGTAATTTGACATAGATGGTTCTGTGGGGGAGGGCCATACATTTCTCACCTTTCAGTTCATCTGCAATATCAGAGCCCAGAGCAGTTTTGTTTTAAGAGGAGCTCCCAAACATTCAGTTGCTGTGATGTGGTGTGATCCACTGACAATGGATGCTCCAAGCTGAAGTGTGTGAGTTACTAAGCAGAGGTATACGTTGCAGCTTGGAACTGTTATGACTCAGGTCCCTCCTAGATAAGGTGTTTCTTGATGGAGGAGGTGAGGAAGAACGTTATGTGCAATGGATTACAAAATCTTAGTATTACAGAGTACAGATCTTTCTGCAACAAGTTGCATGGTTGCAAAATCAAAAATTGCTGAGGCTCTGCCTAAGACCTAATTTAAGGTCTCTTGGTCTGTTCATATTAAGTCAAAATAAACGTTATCCTTTCTACTCGTATTGTAAGATCGAGACTCTGGGAATACTTTGTAACTTTTGTTGATAATCCACAGTCATTAATTAAAGCTTTGATGGTCTAACTCTCAACGAAAAGAATGCCAGAAATGCTGCTTGTGTAGTATTCCAGATTTAGCTTGCAAGACATGGAGTTAGTTTAATTAGCCTAAGTCTGGTAGGTAGTTAGAGCCAAAGTACAATTTTCTTAGTGGTGAGGAGTAAATTCTTTAAACAGAGATTATTTTTTTCCCCCGAAGTAGAATTTATCAGCTGTTAACCTTTAAAACTTTCACTTTCTCCTTGTGCATCTAACCATGTCAATTCTGCAGAAGCTTTGTTAAGGAATACGCTGCTGATTTTCGTTCGTTTCTCCCCAAATTGTTTTTATTGGGGAGGCTTTCTGGATTTGAGTGCCATCTTGTGGTGCATTGTGAGCACCTAAGGAAAGGTGAACCCCCCTTTCACTAGTAGCTTGTAAGGATTTGCTTAGGGAAGAGATTTACGAACTTGTATTTACCGTGGAAAAATATCCATCGTTTAGCGATCTGCATTTTTTCCCTGTTGTGCTTAGCAGAAGAGTTTTCTACTTTGTGCCTCAAAGTTTCATCAGCTGACTTTAATTACGTTACTGTGTGGCACATGGAATGAGCCTGAAAATCTGACAGACTGTGGCAGCCTGCCTGCTGTGTTTATATATTGCTCATGTCTTCTCTCAGGATATATCGCTTCTAATGAATGATGGAGTGTAGTGAATTAAAGAAAAAACTGTTAGCAAATTATAGGTAAACTTATGTTTACTTCAGAACTATTTTGATTCCTTTGCTGTAAAATTCGTATCAGTGGCAAAGCTTAAATCTTCTGGTTTAAATGACAACAAAATTTTTTCAATGATTAATTCAAGCTATGAAACTTTTCATTTAAATGAAATTGTGTATAAAATGGTGCCCTGCCACCTAAAATATCAAACCATTATTTGCAGTGGAAGCATATTGGAAAATTATTCTGCCTTGTGTATCCTGGGCGAGCACAGGACTCAAGTTAGAGCAGTAACACTTTCCATTGGATGAATTCTGCTTTTGCAACTTTGAGCCTGAACTACAGCAGGTCTAATGTCAAAAGGAAGGTTTCGAACCTCTTTAGTGAAGAAGAATGACTGCCAAAATTGTCACTTATGTGAAGGTGCATGTGTGTACACATACCTGTGCACAAAAGCTCCCAATGGCTTAAAGGGGGAATAAAGGAGTAGAAGAAGTTGCAGTTAAAGTTCTGCTACAAAAAAAATGTCCTAGAGCAACAGGGGCTTTTTTTTTTTATTAAGAGCTCATTTACAATAAATGAGCCAAATGGGCTAACATATCAGATATTTAAAAGAAAAATAAAATATTAGAAGCGGGAAATCTCTTTTTTATCCCCTAATGGAAGCTGCTAGATTGCGAGCAAGCTGACGCAACTTTGTGGACCATTAGTATCAAAGGTTACTAATATAACTAACAAAACTCACGTGGACAGCTGATCTTTGTTGCTGATTGAGTCAAAAGTTAATGAAGCAGATTAATCCTGTCTCTGTGTGCGAGCTTAGGAGAGCAGAATGAAATCAAAAGATTTATTGATGTTCGATACAGTAAATAAATGTCAATCTAGAAGCAGAAATCTCAGAATGAAGAAAATAAGAAAACCAACGAACCAACCAAAAAGCCTGGCCTGCCAAGATGTTCCTAAAACCAAAGGCATCATGGCAAAATGGGTATGGCCAGACAGTGTTGGTCATTATCTTATCAATGACAGACTAATGGTCATCTCAAGAAAAAAAAACAAAAAACAAACAAAACCCCCAAAAGCATGATAACTAGATTAATCACTTAAAAATTTTTAGACACTTAAATTCTTCGTTGTCTTGATTTTGATCTGCTTGCTTTACCCAGTATGACTTTCTGATAGAGCATAATTTACTCCCAGTTCAAGCACATGCTTAATAACAAATCTCTTCAGTTTTCATGGCAAGTGGATGTCGTAACTACTAATTTTAACCATGGTTTAATGGTATCTCCATGAAGATAACTGAAGAGCAGAAGGACCTTTAAGTGCTGCCCTTGCTTGGGGACTGCTGACATGTCCACCTGTGTTTTTTTATTGACACTTTCTGCACCTTCTGCTGGACAAGTGCCAGACTGGAACATTGTGTTTTCTCCATGAAAGGGCTGTTAGTCTCAGTGGAATAAAAACATATATAGTTCTCACCTATTAAAAAAAGAGCAGAAAAGCTTCCAGGACATCTGACTTTCATTTCTTGTGTGTTGTTTTCATTTTTGTTGGTATAGAAGACAAATTAAGTGAGTGCTGTTGACGTACTTGAAGCTGATAGTATCTTCAGATTGTGTTGCTGACGTTCTTTTGTGGGTTTGGTGGGTTTTGTGAGGTTATTCAGAACATGGAGCTCTGTAACCATGTTTAAGCAAAACCTAACAAAACCTGCTGCAAGAAAATGCTTTTGAAACTGCTAATTCTTAACCTGAAGTATTGAGAAGGTTTTGGCCTTTTTAAAAAGTAAATAATTTAATGCAATACTGTCTGCACTGTATTTACAAAAATTGCTACAGTTTGAATGCTTCTGGAAAGAAAAAATATATATTTGAGGTTTTAGGCTGGATTTACTTTTGTAGGTTCAGGTGAATAGGTGCAGGAAAGTACTGTCACCATGTAATTTAGAGTACATGTTAAATGATTTATAAACAATCCAGAAATATTGAAATAAGGCCATATAATTATTCTGTCATCAAGATATCTCTCTTGCATGCAGTTTCTTCACACTGTTCTATAGGGCTTTCTCTGGGCAGGATTAGGTAAGAAAATGGCCCAAGTTACACAAAAAAACATGAAGGCAGAAGCATTTTTCATTATATCGAATTATCAAGAGTTATTGTTGTTTTTCAATATTAGCATATCACCTATTACTCTTTTTTTAATTTCAATTTATCTTTACAGATGATACTTTGGGATTGGGATTTGAAGCAATGGTACAAGCCCTATTACCAGGTCAGTATATTATGAATTTAATTAATAGTGTTGCACTGATCTTTTTTTTTTTTATTTTATTTTTTTTAAAAAATTTGCAATGGATAAGGTGCTTATTTAAAACAGAGAATGAAAGGCTTTGACATACTCATAGTTTGCAATGTTTCCATCTATTCCAGAATGCTGGCAGTGGAAATGGAATTGATCTTTCAGTGCTAAATGAGGCTCGGAACATGCTGACAGACCTCCTGACTGATCCATCTCTTCCACCCCATGTGATTTCTTCCCTTCGAAGCATTAATAGTTTGATTGGTGCTTTCTCAGGCACATGCAGGCCAAAGGCCAGTCCATTCACACCATTTCCTGGTTTCTTCCCCTGTCCTGAAGTAGAGGATCCTGCTGAAAAAGATCGAAAGCTGCTCAAGGTCAAATGATTTTCATTTTCATTCATGCGTGCATTGCAATTAAAAAAAAAAAATAAATAAAGGAAAGTTCATCTGGGAAGAATGCTCCTGTATGCCTAGTAGCTCCTTTACTGAATACCTGTGGACAGTGTTTAGGGTCAAAAGAGAGCAGTTGTGAGAACACATGATATGTATGCATAGACATATATATTTATCTATCTATGTATAGACAGTTAAAAGCTCTAGACTGCACTCTGAACACATAATTCCTCAAAATAACAGCAAATATAAAATGAAGGTGTTATATTCTCATGATATGGAACAAACAGGGCTGTTCTTGATTCTCCCATGTTCTTTATCTAACAATTATTTTCAGTGTGGTTTATTCATTGACCTTTTTTCCCCAAGAAATTTACCCTTGCAGACAGTAAACTAGCCATTAGATGGAAGCAAATCAGCTATGTGGAAGGAAAAAGATCTCCTCTTTCTATGTGGCAAGTCACTTTATGTAAATCTACTGTCACTTCTCCATTATCTAGGGTAAATAAGTGAAAGCAAGAATGTAGTTACTATATGACATGCTAAGGAATGTGGTGGAAATATATTAAAATATAGAAGCTCAGCTGCAGGGCACCAGAGCTAGTAATTTTAGGGTAGCCCAGTATTGACAACTTGAGGTTGTTTATTGTGGAGACTGGTCTGAGACATCCTTGCCTTGTAGTTGTTTACGTTTCCAGGAAGTGGGCACTTTGGCCCAAATTGATCAACTTGTTGGCTTAGTACTTTGGAGTCAGATAAACTGCCTTGAGCCAGATTCAGCCTGTGAAATGTTTGCTGGGGACTGTATTTTTCTGGGGAAAAACTCAGTGTCTGCAGGTTATTCTGTGGAAGATCCTGCAGAATCATTGCAGTATGAAATTCCTTGGAATGTCACATGGATATCTGCAGAAATGATTTGGCTAGGGACCAAATGCATTCACCATGTTTTCTTTGTGGATTTCTTTCAAAAATGCTGAAGATTGGTATACCTTTTGGTTTTTAAAATATCTAAATAGCTAGTCAGGATTGTCTGAAATGTAAAATATTCATTACTGAAGACTGGTTAAGAAAAGTACTTGAAATTGAATGGCTGTGGTTTTTCACAGCTATTCTCTTCCTTCTTCTTAAAAGTAATTATTCTTTAAGTTTTGGGGGTTTTCTCTATAGAAATGTGCCTGGTGGATAAAGCAATGCTTGCCACTGTCATTCAATGATTGTTTGAATTTGGTACATGTTTAAGGGTAAGACAAAAGATCCTCCCATGTATATTTCTTTCAAAAACCAGGTAAGTGAGCACAAATTCCAGATTACGACACATGAAAGAAAATAACAAGATAGTATTTCTTTTAAGTGGGACCTTTCAGGCTGAGAGGTGTTGAGAGGTTCCCATTCTCTCTTTCCCTGACTTGGAATATAGAAAATCTCCTCTATATTTCAAATTAGTTAGGGGTTTTTTTTGCTGAGATTTATGTACATCTTTATTTCTCTTCCCCAATTTGCTTCCAAAGTGCATTCAGTTATAATTTCATCAGGTGGTCAAAGATCATATGTAACTCACAGTGTTACAAGGCCCACCTGTCCTCACGCAAACCTGCTGACCTCAGTCAACACTGCAAATATTGCTTGGAATTTTTGTTTTAAACAATTTTTTCCTGACATCCTTTTTACTATGTACGGTCTGATTACAGACATCACTGTTATGCAGAAGAATCTCTTCCCCACTCATCCTTCCCTTGCTCCTCTTAATGGTCAGATCTAGGATTGAGTTATGAAGTGGATTGTGGACTTAATGCAGTCAGATATGTATTTGTTTTAAATTTTGTTTAAAATACGGTGTATAGGCTATATGTGCAATGAATGAAGATATGCCAGAGCTGGATTTCCAGTTTCAGTTCAGAGATCCTATCCTTTCTATTAGATAGGTTCTACTGGTTACTATTTAAACACGGATATACTTTTCAAGGGTATTTCAGTAAGGCAGAGCTAGTAAGTCCGGAGTTATTTCCGCACAGGACAGTTTGAGTGCCACAGCCCCACTTTGCAGAGGGCTTTATGTTCAAGTACAGTGGGGATTCCCTATGTCTAGGCTGCAGTGTGCCCAAAGTCACACAGCTGCCAGGCTCGGAGTGGTGAGGTGCCTTGGAAGCTTCCTGGGTGCTGTGCGGCTGCTATGGAAGCAGAGATGGAACCTCCATGGACCAGAACTGACCCTGTGCCTTGTGCATCACCCTTTCAACAAGTTCCACAGTACTTGCACTGTTCAGTATTCAGCATCTGAGTTATCAAAATCTCAGACTACCCTGAAAGCTGAAAAGCTGACTTTATAGTTGTAAAAAAAGAACTCATAATCCAAAGCAAATTAATATCACTACATGTATTGATTTGGGGAAAGAAACAAGAGATAAGAGAAGTAATTATTCTTAATAAACAAAATAATTAGATGACATCTTTTTTATTTTCTTAAGCAATGAGTGAATGTAAGATACTGTACTTACTGTTTCACTATAAAAAGTAACAATAAATAGCACTTACAAACCATAAACAAAATTTTAACATCTGGTTTTAATTACATAGATTTTAACTATGGTTAAATTACTCAACAGGGATTAAATAGCAGGAACAGCCTGCCAACACCACAGCTGAGACGAACTTCAGGAGTTCCTGGCATGTCACCTATAGAATCAACATCTTCTAGATGGGAACGGTGTAACAGCAAGAGATCTCATCAGGAATATAGCACATCAAGGTAGGCACTGAACGACATTTTCAGGGCAATAATAATGTTGGAACTTGGCAGCAGAAGTATTTAATGTAAAATCTTGTGAATTAAGTCTCCAAATTCTGCCATCATAAACCGGAAAAGTTAATTATATACTATGCTTTGTAACTGTTTGATCTTGAGTAGAAATCAGGTCATTCTGAGGTTAAATGGCATGCTCTGTCATTATAAGTAGGCCTGCATATCAGTTTGAGTAGGAAACAGAAAAAAAGGTCCAACATAAATGATCGCAAAACAAACTAGTTTAGTCTCTGAACTTGTACTGACTTCCTTCTTCTTTTTATTTAAAATATATGTCACTTGCCAACTTCCATATACCCATACATAATTAAAAAGGTGATATAACTTTCTTCTGTTTGGTAGCCACTGTTGTGTGTATTACAGCATTTATTACTCCTATGGTCATCAAGCAAGTGGTAAGGTAGATTAAATTAGTCATCTCTTCTCTGCGTGTTAGTCAATATGGTGCAAGTAGAGCTTTTATTTTCAGAATTAAGATAACATTTTGAATTAGGATTAAAATAAATATTTTTTTTAGTGTTGTATATAAGTGAAAATTCACACATTTAATTTTATTTAAATGTGTAAATGGATATGCGTTTGCTCCTGAAATCTATAAAACTATGTGTGGTGTTGCTTTTTTTTTTGCTTAGTTGTGTTTTGTTTGCTTTTTGTTTGGTGTTTTTTGCTTTTTGTGGTGTTTTTGTGTTGTGGTTTTCTTTTTTACTGGTTCTACATAAGGAAAGTATAATAGGTGCATTTAAAAGAAAGAAAATATGAGTTATGCTCATAACTGATAATTACCTGTAGTGGATGAAGGTTTATATACACACATCCAAGAATTTATGTATCAGTATTATATTTAATTTCAAAGTGAACCATTTAAATAATTAACCATTTAAGTAATTTAACACCCTCACCTAGAATACGTGTTTGCTTTTTTGTGGTTGGTGTCCTGACATGCAGAGCCCTTGCCAACATTTGCACTGTCCCTGTCTCTTTGCACCTTCCAGCAATTCTTATAAGGTTCCCTTCAGCTTCTAACAGAAAACCACCTCCAAACACCCCGTGAGTGCTCACCTCACAGAAAAGGTTCGATGAAATAGCTGCACTGGCATAGCTGTTCCTGCTGCCAAGAGGCAGTCCTGCATTCCTGCATTCCTCGAGCACTTTGTGCCATTGACTCAGATGCTTAAATTGTCAGAAGAAAAACAGATGACTGCTTTCAACGGAATTTTTGCTGAATTGAAAAAGGCATTGCATACTGTTGCAATAAATTAATATTGCTATAAAATTTCATTTAATGTTTCAGAATTTGTTTTCTACCCATCCAGTGTTCAAAAACAACTCTTGAGAGCTGCTGTTTTATTTGTATGCAAATTCTTGATTTGGTTTCTCCTTCAAACACTAGCTCAAGATGAACTAAACTTGCCTAATATCTAGTCTTTCTGCACTAAATACTCTTGCAGCACTTTTATGTGCATTAAAGTAATGCATGTGAGCTGTGATCACTAAACAATGTACAAATAATGAAAAGATCAATCTATCTTAGTTGTCAACCCAACATTTTTGAAATCTGTCTAACATGCCAAGCATCAGACTTCAAAAAAATCACATAACTGTTAAGGTTGGAAGGGACCTCTGGAAATTATCCAGTTCAAACCCCCTGCCAAGGCAGGGTCACCCAGAGCAGGTGATACAGGAACACATCCAGGTGAGTTTTGAATGTTTCCAGAGAGGGAGGCTCCACAACCTTCCTGCACAGCCTGTTCCAGTGCTCTGCCACCCTTGGTCTAAAGAAGTTCTTCCTCGTGTTGAACTGGAGCTTCTTGTGTTTTAGTTTCTGGCCATCGTTCCTTGTCCTGTCACTGGGCATTACTGGAAAAAAATCTGGCGCCATCCTCTAGACACCCATTTGACATATTAATATTTGTTGGTGAGATTCTTTCTCAGTATTCTCTTCTCTAGACTCAACATGCCCAGCTCTCTCAGTCTTTCCTCATAAGAGAGATGCTTCAGACCCCTCATTGTCTTTCTGGCCTCCACCGGCGCCTCCCCAGTAGCTGGATATACACAGAAATAAATCTGTGTTTATTCTTTAAGTTATTTTTTTGTATTCATATATTTAAACAAATGATGGGAAATCAAATATTATTTCTGCATTTGACTTTTGCTTACAATCTGATTAAGCAAGATTAAATCTGCTTTGGTAAATACTGGTTTTGCCCATTGAAGTGAAAAGTTGGTTTTACATTAACTGTTCTCACTTTGAAGTACACATATACAGTTATTTTTAATTGCATTTTTGTTTCCTGAAGCAATAATTTGATTTTTGGAGTGTAATTTCATTCCAAGAACAGCAGATGGCAGAATTCAACAATTGAGTTGAATGATTTGGCTACTGAAGCACAATCTGACTTGATGACAAAAACAGTCATCTTAGTTTTTAAGGTTTTTTAAGTTTGTAATGAATGAAATAATTAATTAAATATTGAAAATTTATTTGAAAATCACTGTGACTGTCGTTTTCATGGTATTTCCAAAGTAATCAATCCTTCGAATGTTCTCAGATCTGTTAGAAAATAATTTGCTTTGTTAAAATGTTCAAGAAAAGTAGTGTGCTAAAAGTAAAACATATTGCACTTTATCTGAGTATATTTATTGTGTCATTTTAGGACTGTACCAAGTTTTCTGTTGCTTTTACACAGTACTAAGGAGTTTTTGTTTCCTATAATTGGCATATATTATCTAGCTGATCTTTCCAATACTCTTTCTTGAATGGTAGTAGGCATTATAGCTGTTTTGAAAGCACTTTATTTAATAAAAATGTAAGACAAACTAGGAGAGAGAGAAAAAAATTCTTACTGTTTTCTTTTCAGCCAAGGATCTCATTCAAATGGGTCTTTTGGTGCAAACTTGCTGTCAATACCAAAGCAAAGATCATCTCCAATGACATTGACTCATCACATAGTCCCCAGACGAGCAGGTAAGAGCATGCAATTTATGTCGCTTAGTAACACAGCAGCAAGAGAGTATTTAGTACATCATGTGTTACAATTGTTTTTATTTCATGTAAACGTAGTACCAAAATAATATCAGCATGTTCTTGTTGTCTAAATAGAATCTTTGTAGACAGCAATGTTTTTATTGTGACCTGAACCCTGTGTAATGTTTGTTTTGGAAGGTGCTTCTCCTGGCCTGAGTCCTGTGGGGTCACCCAGTCATGGATCTGTCTCCAGCGGGGCTTTCAGCAACTGGTCACCTGTAGAATTTCCTGATACTGCTGATTTCCTTACAAAACCAAGCATTAATATCCATAAACCTCCAGGATACACATCTAGCTCTCCAGATTTTCAGCAGCAAGATAAAACACCTGTAGGTTATATGTGTAGCAGGTAATGTAAACTCTGTTGCATATTTAGTAACTTCTTATGTGTTGAAAAGAATACAGTTAAAATGAAAAAATATAGCAAGACCTATGCACCTACTAGGATTGAAAAAAGGTCATAGGATCTCATAATAATGTGTAACTGTATTATCCAGGGGAGACTAAAGAATGCTTTATGTATGTCATTGATTTGAAATGGCCCATCCTTCACAGCAGCTGTTATTATAGATTAACAATATTCTACGGATTTTTAGAAAAGGAGGATTTCTTACTTGAGAATTGAGTTCTGTATTTCTGAATATTTTCTACTTATGAGCTCTATTTTATTAATGTGGGGAGGTGAGTCTGGGGAGGTGGTGTTTGATTATTTTCTAAGTACAGACTAAGTCTTTGTGTGCCAAATATAGGATAAAATACTAATGTCACTTGTGGGAGGAACCTTCAAAAGCATTTTTAAGAAAAGTAATCTGCAGATATTTTTCAGTAGAAGACAGCAGTAGCAAAAGAAGAAAATTACTGAATGTTGTAAATATTTTTCATGTATTCTGTAAGCTGTGGACGTCAGATACTCAAGCCTCTTCCAACACCAGAACCAGAATTCACCAACTATAGAGACAGAAAATCAGGTGGGATTTCAAAATAGGCAAATATTTGATATCAACATGCTGCTTGGTTCTTTTGTTTGGTTGGTTTAGTGACATTAAACTTTTTATACTTCAACATAAAATTTTTCCTATGATTTAGCTCACATGCATATATTTTACTTTATTTTGTGATTTAGAATAGTCAGGATAATATAAAATATTGCCTGCTTCATAGTAAGAATTTTAAATTAGGCTTCCACTCGTACCTTTATTGTCTTGTACTCCATATATCAAACAAGTTCTCCACCAACTCAGCTAAACTAATCCCTGAACCATTTTTTGCAAATAAAAAGTTACACATATCTTTTCTCAATCTTCAGATAGATTTTGTCTAATAAATTTTGTCTTTTATGACTTTTTAATTGTATAATTCCCAAAATTATTTAGAAACAAGCTATTACTTATATTTTTGTGAATAATCTGTATGATCAGTTAAAAATTATTACACTAGTAATTTACAAATAAATTATTGATACAGTATTTATGTGTTTTCTTTAAGGTGAACTTGGAAGTGCTAATGTTTCAAAAGAATCTTTCCACCATATGGAGAAGAGAAAAGATCAAAGGAAGGAAATGATTGATCAAACACAAAATAATCTGCTTGTAAGCATGTAATTGCAAAAAAAGCTTGCAATAACTTTCATCAATACAGTATTTATTTATAATTTCTAACTTGCTGTGAAGAGGTTTTTGCAGTGCTAAAATTGTAATTTCTTAAGGGAAATGGTGCATTGTCGGAATTCAAATTTTTATTTAACAACTGTCTATTTCTAGCATAAATTTCACTAGCAAATGACAAGAAAGCTGGTGATTGTATGAAGCTTTTATTGAACAAAATTGATTTCTCTAGATTTAATGTTGAGACTATGCTCAAACAATGATCAACTAGTATTTTCTCTTGGAAGTTTGTGAAAACGGTTTAATCTTTAGTAACATTTTGGGTTTATGCATCAGGTTTTTTAAACTTGTTCAGTTAATGAACTGCTAATCTCAGTAAATATCTGCTTAGCCTATACGTATTTTTGCTTTGTTTTATAAACTCATCTTGTTTAAAAAGAAATAAGAAGGAAAATTTAGCACTGTCTCAGAAAGCCCCAAAATTGGAAAAGTCAAGCCCTTAACTGTGCTATTTGTACTATTGATTCATGATTTTATCTTAGCCATAGTTACAGCACCATTCAATAAGTTCACTAAGGTTTTATCATTTTCATGGCTTTTTTTGCCAGCTCAACTGATAAATTAGTTTTCATTGTTATTTTAGGGATGATAAAATATCTTAATCTCATACAGGTGGAGCAGAGTCATACATTAGAAGCAATGCTATTAGACCATGATTCATTAATGGAGAAGATGAACAATTGGAATTTCCAAATTTTTGACCTTGTAAAAGAAATGGGAGATCAGTCTGGAAGGATCCTTAGCCAGGTTTGTTGCCTTTTATTATATGAGGAAGGGTATGTAAAGCTGTTGTGCTTATATATTTTATTTAAACAATGAAGAAGTTTTGCAGTCAACATATGTATGAATGCTATATTGAAAAGTGCAAATATGATTCCTCACATACCCCGTCTCATTGTAAACCATAAAAATGATCTTTCTATAGACAGATCCAAATTTTCTGAATTTTATTCTCAATGTAAAGATAGGTCAGACTCACACTGACAGAGGTTTTGCCATAATATGCCATTTCCTGTGAAAATTTGTTTCCTGCTTTCAGAATTACTACCTTGTTTGTCAACCATTTCTTTTTTCTTTATTTCAGTAAAATATTTCTGCCAGCGCTACACCTGTGGGGGAAGAGAAGTGATCTTTTAGGCAGTCTTTTGCCTCTTGATCCTACAAACAATGGGATTTTTTTTCCATGCTGCTTTCTGCATGTAGTATTCCTTTTATCTCTTTCTGACTTATTACTAAGCTCTTTGTGCAGTTTCATGTTGTGCTGAAGCCAATCTACCGGCAGGTGCAAAAGTATGATCCTGTTTGCTCTTCTCCAGCTTCTCCCGTTCATCACTGTCACCTGAAAGTTTCTCTCTCTTTCTTTATACTGGATTTAGCAATCATGGAGCTATAGCAGAGCTGGATTTGCTTCTGATCTGCCCACAAAATATTTCTATTGCCAGTCTCTTAGTTTTCCACCATGGAGTAGAATGCATGCTACTTTTGTTCAAGATCAGTGTTTGCAACAAGCAGCTGGAAGGAAAGGAAAGGAAACAAGTTAGGAGCACTTTGGTGCAGTGGGAACCACAGGCCTGCACCTGAACTCAGGAAAACAATGGGGATAATTTCATTTTTGTCATTAGACACTGTCTTTTCTTTCATAATGCACAATATTCTGGGGGTGGTTTTAAATCTTCAATTAGTTTTGTTTGATCAAATGTTTTCAGGTCTTTTGTCACCTGAGCTAGTGTGAAGTGTTAAGGTACAGACACAATCCTCCTTGGAGTGGTGTTTTTCCTCTGATCCACATTGGCTTGCATTTCATTTGTGTGCAGTCTAGGGGATAGTTCAAACCTGTAAGTACTTTAGTGTACAGGTTTTAACTTTACCAGAATTTCTCTCTCAGCTCTTCCCAATACTGCGTGTGTGTGTGTGTGTGTGTTTCTCCTCCTGCTCCTCCCACCCCAGTCCTTTAGCCTGTTGTGCTGCAAGCACCTGAGACAAGTCTTACTTACTAGCCATGTAAAAACTGTATTTTACCATCATCAGCTGTAGGATTCTCTAACTGGGTATGTGAAAGGGGAATGGTTGGAACAGGTGGAAGGAGTGATGTCCCCTCATTTTGCTCTCCTGTTCCTTTGAGCATCTCCCATGTTTCAGAATTTCTTGTTTCTCTCACGTGTCCAGGAAAAAAGTTTTAAAAATGAGGAGCAGTTACTTGTTTTAAAAAGTTTTCTTAATATTTGCAGCCTTATGGGGGAGATTAGGTTTTGAAGTTCATTAACTTCTATGTGTAAACCATAATATATTGTTTATATACATAAATGGGTGTTCTGAGTACATTTTTGAAATATTCTTTCCTTTACCAACTAGCTTTGTTAAAAACACCCAAAAGCCTCAAAAACAAGCACAATGTTAAGGGGTGTGTGTTGTTTCTTTTTTGGCTTTTTGTTGTTGGGTTTTTTTATTTTTTTTTTTTAAATAGTAATGACTCTGCTGCTATAGATAAGTTTTTTTTATTTATTTTTTTTTAAATAGTAATGACTCTGCTGCTATAGTTAAGTTTTTTTTATTTATTTTTTTTTTAAATAGTAATGACTCTGCTGCTATAGTTAAGTAACTTGAATTTTTGCATAATAAGTCAGAATATAGATTTCTTCTTTTTAGGTCACTAATGAGTAATTTACCTTAAAAAAATTTTGAGGAATATTGTTAAAAATAATCTGTATCAGTAAGAAAATAAAAGCTTTTTATTATTCTGTATTGACAGGATCATAAAAATCTACATTTTTGTGCTAAAAAAAAAAATGAAATATATCTCTCTATGACAATAGCATTCTGATAATCTTTAGTGGAATTTCATAATTTCCATGTCTGTTGGCAAGCAAAATTTTTAAAAAAATTAATATTTTTAAAGTTGAAAAAGCAGAATACATGTGGATATGTTTTTGAGACTAAAATTAGTTTTAATATGTATTTAGGTAACTTATACCTTGTTTCAAGACACTGGTTTGTTTGAAATTTTCAAAATTCCAACTCAAGAATTCATGAATTACTTCTGTGCACTGGAAAATGGCTACAGAGATATTCCCTGTAAGTACCTCCAATTACATATGGGGTTTTTATATATATGTATTTGTTTGGTGTTTAATACAGAGGGAGGCAATGTCTGAGCTTAGTATATTTTTAATGAATACACATGACAGAATTTAGAACTGATGTCATGAACTGCAGGGAAAAAATGAGTGGACTCTAAAACTGAATTTGGTAATATGTAGGTTGAAAATAATCTTAAAGATTCTGAGTAGTTGGATTAAGCATACTGAAGTCACTGGGAGAATATTTGTTGATTTAACAGGAATTTGGGTTAGTTCCTTAATAAAACAATTAAAAAATGGAGAATTTTGATGGTAGTTATTCATCTTGCTGAGTAGGGCAGCCAAATTTATTGGAAAACAAAGCAAAAACCACAATGCCCATGCACACCCCCACTCCCCCATGCCACAGATGTTTGCCCAACCCAGGTGCTTGAAGGTATCAGATTGCAAGTCATTCTAGTGGTTTACCATCATTGATTTAAAAGGCTCCTTAATCCCTTCCTGACTCTCGGGGAGGATGAAGTGTGCACAGACAGTGTTTGGTGTTTATCTAACTTACTTCCTGAAAATGTTCAGGGATACATATACCCTCTACTAGCAATTTAAATTCAAATTTCCCTTTATATTTAATCAAAATCTCACAATATATTAAGTACCTTACTTTTTTTAAAAAAAAATCTTCCTTTTGATTATACTTCACATAATGCTTTTGTTGTATCTGGATAATTTTCAGATCACAATCGTATACATGCCACGGATGTTCTCCATGCAGTGTGGTATCTGACAACACGGCCCATTCCTGGATTTCAGCAAGTTCATAATGAGCGTATAATGGAAAGTGATATGGGTATGTATTCACATAGGTTAATTTTTTTTTGTTTTGTTTTGCTGGAGAATGCTTTAGTGAAACTACCAAATTTGGTGAACCAAATTACTCTGGAAGAAAATATTTAATTATTCTTATTGCACAATTTTTAATTTTTTTTCTATTTCTTTTTAATGTAAGGCAGGGGAAAAATCACAAAGTTAGCACACACCATTCAGAAATACCATGCAGTTGACTTTTAGAAAGATTATTAGATGAGTAATGGTTAGTTTGTTAGCCAAGAGTACTGGTTCACTTAATAAATTTTCTATGCTGAGTGAAAACTCTGTATTCTGCCACAGTAAGGGTATTTTTAGAATTTGCAATACATTAGACTAATGTTTCTTAACTTTATTGGAAAGTTAAACAGACCAAAGAAAAAATATTGAAGTATTTAACTTAATTGAAGTTCTCCTTAATGGCATTATTGTAAAAATGAGTATTTTTGAATTCTCTATTGGGTATCACATGCAGACTTTCAATGGCCACCCTAACAATAACTGCTTCTCCCCCGAGCTTTTCCTATAGGTCTAAAAGTCTGAGAAATGGGCAAATTATAGAAATACTGAGGGAGATGCTGATTGATCTTTTCTTGGTTGGAGACAAACTGTAGAATGCTCTGTTAGTGCTGTCATTTTAAGAAGGCAATGAAATTCCAGGTCTGCCTAAAAGCTGGAGGTCTTTACCCACATGACAGTAAGGAAAAGGCCAAAAAGTGACCCTAACAGTAATGTGTAACCCATGTGTAATCCATGTGCATTCTGTAGTTTGGACTTTGAGATACACTCTTTTGCTAAATTGTGAAGCAATTCTTCTTCAAAAATGATGGTTTATCTGTAAACAATAGTATGACTTTTTCTTTTCTAAA
This sequence comes from Dendrocincla tyrannina, assembly GCA_035047865.1. Taxonomy (NCBI): domain Eukaryota; kingdom Metazoa; phylum Chordata; class Aves; order Passeriformes; family Dendrocolaptidae; genus Dendrocincla; species Dendrocincla tyrannina. The sequence goes on from JAWWMP010000165.1 coordinate 12,010,981, forward strand.
GTATAAGTCTTTCTCTGCCAATTATTCAGCTTCATCATGACAAATATATCCATACTACGCTTCCAACAATGTCTGTCTGGGTAATTTAAAATGTATTACAAGTGAAATGCTGTTCTAAAAAATACTTTATTTTTGTGCTTTCAATTTTTTCAGATGAAGCCAGTGGTATTGCCCCTGCTCAAGTCAGTTACATTTCTTCAAAAAGTTGTTCTATTGTTGATGACAGCTATGGTTGTCTGGCATCAAACATTCCTGCTTTGGAATTGATGGCTTTATATGTAGCAGCTGCCATGCATGATTATGATCATCCTGGTCGTACAAACGCTTTTCTAGTGGCCACAAATGCACCTCAGGTAAGAAATGCTTTAACCAGGAAATTATTTGTTTGTGTCTGAAATCAGAATAAAGAAAATTTTTCTCTTCTATATCCCTGCTGTAGCCTGTTTAGGATCATTTGCCCAATTTAAGAAATGGAGGAATTAATTTGACCCGTTCTTGTGTGATATTTTAATTTCTCTGCCTTGATAAATTCTGATGTGTGTTTTGTACATATTGGCTGTGTATGGGAAAAAACAATTTTCAGTTTACAAAATTGAGAATAATAACATAAATCAATGCAGGTTAGAGTAGAGGATTATTTCATAAAGAGGTGGTGCTAGGACTGTCTAAGCAGCTAATTCATGGATATCTTACATTTTGTGAATCCTTTGAAATCTCGTGGTATCTGCAATTACTGTAAAAACGCGGGTCCATTTAACTGCATCACCTAATAAGAGAATTGGGATTGTTCAGCCTGGAGAAGAGAAGGCTCCCCAGTGACCTAACAGTGGCTTTCCAGTATTTGAATGGGCCTACAAGAAAGATGGAGAAGGTCAAGAGCACTTAGAGACAGGACAAGGGGAAATGGCTTCAGACTGAGAGTAGGTTTAGATCAGATATTAGGAGGAAGTTCATTACTGTGAGGGTGGTGAGGCACCGAAACAGGTCGCCCAGAGAAGCGGTGGCTGCCCCATCCCTGAGGTATTCAGGGTCAGGTTGGATGGGGCTCTGAGCAACCTGGTCTAGTGGAAAGTGTTCCTCTTCATGGCAGGGGGGTGGGAACAGGATGGTCTTTAAGATCCCTTTCTAATCTAAGGCATTCTATGATCTCTGTATTCCAAATTAGTTCTATATGATAAATAGCCATTACCTTTAAAAGAAGGTAAGTAAATAAGAAATCAGCAAGACATCTTTGGTTTTATCTCCCCTATTCAACTTAATTGTTAGAACAGAGATTATAAAGAAAGAAGATGCTATGCACTTCAGGGTCTAAAAGGCAAAGACAAGAGGTAAATGAGAGGAAAGCTGAATGAAATAGCAGGTAGAAAATAAAGGTATGGCATGGAAGAACTGGAAGGAAAAGCACTTAGGAAATGATGCCTAAGTTTCATGGTGAGATATTTTTTTCTTAAGGGTGGAATATTATCTGGGGAAGAATATTTATGATGGCTATTTGGATGTTTCTTAATAAGTTAGAGACAAGAAACTTATATAATAGTAACCACAACATCAACAACAGTAAATCAGAAGCCGATATGACTTGCCAGGAGATAGAGACTTTAAAATGAAATTTTCAGTAGGTTTTCAACAATTCCTTATTGCAAAAAGAGTTCAGGATGTTGGCAGTTATGTATTTCTGCTGCAAACAGTATACAAGGGAGAACAAAAATAAACAACATAGACATTTATCTCCAATTTTCAAAGATAAAACATTCATTTTGTTCATGCTTTTTGCAGTTTTTGAGGACTTGTTAAGGTTCTACTTAATTTATGCTCAATTAATTATTTTCTAGGATGTTTTATGTAAACATGGATGTTGTGAGTAAAATCCACTTCTGTTTTAATATTTTAGTTAACTCATTTAGAGTTAAAACATATGCATCAGTATTAAATGTAGCACTTTGAAAACTAGTGATACTCCACACCATTTCCCATTAACAACAGTTCTTACATGCTTTGGAGTTTTTTGGTTTTTTGTTTTAAGGATTCTGGAATTAAGAGGAATTAAAAACATATAGTTAGATTTTTTTTCTTAGTTTGGGATTTTTTCTTTTGTTTGGTTGTTTTTTTTTTTTTTTACATCAGCCTGTGATGTATAACACACAATACCTCACATACACATTGCCAAGTCTATATTTTAAGTGTTTTGTGTATGTGTGCCTCCAGTCTGAATGTAGCTGGCAGTAAGATACTGTTAAGACCTTGTAAAGAAAGGAAAAACTTTGGTAGTTGTTAGGTTTGTTTTCTTTTTTCCCCCCTCATCTGCCATTTTTGTGTCACTTTAACCCAAAAGTTAGAACACAAAACATAATTATCAATATTTTTTGGTCTGTTTTCCCTAACGCTTGTTTCTAACTAGCGCTTAAACTTCAGAATATTTAATTATAATTTTAAAACTAGACTCTGTCATTTATGATTCTCTGTTTTGTTTTGTTTTTTTCTTTAGGCTGTTCTCTACAACGACAGATCAGTCTTAGAAAATCACCATGCTGCTTCTGCCTGGAACCTTTTCTTATCACGACCAGAATACAACTTTTTATCAAATCTTGACCATGTAGAATTCAAGCGTTTTCGCTTCTTAGTGATTGAAGCAATCCTTGCCACAGATCTCAAGAAGCATTTTGATTTCCTTGCAGAATTTAACGCCAAGGTTTGTTACATTTTAGTGTCTGCGCTGATCTGGTCATGGCAGACTGATATTATCATTGCTTCTCAGCATTTAAATTTTATAATATTTGAATTTAAGTCATTAAAAATTCAAATAGAGTATTTATTTTTTACAAATCAATTGTAGGTTATTTGTAGATTGCCTAATAAATGTAGCAGATGTGACATAGGGATTCACAGGAGACCTCAATCATATCTCACTCTTTCATCTTCTGAGAGGTGGAAAATAACCTTTTTTTTTCTTTTACTATATAAGACAAAAGATGATATAGAAAAATTATTGTGTCTGTTGTGCAGAGCCTGAAAGAAACTAAACCCACTGATGAATAGTTTTAATTTTTAAAAATGTATGTGTTCAATCCAGGTCAATGATATCAACAGTAATGGTATAGAATGGAGCAATGAAAACGATCGCCTACTGGCCTGTCAAATCTGCATCAAACTGGCAGATATTAATGGCCCAGCCAAAGCTAGAGATCTGCATCTGAAATGGACAGAAGGCATTGTTAATGAATTTTATGAACAGGTGGGTATGGAAAGGGTAATTTACACCTTCTTTACTGATGGGCAAAGGATGAGATTTAGATGGTTTAACTAAATGAAACATAATTCCTTGTGTTTAAATCTTCAGATAAAATATTTCCATCTTCTCATTCTGAATAGTGAAAGTTTTATTTTCATAGGTAGCTTACAAACATGATCTTTTAGTTTCTATTAATTGTATTAGAAAAGTTCCCAGTCAATGTTGTCCGTTTTTCAGATATTATGAAGGGGAAGAGTTCTTTCCTTGGGATAATGCTGATAAACCAAAATCACTTCTTCCACTGTGGGAAGTCATGTTCACATGTGTGTTTCCATGTCAAAGAATATGTACAACATCCACAAGACTGGAAATGTATATCCAGCTAACTCTTAGTGCAAAGACAGAAGATACTTCAAAACTTTGAAAATGAAGTATTAAGAATATACATTAATAACTAACAGTATTAAAATGTAAAAAAGAATTTTGCAATGGGACTTTGTGAATAATCCTATCACGATTAAGTGGAAAAAGTCTGAAAATTTTTTGCTTATGTTTGTGTTAGCAAATTCTATAAGCCTCCTAAAATATATTCTGCATTCTCTGTTATTTTTCTGTAGTCACCTTCCTGAGGAGTTACCTATTTATGAGGCACAACCCAGGATTGAAAAAAAAATTTCAAACTAGGAAGATAAAAGGAAACAATAAAATTCCTTCAGAGATTTAAGCAATAACAAAAAAAATCTAAAGTGCTGACAATTTCTATAAGACTTTAGTATTCTAAGTTGCTCTGTTAGGAAAAGGCTTTTTCTTCGAAAACTAACACGTCCATGGAATGCTGAGAGAAGTGATTATAACTCAGCTTTGTCTATGAACAACTATTTGATTTTTATTCTTCTCCATTTTTTAAAATGAGAAAAAAAGCCATCCTGTAGGATGCAAAGGAGTAGCAGCTCCAGCAGAACTGAGTCTCCACCCAGGCACAAGGGCTTCTCACAGCAAAGTTTGAAGAAGGATTACGGACTATGAAAGTCTGAGCCATAATCTGTCTTTATTTTAAATTTGTCTAATTACATTTCCATTCATTTAGTCTGCACTGTTATTGCCTCCAGTAAAAAAGTACGATCCATGTGATGGTTCATGGAATCACAGAATATGCTGAGTCGGAAGGGACCACAAGGATCATCAAAGTCCAGCTCCTGGCCCTGCACAGGACAACCCCAAGTGTCACACCAAGTGCCCGAGAGCATTGTCCAAATGCTTCTTGAACTCTGTTGGAGCTGTGACCACTGCCCTGGGGAGCCTCTTCAGTGCCCAGCCACCCTCTGGGGGAAGAACACTTCCCTAATGTCCAACCTAAACCTCCCCTGACACAACTTCAGGCCATTCCCTTGGATTCTGTCACTGGTCACCCCAGAGAAGAGATCAGTGCCTGCCCCTCTTCCCCTTGTGAGAAGGCTGTAGACTGTGGTTACTTGGTTCCTTCAAAGCAATTTTTAAAATAAAAATTTAATTTTGTGAGGAATTCTGATAATTGGTTTTCGTTTCTTTTTCAGGGTGATGAGGAAGCAAGTCTTGGATTACCTATAAGCCCCTTCATGGATCGTTCTGCTCCACAGCTTGCTAAACTGCAAGAATCTTTCATCACTCACATAGTTGGTCCCCTTTGTAATTCCTACAATGCAGCCGGGTTGCTTCCAGGGCAGTGGATTGATGAAGAGGAGGAGGATGCAGAAAGTACTGAAGATGATGATGGTGCACAGTTAGAGAGTGATAATGAAGAAATGGAAGATGATCTTATTTTAAGTAAGTTTCTGTATTTCTTGGTGCTTAGCTGTCACTTAGTAGATTCAGATATAGCAATGACAATTGAAATTGTGTGGTACAAATTTTGCAGATTTTTCTATTATGCTGCTTCATAGATTTGAATTTTTTAATAAAATTTTTGCTACTACCAGCAGATTTGCCATTTGAGACAGAAACTCATCGATGTCCTTTGCCATGCTACTATTTAAATATTCAGAATAACCATTCATGTGTCTTGTTGAAATTCACATCTCTCCTGCACTGTGTCTTTGGTTTTGTATGTGTAAAATACAATTACTTGGAGTGTCAAACAATCAAATATGCTTATAATTTTACAGAAGCTCAAAGAAAAAAGGGTAGACGAATATTTTGCCAGCTAATACACCATCTCAGTGAAAATCACAAAATATGGAAGAAAATGATTGAAGAGGAAGAAAAAAATAAAACTGAAGGATCTAAACTGCTGACTGAAATCTCATCTTTACCTCAAGCAGACGAAATTCAGGTTATTGAGGAAGCTGATGAAGATGATGAACGACAATTAGGAGAAGACAAGACATGCTAAGAAATCTTCAGTGGTGTCCAGTATGATGATAGCCTATGCTTTTTTTCACTGTGCTGACTTTAGCCTGACACAGTTCACATAAATTTGAAAGGCCTTAATACTGTGAGAGGATTCTTTTTACTCTAGTGGAATCCCACTCCTATGCACTTTTGCCACACAACATGAAACTTTATTCAGAGATTGAATATTGTATATCCTGATGCAAAGTTCTTTATGCCTTAGTTGGTATAAAATATCCTGATATAATGCTGCCTTGCTGAATATGGAACTCTTCTTTTCCCTGAGGTACCTGCAGTTTTTAAAAAACCTTCAGTGACTTCAATTACCAAAGTGGCAAGAACTTTTCGCTAACCAGGAAACGCAGGATGAATCCTAACATTGTCTTGAGTTGCTTATTTCATGTTGTTTTTGAACATGAATGAGAAAAAGTCTGTGCCTATATGAAAACTATGTTACTGTTGCAGTGCAAGCCTGTTGTGGGGTGTCTACTTAGTGCAGTAGTGTGCTTAATGTAGTCATCTCAGAGCAACTGTTCAAGGACTGTGACATAAATGCTGATTTCTGATATTTGTGGTTTAAATAAGAGAAGAAAATCCAGGTGCATCTATTTCTGATGCTTTTTATTATTGTGCAGAATCTGATGTTTTATTTTTGCAGAAAATATTCAGGTTTGCAGTGGATGTTCATGATAATTAATTGAATACAAGGCTATTATCATCTGTTGCCTTGCTGTTTTGTGGTAGAACATTAAAAACCTGTTCCGCTACTTAAATTATGAAGGAATTTTATTCTTTTAGCCCTAAGTCATGTTATATTTCCTGCCCTTACTCAAGTTCAGGTTTAAAAACAAGTCAACCACATCATAGATTTTTATCTTGCACCGTTTTCCAATATTAAATTTTAAGGAAATAAGATCGTATCTCATTTATTCTTTGTATGTAAAACTTTAGGAGAATTATAGAGGTTTCTTTTAAAAAAAAAAAAAGACATGAACTACTGTTTAAAAATGGCTATTTTAATTTGCCTCACATCTTTTGTTCCATCACAGACACAGCTTATATCACCTTCAAGTTTGGTGTATATCCTGAAATACACATATGGAAACCAGAACATGAAAACTTTGTGTAAAGCCTAATAGTAAGATACACATCACTGTACTGTATTACATTTTAGATTGTTGTGTTTTAAAATAAGAAACTTAGACATTCCACACAAATGTAGTTTTAGGAACATTAGCATTGTAGGTCTAATTTGAAAACAAACAAACAAAAGAAGGCATAAATTAGGCTACAAGTAAGTAACCAAGCCACAAATACAACTAGTTTTAAAAGTGCACCTTTTAGTAATAATCTTTTATATGCTGTGTAGCGGAATTCAATAAAAAACAAATGCACATATGTGCAATTGCTAAATGTATCATCCTATTTGTGTTTACATCAGTTGACTTGCTAAAAAGGTAACATATCTGAGAGAACCTTGAGTAAATTTTATTACACTATTTTACACAATTTTTTTTTCTGCTCTTTGATTGGCCAGTTTAAATAAATGAAAGGTGTTTTTTTCCATTTTTCACTAATAAGCTTTTTGTTGATCCACTTAAAAGACCACTGAAATGTGCTTTTGCTATTTTATGCCCTCAGTGACAAATCCATCTTTACTGCCATTATTACTATCACTGCATTTTTTTTTTTTTTGTAACATGAGCAGTGTTAAAAGCAGATATTTCTGGCATTAATAAAATATTGCACTATTGAAACTGACACTTATTGATCATACACTTGTATTTTACATTTCTTGGTCATATATTTTCCTAACTGATAATGTGAAGACTACAGACACTCTACTTCTTTCAGTATGCTGTATTCTCAGCATCTTGTGTGCTTGTGTATATACAAAATATCATTTTGCTTTCGCTGAAAACATGATACAAATTAGCTTGTCTGAAGTTACCATTCTATTATTTTACATTTTAGATTGGTTTCCATTTTTAGTTTCCCTTTAAAAATTAATATTAAAAAAACCCAAAAGAATAAGAAGGTAAACATAACATTTTATCTTTTACTAGAGCATTGACAACATTTTTAGCTGGTGACAACTTCCCCAACAACTTTCTTAGCTCGAGTTTCCTTTAAACTCTTTAGGAATACTGAAGCAGTTTTAAAATTCACTAACAAATAGCAAACCTCAGTGTTTAATAGACTATAATGCAAGTATGTATTTCCAATTAGATATTTTCAAGTTACAATAGCTTGATTCAAAGTTATTTTTAATTATGAATGTATTTAAAATCCACCTTAAAATGTCTGTTATTTATGTATGCTCAGTAGGTGACTAATTGTTGCTCTTAGAGGAAGGGGAAAATAACGTACAAATGTCAGCAAAGGTTGGGATTGGTTCGGGGCATGTTTGCAGGAGTGGATGGAACTGTAACTAGAAGTGTCTTAATCTTTCAAAAACGATAATGGAGGATCAGTTTGAATGTTGACTGAGCTGTTTTCAAAAAGAACTCCATATAAGGTACAGCACTTATTCTGGTAGCAACCCACTGAGAAATTACGACCAAATTAAATCGGTGATCACACTTCAATTCACAGCTATCAGGGGATGCTAAGAAGCAATGAAAAACATACAAAAGAACACACTTTAAATACTTTCTAATGCAGCACTGCTTTTTCTTTTTTCAAGAAGTGGACCTAATTAGCCTACACTGAAGTTTATGCTGACGCAGAGGATACACTTTTTATGTGTAATATTTTGAGATTTAGTTTGAGTGTCCCATCTCTTCATTGTTTTCTTTCACAATGTGTGTCAGATTACTTGCTCCCACGCATACTGTGCATATAGAACTAGACTACAAAGCTTTCTGTAAGGACAAAATTCTCCCTGTGCTTCTGGAGACCTCTGGATACTGTGGAGATACTAACCTAGTAAAAATTGATTACTTGGATCCTCTTCCTGTGAGTTCTTCCTCCATGACACAGCTAAATGGTGAGTCTAAGGTTCAAAATGAAAGGACTTGTGTAACATTACTTAAGCTATGTTCAAACTAACAAAGTTTTTGTAAGACTGGATTTGCATTATGCATAGAATCATTTTTGTTGTACTTGCATTCAGTTTTAACCACAACCAGTGACAGGTGAATCAGCAAAAGGAGTTAGCAGAACTCAAGAGCTCACTTTTAGCTTTGCTGCTTCCTCCTGTGCAGGTGTAATTGAGGCTGGGCCTCTGGATCCTCTGAAAGCATACACAGAATTTGAGGTAATTCAGTGCGCGTTATTGCCCAGAGAGGTTGTGGAGTCTCCCTCACTGGAGATGTTCCAGAACCATCTGGATTCAATCCTGTGCCATGTGCTCTGGTGCGACCCTGCTTGAGCAGGTAGGTTAGACCAGATGACCCACCGAAGTCCCTTCCAACCTGACCCATTCTGTGATTCTGTGTAGCACTAACATTCACATGGCAGAACTTCCCCTTTTGTCCAAAAAGCATTTGAGAAGGTGTGAGAGGTGCACAATTGGACGTGTGAGAGGTGCACGTCTCATACACTGGTGAGAGTGAGACCAGGAATCCCAGTTTGAGAGACATCTTTTGGAGTAAAAGGATGGAATTAGCTTAGAGGAGGAGGATTAGAAAGAAGACATAGGGATAATAACACAGACATACAAATATACAAAAGATACTCAGATGAGAGACACTTTTTATTGTCTCAAGGCAGTTCATATTCAAAATAATATGGAAACAGGATATCTTTGGCAAGCATAATACTTGGATATTTAGAAATGAAGTAGTAATGGAAACAATGATACAATTATCACAATTTACGTTGTGATGCAGGTTTTAGAAAATTGATGTTTCTGTGGCCAATCAAGATTAGATCAAATAAATGTATGAAGTTGATTAAATGAGGTACAAACCACATGACCAAGATAGTATTTATTTTTCCTCCAGCTTTCCTCCAGCTTTCCTCAGAATTGTGTTTCTGGACAACATGCTGCTTCATTCATATCTATGTTAAGGTGAATGAGGTAATTAATTGCTTTCATTTTTGCAATGAAGAATTATCCTTTTAATATCTTCTGAAGTAAGCTTTTAACTTGCTATAAAAATCATATGGCGGATTCTCAAAGATGAAACTGGCTAGAGAACACAACTGTTGACTTCTCCGTATCTGATCTTAATTTAATAGGGCCAAAGGCAGTATATTTGCCCTCTGCTAAATGAGAAAAATAACATCTTGTATTTCAGAAGAAAGAGGAAAGAAAGCTGATAGAATAAGTTGCTATAGGGTTAGCATTCCATTACACTTGCCTTTCTAGTCGCAGTAACCCTCCTGGCGTAGTGTACATTCCCTGCATCCTTCAGAATCCAGCTAATAGATACAGAACTCTTAACTGAACAATCTCGATGATTTTGCTGTCCATTTATTGCTCTCATTTCTTGAAGACATTTCTGGCTTAGACTTGAAATAATCATTCTGGTTGGTCTCATTTCTAGTATCTTCAATACTCTAAAACCCTCCAGAAAATAAAGTAACTAGCAATTGCTTGTTATGTTAACAGTAGCATTAAGCTGTAGAAAATGGTTCCAGTAAAGAAGAAACTGTTTTCCTTTGGTTCTGAGATTGAAATACTTGTCCTGAAATGGTCTGAATTTAAATGCTATTGTGATAGTCAGCATACTGAGCAATGGATGCTTAAAGTATGTGAGTGATTAACACTTACATGGTTTTATGTGACACTACAGACGCCCTTTAAAAAAGGCACAACACAACCAGAAATGTTTGACCAGAAGGTTTTTTTAGGAATCTCTAGCCCATGAGTCATTTTTGATTTCTGGACTTCAAGACATCACAGGTGATAGCAACTGGTGTCTTTGGTAGGTTCTACTACACAGGCTGTGTTACCTGACAGAATGTTATTGTCTGTGAAATCTAAGTAAAGACAGTAAAAATCTACTGAGGAGAAACCTTCTGCCTTTGCTTTATCTGTGAGGTTTCAGAAGGAAATGAAAAAGGTAACATTAAACCAACCAAGCCTTCAACAGTGAGAGACCATGGTATTTCAAATTATTCCTACAATTCACCTTGTGATTTGTCCATGTATTAAACATCTTGCCAAAAAAAGAGGTGATGAGTCACTTCTGACTCATCTCTCCAGATCAGCAGAACCCTTTGCACCTTGAATGAGATCAAAGTATTTTCATTAAATTGCATATAAAACAAAAACTAATTCTTAGCTTAAAATGCAAGTATTATACTAAAAATCCAGAGGATAACATTGACATTACTTATTGAACATGGGCAGCAGACTGTAGATTTTGTCCCCGGTGCCAGTTAAATCTGAAAACTTGCTTCTATATGTAGTCATTCAAATGGACTTAGTATGCCCCTCTTCCTTTTGTCATGACATTCATCTTACTAGAATTTATTAGTCTCTGTGGTATTGCCAATTTATCTGACTCATATTAACTAAGCTTTTTCTCAATCAAAGAAGTGAATGAAGAAGCACTCCTATTTATCTTTGAGAATGGATTTGTAATCATTTTGTTCTATTCATCACAAATAAGTCATTACCAAAACACTGTTTCATATGTCACACCCCAGGAAAAATATCTGTCCATTAGACAGATTGCAGAATTGCACTACAGAGCAGTGAAACTGATGACATGACCTGAAGAGAAATATAAAATTAATTAAAGAGATTTTCCTCTGTCTAGAGGAAATGAGACTCAAGTGAGATACTCGAAGGTTACTTAATAAGACTACTTCAAAGAGTAATCAGAAAAATGCTTTTGGTGTTTATAGTGTTTAACACAGTAAGTAACAGCTTTAAATTGTAAGAAGGAAGATTCAGGTTCAACAATTGTCTAAGGACTGAGAGGGTTGTGACTCACTGAAATAGATTGTCTTGGACTATTTAGGAAGTCTTTGAAAATAAAAAAAGTCTGAAAAATGCTTTTAGAGAAAATGTATTAGTAGATCAGATGAGTGGACTTCATAACTCACTGAGATCCTCTCTAGAACTAATTTTTAAATGCTAGGATTAGAGATGATATCTGATATGGATCAACCTAAATAAGAAATTGTGCACAATTATAGAAAACAGTCAAATAATAACATTCAAACAACAGGAATTTGTTGTGATAACTGATTCTCTATTTGAGTGAATATTAAAACCTTTTAATTACCTGAGAGTTTAACTGATAATGCATTTCCCACCAGAAAGACTGTTTATTTGTTGAGGGAGAGAGCTAGAATCCTCTTGAAAGAACAGAGAAGGTTTGAAGCTCAGCCCGAGTTAAGAATCTGTCTAGTTGTCAGCTTGTGAATAAATGGAGATGCAGTAGCCAAAATGTTTTTTAAAAATGCGATTACCTAAAGTTAGTTTGCTAAAGCTAATTATATTTTAAATATTTGACAAGCTATGTGGACCTTTCTAGATCTTAAGAAAGTGCGTACTTAAGGCATTGGGAGGTGTTGGATGATTTTGAAGATGATGTAATTTGTATACTTACAAAAAGAATTAGTTTAAGTGATTGGGGATATTTAGATAAATTTTACTGCTTAGCGTGAAGTTTTATTCCCATCAACAAATAATTATTCTTACAGTCCCTTTTCAAATATATAATCATGACATTCATTATGACACAAAGAACTTGAATATTCTATAGATTATACTTACAATTTGCGATTAAGTAAATGCAATATTGGTATGTTGCATCTCCTCTATACTGTGGCAGTTTAGAATGTACATTCTTTGAGACAGAAATGGTATGTCTTTACACAATGTAAATGAAAATGGAACAAGGTCTGAAAATGCCTTGAAGGGGCTTTAGAAAGCAATTTTCTTGCACTCCAAAAAAAGCCATTAAATTACCTCCTAAGCTATATAGGCACAAGAAGGGCCATAAGTACCTGTGTTTTTACCAGGAAAAATAAGCTTATAAAATTCTGCTGTAGTGCACGTTCAGCATCATTATTATTTTAAATTTGGCTTGTTGTGCAAGTTGAAGAGAACCAAAAGGGCATTTGGGATCCTTAAGCAGGGATGTGTGTGGAGAAAGGAAACTTAATTACCTGAGAATAACTGGAATTCTTTAAGATATTTCATCCACAGTGATTCTATTACATACCTTTCATTCCTTATTGGTATGGAAACCCTACCTGGTTTACCTGTATTAGTGAAGGACCTGAACAATGAGGTCTTGTTTTAGTAAGGGTATAAGAGTCCCTGGGACATACGTTGTGGTTCCTGTTGTCTAGATGGTAAGGGTGGGTCTAATGTGGTTAAAAATCCAAGCAAATGAACTTTAATTTAAAAAGTTAATCTTAATATGTAGTATTTTTTCATGCTTCTGATAAATCATAAAAGATTTCTTTCAAGTTTTTTAGAATGAATGTAGAAAAGTAAGTCAGCACTTAAAATGCGCAGCAGAATAAATAGCAAGTTTATTCTGTTTTCTGGTAAATTGCTATAGGCCAGTCTATTTCACATGTAAAATTTTAGGCAAGCAGCCATCGGCTGCAGTAATAGTAAACTATTGGATTAGATTGCACATTCTTGATATGCTCCATTATTTTAATGGGTTTAATCTATTTGGAATGTTACTTATTCAGAAGAATATAACAAACGTAATGTCCCCTGAAGTCTGGCAGTCTTCCGAAGGAATGACCACTCTGAGTATGGGTTCTGCCTAATTCTAATGACATCGAGGTAGTTGACAGCCTTCAAAAGTATCTAAAGGGATAATCTGGAAATGGGAGAATCTGCTGACTCTCAATTTATTTTGTTATGAAAGGCCAGAATAAGGCATAGTATTTCCAGAGTGGTAGTTTGTCTTGGTTAGATAATGGGTTTGAATTATGAGGCCCAGTACAAAAAAAAACCGCCTTGGACATGTAGCTGGTATGAAAATGCATGTCTGTATTCACAGAACAGTTTATACTGAGAGCTGACTTTTCAAACTCTTATTGAACAGTTCCCCATACTTGGCTTCTTGTGTTTTCATTATGTCATCTCTCTGGATCAAAGGTAAATTCTGGCATCTTCACCATTATGATTTCCTCCCCCTCCCACTCTGTGTTTATCCTGAATCCTTTTATTTTCCCATTCTATGCCTTGTTGCAAGAATTACACAATTTTATTTTCACTCCTTTTTCTAAGTGATTTGAATATTTTTCATTGTGTTTCTCTCTGAGCTTGCTACTTTTCTTGTGAATGTGCTGTCTTCATGAAAACACAATCTGCCTCATCTACTGGTGCTTGCACAAACCCGTAAGATTAATTCAGGCTAAAAAAATGCAGATTAGTCACTATTTTCACTATTCAGACAGGCTGAAATGGAATCGGGTTCGGAATCCAATCGTGTAGCAGAACAACACACTAAATCAAGGAAAGACCTATTTGCTATGTGAGCTCAGGCTGCTTTAGCACTTGAATAGTTAGCAGAGATTTGGAGTTTAGAGAGTACATTTTATAAGCTGACGATTTGACAGGAGGGGCTATTGTAAAATCGTGTAGTTTACTGATGTAAATTAGAATCAGAACATAGGAGAAAAGTCTAATAATTAATTTTAAGGTTTCAGTAGTAATCCAGGAGTAACTGTCCTCCCTGCTAGTTGTATACTTGGTTCTGCATTTGAAGGTGTTAAAAGTATTCACCTGATTCCTAGTTTAAAGATATTTCAACTTGACTTCTATTTATATTCTTGTCTACTTACTGAAGAGATCATTTATCAAGTTTTTGTACTCAAGTCACAGTCACATATTTGGTAAACCAAGCAAATTAATTATCTTGACTGTGTCACTAGCCAGGATGTTCTACTGTACATTTCCGTGGTGTATATTCTGGAGCATGCCTGGTCACCCAGCTGATCCAAAAACTTTATAACAGTGCCAGTGTGTCACCAAATCTGAAATGGAGGTATTAGCTTGGACTTGGTCCTGCCCTGATATGATCACATACTACTTGGTCAACTTAAAAGTCAGTAGAAGTACCTTGCAATAATCCAGGATATATAGTATAATCATATTCTTAGTAATTTTTATGGCTTTGTAGGAACACTACTGGGTTTTTTTTTTTAAATGTTCCTTCAGTTATAGAACAACAGAACAAGGCTCAGTATTCAAGGAATGCTTGTGCCAGCACCAAACCCTCATACAGCTTCCATACCTGTCAGTGATTGGGCTCGATGATCTTAAAGGTCTTTTCCAAGCTAAGTGATTCTATTATTCTGTGCTCATTCAGGACTCCATAAACAAAAAATCTTTTGGCTGAACAGTTAAAGTTCATTTTTAATTAACAGCCTGCCATGATTCCCAAGCTGTTTCAGAATTACAGCTTTTTCAATACAGATTCCCCTTGTCCCATGCCTGTTTTCTCTGTCATTGGCTCATACACATATGCATTTATATTTGGAAATGTCCAAAGAGGCCAGAGTCCAGAAGGAAAGACCTTCCTTCTGTTGATATTGGATCTGGGCCACAGGGAGTCAAAAACATACTCTGTGAAATAAATGGATTGTAGTGTGAGTGTATGAAATGTGCGTAAATCAACTAAATTGTTTTCAAAATGACAATTTTATAAATTTGTCAACATTACTAGAAAATAGAATGATCTTGTATTGGAAACTTACCTGCTAAAAGATGGTGCATAAGAACAAATGCAGAAGAATGCACTACTTCATCTCAGGCTCTGGCCGAGTCTAGTAATGGGCAAGGAACATTTGGAGAGGGATGCTGAATACCACTGAATAGAGACTCTGCCAAATTGCTACAGCATAAAGCCAATGCACATCAGACCATCCTGCACATGTAACACTAGTTATCAATGCTGCCCACCTTGTGAGTGAGGAATTATTCTCCCACTTAGAGTACATTGACGTCTCCTTTGCAAGAAAAAGGCATGTAGGGGAAAAGGACACATGCACATCTGTTCAGCAGTTTTAGATTCAGCAAATATTGATCTTGGTTGAAAGAAGAAAGGGGAATGAGTCCAGAAGCAACTGAATTAGAGTGGTGGCCTTTATACAGCAGGTACCAACTGGGCTCCTCCTCCCTTGCAGTCTAATCTGTACAGTTTTGCAAGAGCCTGTACATCCAGTATCTCACATTATTCACTGCTAGGAGCTGTGCTGATATCCTACCTACAACATTCCCTGTAGAACATGATCTGCAAAGATATGAGCTCACCTTAAGTGCTTTCATGCCAAGTTGCCTTGTTTGTCCTTGGCTCATTGGGTACCTGGAGGTTCAAATCAACCAGTAAGAAATTATTTTAAATGACATCTCTGTTCTCCCGACATATACAGAATCTACACAAGGATATATTTCTGTCCATAAGGTGACAACTATCCCCAGCAAAACACCTGAAAATTTCCCAGCTGTTGTCCAGCCACCCACAGGCTAGAAAAGCTGTACTTATACCCTGGCATATAGTCCAAGTTAGATCAACTATTTCTAGTACTTATTGGCAAACTAAAAAAAAACCCCAACATTATTGTGATTCTCTAGGTTTTGCTGTCACAGTGTGTTCCAGATACATACAAAATATATATCACAATAAGTTTATACTATTTATTTTCAGGAAGGCAGTAACATTTCTTGAACTTTTTATGAAAACTCACTTTGTTTAGTTAATTACTGAAGGCATATACTAATGAACCTTCTTGTCTTTATTAGATTCACACTAAGCATGTGTTCACCAGTATATCATAGAAACTGGTAAAAGTTCAGGTAATTAAGTGTTAATGAGTATGATTTTTCTTCAGCATTCATTCAATGTCATACATGATATACTTGTACCATTCCCTTTTCAGTCTCTGGGATGCTGACATGGCCAAGATTAACCCAAAAACTTATATGTAAGAGTAGAGATTTGGAAAGGAGCATTTAAGCTACTGTGGTGGCACTGATTGCAGCCCTTGCACCGGTGTTATGAAGGGACTCTCCAGCTGGATAGCAACATGCATCGCTCTGGGCTTGGACTGAAGTCTAGGACTAGATACAGGAATAGATTGCCTGAGAAACAGGGCAGAAAGCACCCAATTTCATTGTACAGAAATAAAGCAGAAGAAACTGCAGAACCACTTCTGGAGTTTCTGCTTCAAGCCAAGTACACAAAACCAGGACCAAGATGGAAAAAAATACATGCAGGAGAAGTTTATAGCAGCTCATAATCTTCCTTGTATTATACGGTAGCTGGCTGTGGAGATTTTGAATGGGGTATAGTAACCCACACAATGGTGAGTTGAACTGCTTCACTTAACAGGATTTTTGTGATTATACTCAGAAAAAGACAACTAGCTATTGCTCAAAGAGAGATTAAAAAAATTAAGAAAAAATACAAAATCGAGCCTTAATCTTAAAATTACTGTTCCTTAGGAAAGATAGCTGAATCTAGTCTGCATTTACAGATACTGACCAAGACCAAAAAACAGTGTAAAGAACATTGCAATAATCTCACAGGAAGGGGTAAAAGCTGAAATGGAATTTTTCCTGGACAAACTAGAAAAAAAAGGAAGGGTTCAAATCTGTACAGAGATCAAGAGTGGCAAAGGCAGGCTAAATAAGCATTTTTAGCTGTGTTTACAGCAAAAAAACCTTACAAGGCCTTTGGGATATGTAAAGGAGTTGCAGAGAAGGTATAAGAAAATTTCTTCCTGTGGTCATGGTTCACCTGTATGTGGAAAGAGTGCTTCCAGCTCTAAACTGCCATCATAAATTCAAAGAGGTAACTTTGCAAAAATGAAAGGGACTATAAATACTGGGGTGGGCAGGGGGGATAGGACTTTGGAAAATGGTGAAACAAAGAGCGCAATAAATGACATTAATATGCAAAAACGGAAGGGTCACAACATAAATGCCAAGAAATATTTCGATCAGTATCTGGACACACTGTTTAAGCCCAAAATGTTAGGACACTTAAGGCCAGAGAGGAAAAACTTCTGCTTAATGCTTTTTCTTATCCTTAAATTCTATACCAGATAAAGATATACTAGTTAATGTATCAGCCTTTAATCCCAAAACAGTGTATAATAGAAGACAGCTGCTATCTATGCTAGATATTTCAGACATTGAAAACTCACAAGGAAACTCTGAACATCTGGCTGGTTACTGATGTTCGTTACTAATCAATGTTGATAAAATGGAGAAATTCCAGAGGACTGGAAAAAACTATTCTCATGTCAGTATTTCAAATTATTAAATTGGATCATTAGGATAATGCTAAATCAGAGGAAAACTAATGAAAAAATTGATAGAGAGGGAAACATGTAGATGTAACTAATACTGATAAAGATTTATAGAAAAGTTTGTCAAATGTATTTGATGGCTTAAACGAGATTGTAAGTTGGCAGATAATGGTAAAAGTTTGGATTGATATTCTGAGGCTTTTATAAGGCATTTTGATTTAGAAACCAGAATGACATATAATCAATATGGTTCTCATTAAATGGATTAAAGACTAGTCAGAAGTTAGATCTCAAAATACCTCAGCAAAAGGGAATTATGACTGGCCATCTGCATTTTGAGCGTAGCACCAAGCAAGAACTTGTTCTTGATGGTTTTAATCCTCCACTCACTTCAATTAGCATTATTTGAATCATGTTTTAGCTACTCTAGGATGGCCTACAGTTCTTGCAAGCCAGGCGGCCAGACTAGATACTAACAAAACACTGTCTGATTTAAGAGAACAGGGTCGGGTATAGAAAGAATTACCACGAGTCCAGAACTGTACCTTGAACTCTTTGATAGTGCTTCATACTGGGGGCACCCCAGTTCAGTAGATTCCACAATTTTTACTCATTCATTTCACAAGCACCCAACATCTACTCATGCAGGTGTCCAGAAAAGCCTCAGTTATGACTCCTAAGCCCCACTGTTTGGCAATATCTTGGGAGTGGTTTTTCTGGTGTAGAATTTAAGGGTAAGAAAAAGCATTAAGCAGAAGTTTTTCTTGTCTGGGCTTAAATGTCCTAACATTTTGGGTTTATTTACATGGTGTGCCCAATGCAGGGCAATCAGACTTGCCTCCTTCGTCTCTTTTATGAGCCTTAAACCTTCTCTATGAAAGGCAGCTACTTATTCAGCAAGTGGAATATGTTGCCCACACTATTCACGAGGAACATGTGTTTGAGCTGCTCTCTGTGGGATCTGTGGGTGTGACTACCCTCAGACAAATAAATTAACCTGGACCTGCTGCATCTTAAGTCAATAGGCTCTTATGTCAGTGAACTGGTACTAGCTCTCTTTAATTCTTCTCTTTTGTTGTTTCAAAAGAAAGGAAGTAGTTCTGCTCAGGAAGCTGAAAACTTCAGGTCAGCAGAAAACCACCAATTTCTGCCTTTCAGCTCTCTTGCAGCTCCAAGTTGAGGCATTATTTGTATAAAAATGGATGTCTAACACTCAGACTTGTCCTCAAATAGCTGCTTGCTTAGTGTGTGTTTTGTTCTGACCCCTGTTCTGAGGCCTTCTCTCCCCACATGGCAAGACCAAACCTACTGTATTTAGAGTTTCATGTTCTCCTGTCGGGTCTGCAGACACAAATCTTTATCTACGAATAACCACAAAGCAATAGCTGTCAAGAATAGAAAATGAAGCTGGCAGAAGTCAAGAGTAGCTCCTATGCCTAAAATTTGTGCTTAAAATGCATTTAAGGTCTCTTTCTCCCCATCCTATTCCACCCTTCTTTCCCCAAAAGTCTCTTCTCTGGTTAGAATGATGAGCAGCTTATGTTCTTTAGTTGTAGTATAATTACATGTGACACTGGTAACACAAACACTGGGTTTTTTCAGACTATTTAAGCAGAGATTAATCATTACATAGTGCTTTGTGTTGGGAGGCAGTGGAGGACACATGTCTGGAAATGCAACATGCTGGCAAAAAAGATTCCTGTAATTGTCAGCCAATATTTGAACATACTGTGTATGTTGCTAAATGAGAGGTAAGCCATAAAAAATGCTAAAAGTAGGAATTTAGTTATCAGAATCACCAGAAAATTATAACCACCTGAGAAGACAGGGCAAGGAGAAAGAAAGATTAAAATACTTTAATAGACAATCTCTTTGTCAAGGCTGAAAAAGATAGTTTATTCTTGGTTACAGAAATTTAAATAGATACTTTTGAAACCTTTTCATTCATGTAAACTTAAAGAATTATAAAGAACAGCTTAGTTGGAATAATGTAATTGAGATTTCCATGGATAAATTCAAGTACAAACATTTTGAACCATGTCCTCTATGCTTATAAAAATATCCTCTCAAAGTAAAATGGCTTGTTAAGTAATTAAATATACAAAAACTGTATCAGAAGTTAGATTCAAAACAGACCTCTGTTTTACAGTTTTACATAGGATGTGTTCCACACTTTGAGCTCAGTTTTTTCCCTGTGAAAACCAAGTAAAAAGAAACTATTTACTTGTGCATAAATAGCCAGAATTTATCTAAAAGTCCTTTAAATTTATTTTTTTTAACTCTGAATATGAACACTTTTAGAAATAGAAGGCAAAGCGGATCCTGAGCTGCGACTCGGAGCGCTGTGCTCCGCCTGACAACCTTGGCCCTTCTCTTCAGCGTCTCTCCGCGCAGATGAGGTATGGCTGGGGTTGTAATGTCATGCCTAATCTTGGCTTCAGGTCTGGAATCACACCATGAGGAAAATGCAGGTGAAACCGTTGGAGTAATGAAGTGAAAAATAAAAACATTTCCATCCGAGCTAGTTGTTCTCCAAGGCAATGCCTTCTTCCTGGATTGAAAAGAAGGTTTTGAAAAGACTTAAAGTGTCTGCAGTTGCATTGTCACTCTTATTATGAATAAGAATGTTAACTTTGGTGTTCTAAAAGGAGCTGTATGAACTTGGTGGTAGCATTGTGTAACAAGGATAGGTGATAATTTACACTAAGAAACAGATTTTAGAGAATTTGTTGCTATCACCTCACAAATGCCACAGAAACAAATTTGCTTAGATATATTTATTAGCACCCTTATCTTGTCTTGAAGTGCCAATCTAGACAGAAGATGCTTAGAAAAATTTTACTGTGAATTTCAGCCTTTTTCCTCTAGTATTTTCTTAATTACATCTACTGCCAGTCATTATTAACTGGACTTTGTTAGATTTTTGTTAGTTTATATATAATAATGAGCTCACCTATATAAAGACATTGTGCTAGAATTTATCTTGAGAGTGCATTCTATTGAATATCTTTAAAATCTCTTTCATCAGTACTGAGGATATCATTCTGTCACTTTATTGCTACCACCTATATGTTATACATCTCCAGATGTATGAAGAGGAACAGTGGAAGGAATCACTCTTACCTAGTGAAAATGGAATAAATGCATCTTTCTTGACAAACTGCCCATTGCTGTCCAAAAATCTCTCAGGAAAAAACACTTCTGGGTTGCTCCAGTATTTTTCATCAAAGTGAACAGAGTAGAGGTTTGTAATGACTGTAGTGCCCTCAGGAATTGAGTAGCCACGCACAACAGTATCTTTGGAAGTTGCATGGAAAATCCCTAGTGGAACTATATTACAGAATCTCAGCACTTCGTGTAGAACAGCCTCAGTGTATGGCATCTTGCATTTCTCTTCGAGGGTGGGCATTTTGTTTGGGCCAATGACTAGATCGATTTCTTTTTGAACTTGCCCTGTGAGGAACAGCAATAAAAGCTGATGTTTATTGTCCAATAGTCTTTGAATTTTAATTTAAGCTAAAATATATATTTTCAAAAGAATACCAAAACACGAAATATGTAAAATATGGTAGCTTATAAACTTTTAAACTGAGAGTCTATATTCCTTGTCCAACTAATAGGAATTATTCCTAGCATATATACCAGTAACCTTCATTTAGAACATAATTATTCTCAGTAAAATCGTATTTCAGTATAGCTTTCTTTGCTTATGTATATTTTTATTTCTGGAGCTCTTCAAAACTAAAGAAATAAGTAAAATGCTGCAAAAGATAGAGTACATTAAATACTCAAGTGAATACAGATATGACTGAAATCAGCTATTTGAACTTTCCCTTGTTTAACTCTTCTATAATTCTTTGTATTTGTCACAGTATAAAATCATTACCTCTTGAACCTAAAATACCTGAAAAAACACAGTGAGAATTAAGAGGGACAGGAGCCAGAATTTAACTGAAAAGGAACAAATTCAATCACTGGGCTTTCCAAGTTATCTAGGCTGCTCTTCCTCCAAATACTGGAAGTCCCTAATTGAAAAAAAGCACTGTTAAGATATTCACAGGAAAAGTGGAGGCAGTGAACCCAGAAACATGACTGCTCATTTCTAAAATCCAAACTTCTGCACAAAGTGTCTGGGCTGACATTCTGACACCTCTTGTTGTCTTACTTCAGAATGAATGCAACACATCTTTCTGGTTTTAAATGCCATTTCTGTTCTTCCAGAAGTATAAATATGAATGCCTATAATATGTAAATTTATTGTGAACTGAGGCACTTAAGGTAAAAAGAAATGTCACCTAAACTGTTAACCACAACTTGCTTTACATTTTTGCTGATGTTTGTATATTTTTTATTAAGTTTATTATTTTAATATTTAATTACCTTTTCTTATTATTTACCAACAGCATAGATAAGTATATCTGCCAACAAGAGACTAAACACAACTGCATATAAAACGAACTTTCCACCTCTGTCCATAGTATATTTGGTAAATGACACAATAGGATAATATACAGAAACCTTCCTTTTGGTTATGACTATGGATCACTGCACGACTTTGAAAAAGCATTTTACATTTGCAATAGAAAAGGGTATCAGTTCCTCAAAATGTAAAATTTCTTACCTTGAATGTTGGGATAAAGAGCCATAAATAACACTGCCCATCTTAAAACATTTGTTGTGGTTTCTGTCCCAGCTATGATGAGTTCACCAACAGAGAAAATTAAATTTTCTCTTGAATATGTAGATTCTGGATCGTTTTCATTGCAATCCATCTCATCTAAATATGCATCTATAAAATGTCGAGGCGACTGAGGCTTCCTATTTTCAGAGACACGTTCAATAAGATCATGAAGAAAGTCATAGACTTCAGCTGCATTTTTAAACAGCTGCTGGTGTTTCCCAAATGGCAAGATACCCATCCAAGGAAAAGCATTATATAAAAAAACAGAAGCACTAGCAGCTAATTCAATGTTTTCACTAAAAATCTCAATCATGTGCTGAAATTCAGTATCTTCGTATGTAAAACGTTCTCCAAAAATAATCAAATTAGTAATGTTTGAAACAGCATTTGTTATCAAGTGCTTAAGATCAAACGGTCTGCCTTTGTATGTATCAATGGCATCAAGGAAAAACATAGATTCTTCTGAAATTTTGTGCTCAAAGGACCTTTGACCATATCCAAAAATTCGAAAGGTATTTACAGCTAATTTGCGGTGTTCTGTCCATCCTCTGCCATATTTACTGTTCAGTAAGCCTGAAAAAATATTTTGACACAGTATTTTATGCAACGCTTTATTTTTTTTCCCCATAAGATAATAAAATCATTTAACAAGACAAAAAGATAGACTAAAAATTTCAGACATCTTGCTATGGAAGGTAGTCCGAGAGTGACAATCCTTTCCAAACAAAATTTTTTAAGAAGCATCAAGCATTTTATTAAAGGAGTTTAAGCTGAGAAAATGGCTAAAGCAACTGTTTCATATGATCATGTCCATCTACTGGACAAAAATTACACTATCATACAAAAGACATTAGCACTCACCGCCCATGTTTGTCAGTTTCTTAAACAAGGGAAGGGACGGCCTATCTGCAAAAATTTCACTCTGATGAATGAGGCATTCTTTCACTGCATCATAGCCATTCAGCACAACAGCAGATATACCTCCGAGATCAACACTGAAGATCTTTGGGGCAAAAATAACAATAAAAAGTGTGAAATGCTCTTACAACCAATCTTAAGAAGATATAATGAAACAAGTAATGCAAAAAATTAAACAACACTACACAATGCAAAATACAGACTTGAAAAACCTTCAGGAGAGCATACAGGGAACCAGAGGTGGTACAGCTGTGGCATTTACACAGTACAGTCTGTTTTGAGCTAACTTGCTCTGTCAAAAAATAAAATAAATTAGCTCACACTATGTTCTGTGCTTTGCTGTGCAACTAAAGTGACCAGCTCTGCAAAGTAAGGACTGGGGATACTTTCATGTACCCATTAAAAAAAAATAGTGTAAATTTGGTACAACAATGCATATTTTTCAGAAAAAAAAAGTACTTTCCCCTAACATTAGTAGGCATAAGTAGGTATTAGTAGAAGTACATACTTATCTAATAATGTCATGTTATACACTTTATAAGTATTTTTTTATATAAGCACTGTAAATAAAGTACATGTAGTCTACTTTCCTAAATTGCTGAAACTATTTCCACAGGAGGGGGGAAAGCTGTATTACTGTATCGGCTCCTCCTTGCTGCTTGAGTCAAGGTAAATTCCAGTTTCCTAATTTGGTTAAGGGCACTATGGCTGGAGCTACAAGTTCCTATTGCAAAGACTCCCAACATGTCACATAATAATGGCAGACACATTAAGTGCTGTTAGTTGTGAGAACAACCAGGCTGCTCTCAGTCCTTTATGTTTCTAGACCTGGGTACCAGATTGTGTTGCAGAGGCTCCCAAAGAACCACACGATAGCAGTGAGAGCCATGATGAGGTCCAAGAACTGACAACGTAGCCCAGCTAGGCCCATCTACTGTTTCCACGAGTGGTTATCACTAGATGCTTTGGAGAAAGATGCAATACAGCCTGCAGCAGGTATAGACTTCTGCAGGATAAACAAAATGAAAATCTTAACCTAAGGTTTAAAAATTAAAACCAAGGCTAAACTCAAGATTGAAATCTTATATTGCCTTCCATGCTTTCCCTAGCATTGTGTATTTTTACCTATACAAATCTCTGTATTTTTCTTCATCTCAAAGCTGTCGACCTCCACAATATGAAATTATGTTAACCTAGTCATACATTCTGTGACGACTGGGTTTCCCCAAAAGGGGTGCGAGGCGCTGGAAGAGGCTGCTGGAAGTGGTGGAGTCACAATCCTCAGAGGCATATAAAAGCTGTGTAGATGTAGCACTTGGGGACATAGTTCAGTGGTGCACTAAGTGTGAGGTTAATGGCTGGACTCAATGATCTTAGAGGTCTTTTTCAACCTAAATGATTCCATGAGTCTATGACTATTTTATTTTAGCAAACTTGATATTCTCACTGTTATAATGGCTCTTCATTTTTTTTATGTGTCAAGAAGGCACTCCCCATGTATACCATTTGTGAGCTTTGTATATGTTGATCTAGCTTATTTATATTTATTCCTATGTCATACATATCTTTTTAAAAAATCCTCATTGTATTTTCCCAGAGCACCCCAAATCCTAATGTGCCATTTTCAAGTTCCTTGAAATTCTGCAGGTCTTTCCTGATGGCAAGGGACTAGAATTTCATACAGCACTCCAGGCAAGTAGAAAGCTTAGTTTATTTGACAACACATTCCTTCCTATTTCCATCCTGCTTGTTCTAGTATTTTGCTTGAAACACATTTACTTTTTTTTTCCTTACTGTCAAAATACATGCCTGCCTTTCCACACTAGACCTAGTTTGGAGTTAACTTTTGCTTGTGAGAATACACCGCAGATGAAAAGAAAAACCTGATATATAAGAAAGTACAAAAAAAATAAAATATCAAAAATAAAAATCCATTCTTTACATAGTAACACTAATGGCCTGTAAGTATCCTAAACATCCCACTGAAGGTACTTTGAAGGAAGGTGTTTTCAGTGAAAATGTTGCATTATCCCGGTGCCTGCTCTTCGACTGTTGTAATCTTGTTAAATTTAAGCTCGGGATTTGCGGATACAAAACAAGGGAGTTATTTCCATTTGCAGTAGGACATCGGTTTCAGCATTGTATAACAAAGACAAAAAAAAAAAAGGAACTAAGAGCAGGAGCCCAAGAAAGGAGGGAGCTGGAAACCCTTCCCCAGGGGCCGGGCTGGCCCTGTGCCCCTGTCCCGCTCCCTGTGCCGATCCTGCCGCGGGCACGGACAGCCGCTCCGGGACAGCTCCCGCAGCTGCGGACCCCGGACCCCCTCCCGGCCGCTCCTCCCCGGGCTCCCCAGCCCGCCCCGCCCCTGCCCGCCCCGTTCCCGCTCCGGGGGCCCCCGGGGAGGCTGCGGGAGCGGCGGTACCTGCCCGTGGATCTGGCTCTGCCGCCGCATGTAGACGTGCGGCTGCTCCGCGCCCAGCGCGGGGATGTTGCCGAAGAGCGGCAGCCCGGCGGGGCCGGGCGGGAAGCCGGGCGGCCTCCGCTGCTTCAGCAGCTGCCGCACCACCAGCGCCAGCACCAGCGCCAGCGCCGCCGCCAGCACCAGGAGCCAGCTGCTGCTGCTGCTGCTGCTGCTGCCGGTGCCCACCGTGCCCGGGCGCTCCCCCGGGCGCTGCCCCGGCTGCTCCGCCGCCAGCATCGGCCCCGGCCGCCGCTTCCTCCTGCGCCGCCCCGGCCGCTGCATTGGCCAGCGGCGGCTCCGCCCGCCGCGTCAGGAGGGGCTCTGCCTTTTCCCCTTTTCTTTTTTTTTTTTTTGTTTTTTATTTTTTGCCCCGCTCGTGTAGTTACACGCAGAGTCGGCCCCGTCGGGTTTGCGGAGTGTCGAAACCCAGCGACACTGTTCGCTCTACGCTCTGAGCTTGGTCACTGAGGAAAGCAACCTGCAGCTGCTCGCTCCTCGTCGAGTCTCTGTGGAGCCTGCCAGCCAGTTTTGAGATGTCCTTTCCCAAAGCCACTTCGGGTCTGCGGAAACTTGAGCCAGTAAATGCCGCTGTGATTCCCGCTGACAGATCTGTACCTTACAGGTTTCTAAGAGTAGGTGGGTGGGTGGCAGGTCCACACGTCGTGCCTGTGACTCCCTGAGCTGCGCAGCCTGTCCTCGGGTCACTGGCCCAGCCGTGCTGGAGAGATGCAGCGGGAAAGGGCCTGTTGTCACTGTGCTGGAAGGCAGCTGAGCAGAGGGGAATGTCCTCAGCCCATGCGACCAAGCCTCAAGGAGATCATATACATAACGCATAAGGGTCACTGTTACTCAGTGGGATGATGCTTTAGGAAAAGGATATGAGTTGCAGATGCGAATGAGATCTGTTACCACGGAGCTCTGAGGGCAGTGCTGCGGTGCCATGTGATGTTTCTGCTAAAACACTTCATAAACAAACCCAGATTTGTTTCCACTTGCACCGGTTTTGATATTTCATTATTACTGTTTTACAAGCAATTTTAGGCATAACAGAAGCATTTCAGGCCTGTTAAAAGTTCTATGTCTTGTGTTCCCAATTTGAGATGTCTTTTTTGTTGAATTCATCTTAATATCCCTACATACATTCTTAAGAACCTCGATAAGATCTAAACTGATAAAGAATTTTTCAGTTATATAAACTGGCTGATCAAAATGTGGTACGTACTTGATGACCTAACCATCAAATGCCTAACTCTCAGTAGATTTCTGGGATAGGACATTTTGCCACAAATGTGGTGGTACTGACCTGAAGTACATGGCACAGAAGCTGAGTACGTCTGTGCCCCAGATGTTGCACAGAAGGCAGGTGGCCAAGAACTCAAACACAGCAAAGGACATTGCTTTGGGAGTACAGAGTGGAGGTAAGAGCTGTGGGTACAACAGGGAAAGAAGGAGGGAAGCTGGGAAGTGACAAAGTGTAGCTATTTGTCTGGCAATTACATCTGCCCAGGCTGGGCAGGTTGAGAAGGTGTTGTCCTGGGTTTTCTCAGCCGGAGTTGATGACTGTGTGTGTTGTCATGATGAAGGCTGTTTGGGCTGGTTGGCTGGACCAGAGTCTGTGCTGGTTCCCATGGGTCAATAGAGAAAGACAGTCTGATTTTCAGGTGAGAAAAACTAATTCACAACCTACAGACAATTATACAGAATTAACTTGCAAGATGAAATTGCAGGTGATTATAGTGGGCATAGAAACATTTTAATATGCCATATACGTCATGCAAGTTATATGGTGTATGGTACGGTGTACGTGCACATGGTTGTTATTGCAGTCTCACTTAGAAGGATATAAAGCATTATGTACCTGAACTTCTCTCTTTGGAAAAAAGAGGTTGGTACTTTTCTTCCCTCATCTTCGCCTTGATAAGATGACATTTGAATAGTTCTTAAAGTATCTGAGAAAACAGAGGAAGAGGTATTATTCCTTTAGTCAATTTTTACTGCCTATCTTCAATGTTCTGTTACCTAAATGTGTAATACTCAAAGTTTTGGATGATCGTGATTTTCACTGCATCTGTGTAAGAAAAGAAAGGAAAGGTGATTGGCAGCTTTGGTAGCAAGCATTTTGAAGGGGAAAACCAGGAAAAAACCAGCATAGGGAAGACCCAAGAAGAGGGAGGAAAAAAGATACAGAAGAAAAGTTGAAATATTTGACTAAAAAGGAAGGAATAGACTTGTAGGGGAGAAAAGAGCCAACAATATTGGACAATTAAGCAGAGGAGAGAATAGTCAAAACTGGCCTTACCATGGTATTTGAGCCTTGGTGATAGAGAAGAGATGGTGATGTTATCCACTGTAATAGAGGAAGGGAAAATGAAGAGCATGATTGCAGAACAATGAAATCCATTTCAGTCAAGCCAAATGCTAAAAGGTGGTGAATCAACCAAGATTAAAGATCCGAGAACCTCCAAAGGATGCATGATTAAATGGAGGTAAAAGAACCAGCATGGACAAATATGACTGAAAGTTGTCAAAAGTAAGTGATAAATAAACCTCTGTGGACAGATGAAATCACTTAAGAATGCAGGTTTAGGGATGCAAGACTCCGATGGCTGTCCAAGGGCAGGATTCCTTGCCAGTTTCTGATTGATCTTTTTTTTCTTCCATTCATTCATTCATTCCTTCAGAAGTGTGTGGGCAGCTTGTGCTGAATTGCTTCTTTGGGAACATTTTACTCATCTTAATCATGGATGATCAAATGAGCAAACTCATAGAATGAATAAAGGTTTTTTTATTTCAATTATAAAAATGATGGCTGAGTAAAGAAACCCATTAAAGCATGTATCTTTATTAAATTCTAAAACATTCTAGTCATCAAGTTTTACAATTACTTTGCATTGGAAATCCTGTAAGTTGGAGACAATTAAATAACAGGAAATGATTGTGTTCCTGTCCTCTCAAGAAAAAGAGAAAGCAAATATTTGGCTTTGGATTGTTTGACTACATGTACTTATATATAGCTTTGACTTTTGAAGAAATATACTGACAAGTGTGGCTGTTCTTTTAGTAACAATATGAAGATTCTGATGAGAACTCTGCTACACTCTTGGGAGAAAAATGGAGTAATTTCCAAGTTCCATTAAACATCTCACAAACCTGTATTTAGGTAGTTTAAAACAGTCTTCAAGTTTTTTATTCTTCAGTGTGGCATTGTTGTTGCACTTACAGAAAATGAGATAAACCTTTATCAGGTAAAAGTGCTTCCATTCCTATAGTAATGGGTCTTACCCAGTGAAATCATGACAGTAGTTATAAAATGTTGTGCAGGAAAATGAGTTCTTTGTAGCCATAATAGTAAATATTTTGTTCCTTTCCTTTGAGGGTGGGGCAGGGAAAAGAAATATCAGTACAGATGCATGTAAAACAGACATGCTTCTCATGGAAGAAATTAATTTCATAAGCCCACTGACAAGTTTAGAGTCATGTGCAGATGTTATCTGTTACACTCACAAAGCTCTTTTTAACCCATGTCATCATAGTGAGTGATCACCTTCTATGTTACAATTACCTCCTGAGCTAAGCCTATAAAGATGTTAGTGCTTTACAGATTTGCTAAAACACAAAAAAACACATCTAATGTTTTCCCTTGTGAATTTGTTTATTGATGAAAGAATCCCACCTTTTCCTTCATCACAGTCCTGCTATGCCTAAACATTTAGTGTCTGTCAGGCAGGCTCAGAAAGCTATGAGATGACTGTAACTTCAAAAATAGTTTTGGCATGTTTTATTTTCTGGCTCTTTCACAGTGTACTCAGGTCAATTCTATGCATAAATTTAGAAATTTTTCTTTTTAATTGATAGTCTCATATGACTATTTTTTCCCAGAAACTCTGCTGTGAGTAAATTAGCAAATATTAAGTGGTAATACCCTTTGTCTTCACATGCTATTTACCAGCACTGAAAGGAGACAGATCTTTTCCCAAATTTAGCTAAAGCACAGGCTAAATCATTGTCCTTTTACAAGTTCATTTTTTCAAGAGTCAATTAAACAGCCAGCTGAAAAACAAGCATACCCAGTCCTACTCACTCAGAGGGTTGTAGTGGAAACAGCAGAGTGTGTAGCTGCACTCCCTGACAATGTCAGGACAACTGCATGGTTCTGGAAGGGACTGAGGAGAATGTGTTTATGTATATACACATGCTGTGGCTTCATCAGACTTCAGTACTGGCAAGGCAAAGAATGAAATGATGACACAAGATCTTCCACTTATTCCACTGTAAAGAATAAGCAGGGATTAACCTGAGGACTTAAGACGCAGTTTTTCATCATATTTTTGCTGACATGTTCTGATGATATGTAAGATAGTATCATAGCACTTGTGCAAGCAATCAAATCAAACTTTTATAACTATGCTATTGCTTAACAAGGTTAGGTTTCTGTTTTGAGGTTGGTGGTTCAACTCATTTTACCTGCAGAATGCAGGAAACTGAAGTGGAAATAGGTGCTGATTTTCAAATATTTTTGGAGTGAGCTTTTCTTCCATAGTTCCTCAATATTACCCTGGTAATGCTGCAAGTCTGATCCTGGTTCTCTTTGGTGAGCTTCTAGGAGTTCTCCTTGTGAGCCCACTGAAGGTGCAGCCTGGGACAGAACTGGGTCTGGCTGGACTGTGGATGAGTTTTACCAGTTGTCAGAAGGTGGGAGCATTTTGCCAGATGTCATGAGAGAGGGTTGGAACCTCTGTGAACCTGCCCCAAGGCTGAGCTGTGGTAATGCAGGACAGAAGATGACACTGCCATAGCCAGCTTCCTTATGGTCTGCCCCTTCTGCCTTGCCAAGCAAACTTCAGTGTGGCCCAGTCTGTTGGTAAAGAGTTTTTTGCACTAGATTTTGAATATATACAGGGAAATTTCTGCAAAACCTTATAGAGCTTTTTTTTTTTTTTTTTTCCCCACAGTGGGAATGTTTCAATGACATTACACCAATGAAACACTGATCTTCTGCTTAAACTGTCTTTCATAAATCAGTCTGGAAGCTCTTCTAAGGCATTTTGGAGGAAAATTTTCTTCCAGAATGATTCATAGATTTTTCAGTAATTAGCTCAACAGCAGTTCCACTTTCTCAAAATCAGACATTGAAGCAGCCCAAATCCAGATTTAATGTCCATTAAAATGGAAATGCCTTAGTGGTGGGTTTTATACCAGTGTTCTTGTTCTCAGGAAAGTACTGCATTTTTATAAAAAAATATACTTTCATTTTTGGGCTAAACTACAGGATGGAAAGGTAAAGCATTATTTGTGTGGATAAGTCTGATGTGACCTTATGCTGATTCTGAATATGGTTTTTGAAAGACTATGAAAGCAGGATTAAACAAAGAATTTGACTGATTAGGCATGCAAGTTTTGCAAAAGTAAATGCCTACAAAAGTTTGGATGACCTGTAGTGTTATGTTTCAGAGTTTAAGGCAGTCTTTAGTTATTAAAATTACAGTATTGGAGAAATTGGCGGTGAAAGATGTGAGGAGAGTATATGTTACTGATTATGTTCCTTCCCCAGAGCATCTCACCTATAGATGTCATTCTTGACAGATGTTAGAGTAACATGCCATCAAACCCTCCACCAAAATACATGGCATAACTGCAATGCAGCTTATTCTTGCTTGTCATTCATCTCAGCTGTAGAAAGCTCTTCTACTGTGAGGTATCTCCTTTGTTGCCTTTTAAGACTATATATATATACATATATATATATATGTATGTGCATATTTCATACAGTACCAGATTGTAGATTGTTATTGCTTCATGGCAACTATTTATATTTTTGTTATCGTATTTCTCCATAATCTTTCCTTCTGTTAAATGTTTCCCCAGTCTTTGAATCTGTTTTTCTAAATCATGCTGTGGGACCTCCAATAACTCTTGCTGGCATTTTTCTGGACTTTTCTGCAACTTGCCCAAGATTTCTGAGGTACGGCATGCTGTCCCAGTCAGAGCACACTGGTGGATCTAGATCTTATCAGCAACCAGAAGAGTGTAAGGATTACCTCACGGGCTTTAAATAAGATACTGCTGCTAATATACAGCTTGCTTTTACAGCAGCACAACATGGTTAACTCTGGCTTAGCTTATTTCATTTTTCTGCAGAACAGGTTCCAGTGAACTGTTAGAATGGTAGCTCAGCAGTGCTCATGTTGCCCCAAGTGGCTGGAAGAGTCTTCTTAGGTGGCAATGTTTGCTGGCTGTTCATGGAGACAGGATCCTGAATTAGAAAGACCAGGCATCCACCAGAAACTGGGGTAACTCTAGGGCTTCCCTTTGTAGAGAGAGACCGTATGAGTTTTACAGCTGGTTTTATCATGAATTGTCCTTATCTGCAAAAGCTTAATTAGGTGCTATGAAGAAGGAACTTAGAGAGAGACCGGATTCAGATTCATCTCCCTTCTGTAGAACTTACTGTATCTGTGGATCGTGGCATCATCACAGTCAACCCTTTCCCTTTCCTTTTTGTAGGGTTCTTTTCTCTGATAAGAACCATTACTGGAAATGGAGATTTTATCTATGCGGCTCACAGTTTTGTCCGTCTTGAAGAATTACGTTTTATTATTGAACAAAAATTGCAACATAATAGATAAATATGTTATTTTTGTTTAACAGCATGTCAACTGGTAACATTTAAGAACTTCATTGCACTGTCTGTGACTTATTGACATAATAGTGATACTTACAGTAAAAAAGACGGTCACACTTTCAAATGTGTTGGATAAATTATATCAAAGAGTATAATATTGTAAGAAGTTGCATCTAGTGTAGAGAAAGTCACTTTAAAATAGCCCAGATTTTTCTTATTCTCTACAAATTTAAACAAATTTATATGAAAAGGAAAATCCTTTTACTTGAAGCTGTGGGTTGCATTAGATAATGATTTCTTAAAATTTGAAAAAAAAATATCTAATAATTCTTTAGCTCTTCATTTCATCTGTTTTGAACCTATACCCATTGATTATTTTACCTGATACATTATCAGGCACTGAATGAAGCAGAACAGTGCCTGATACCCTGGAACAGATTGTTTCAGTAGATGTCAGGCTTTCGTGGTGCAGTTCTGCAAAGTACCCCTCTGCTAGTTTCTCCATGAATACTTACCTCTAGTTTTGGATTTAAGCAACAGCAGACCATTATCATGTATCTGTGTCCTGTGAAAATCCCATATCTTTTTTACAACTTCAAATAGACAAACTGGTCCACTCCTCTTCTTCTCCATCTTACATATATGAGAGGAGAGATTTGCAACAAGCAAATACATCTGGGGAGATCAGATGATGTATAGCTGAGGGGAAAAAATAGGACAAGCATTCCAGCTGGGAGTCCCTCCATTAATGCTGGCAAGGAGCAGCCAAAGTGCTTGCCAACATCCAAGTGCTATATCATCTATACATGCACAAAAGTAGATCTATTGGCATTCATACCTGTTGGTTTAAATTTACGTTTCTTCCTGTGAAAGCTTAAAGTAGAAATGCTGGCACCTGAAATCCTGCAATCACTGCATCCTACAGGCTCCAGCCTGGGACCGAGTTGCACTGGCAAGAGAAGGACTTGAACTGACTGGAATTAACCACAAGACAAATTTTAGCTTTTTATCTCCCTGAAGGAGGAAAATGAAGTAGGCTGTTATGTCAGAATGGTCTAGATGTTTTTTTTCTTTTTTAACTTTAAAACGGGAATATTCTATATGGACAAGGAGTAATTAATTCCCCAAAGGAAGTGTGAACGATTAACTGTTAACATCGGAAGAGAAAAGGAACAGTGGACTTCAGGAGAGACAGAGAGAAGAAATGTCAGACTGGAAGCCCAGCCATTTAAATTTCTACACTTTATTTCTGCTGGTATAACTATGTAAATCACACTAAAATAGCAAAAACGATGCCGAGCTGTTCCTTTAGGTGCTTCTTGATGTTTGCAAATCCAACCTCAGAAAAACTACCTTAAAATCAGAACTGGAGTCGTGAAAACGGAGGAGATTTAAAACCAAATAGTTTTAAACTCCTTCTCCCGGGGAATTCCTGATGAGCATACTTGCGAGGGAGCTGCCCTTTAAAACGAACTTTCACAGTCGGCTGTGCCCAGGGGAGGAGGGAGTCTTCCAGAGAGACCCCCTCTCCGCACTCCCGCGAGGGCTGCAGCTCCTGAAGGGCTACGAAGATGTGGTAGGAAAAAAACAACCCAAACCCAAAATAAACCCTAACAAAACAACAACAAAAAAAGAAAACCAACAAAACCAAACCAAAAAAAAACCTAGAAAAGCGGTGCAGGTTGTCGACTGTAAAAAAGTAGAACCCAGACCCCAAAAAAACCTAAAGGGCTTTGCAATCGTCGTTCTGCAAAACGAGGCCGTCGAAGCGGCTCGCTGCCCGCCCCCGCTCCAGGAGGGGAGGGGACAGGGACTGCCGCGGGGCGCTGGCACCCCGCGGGGCTGACAGCGAGGGGAAAAACAAACCCTCACCTGACCAACAGAGACTGTTTTATGTATGTCAGTGTTTCTAAACTTCCCAGCTAAAGTGCCATCAACAAAACGTCACCCGCCCCGCGGCTCTCCCCAGATTTATCCCGTGAAACATGCGGCTCCTGCCGCCGGGAGCGACCCCTGTCATCGGCTTCTAGACAACATTAGCGAGGAGCCGTCGGGATGTCCCCAGGAAAGCTTCCCGTCCATTTTAGCAGCGAAACGAGCGATGCAGCTGAGCTGCGCCCCTGCCCCCCGTGCGGCCGCGCACGGTGCACGGGGCTGTGCTCGCCGCCGTGTCACCTCCGGGTCCGGCACAGGCGACACCCACCGCTGCCGCCGGCGGTGCCCGCAGCCACCGGGAGCCGGGAAGCGCCGGTGCGGTGCTTGAGAGTGAGGGCAGGGACCGGGGCGGGCGGAGCCGCACCGGGCCGGGGGTCCCGGGAATGGTCAGAGCCCCCTGCCCGCCTCCTCCGGCCGCGGTCCCTGCGCGCCCCCCGCCCGGCCCATCGCGGAGGCTGCCGCGGCTGGGGACGGTGCTCGGGCAGCGCCTCTGCCGGTGCCGCCGTCCTCGACAAATGCACAGCGACTCCGGGTGGGCAGGAAAGGCGCTCCCGACTCTCGAGGGCTGGTGGGAGCGCTCTCCGCGCCCAGGCGCTGCAGAGCATCCCGCCTGGCCCGCTTCTCCCCCTCCCCGCGCCCGCTCCGGCTGGCAGGGCTGTTCTCCCACCCCCGTGTCGTGTCGCGCCCTGTCTTTCCGTGGCCACCCCCGCCGGGCCGGTACTTGCTGCGCCTGGGCAAACACAGCGGCCGGGCAAACATCCTGCGCGGGCAGGTGCGGTGCCGCCCGCCGTGACAGAGGGTCCTCGGCAGGTGATGCATGGGCAGCGCGCAGCTGCCCGGTAATCCCCGCCGACGGGGCTCAGCGCCGTGCAGAGCGGGAGAGGGGGCGACCCCCCCTTTCCAGGTGCCCCTTCCGTGCACGGAAAGGTGTTGCACCTGTCCCTAAAGTTGTGTGATGGAAATGGTGATGAGGAGGATGACAGGCATGATGGTTTCCTGCAGGACCGCGGAGTTACTCTGCGGACCCGCTGCGGGTGGGCGGTGTGGGCGCCTGGCAGTGCACAGCAGGGAGAGCCGCTCGCTGCCGCCCCGGGGCTGCTCGCAGATGCCGAGGGTCCGTCGCTCCGGTGAGGAGCGGTGGCTATCGGCCACCAGCGCTCCCTCGTCTGCCGGGGAACCGGAGGTTCCCTGGGACGCTCCCCAGGGATCAGCGCTGGGGAGGCGGCGGCCGCGGGCACTGCGGTGCCCATGTTCCCCCGCACATGCTGCCCGTCCCCGCCGGTGCGGAGCTCCCGCCTGCCCATACGTCGCTGCTGTCGGGGCTCCCGGGCACCCCACTGGAGCCGCGGCGGCTGGCGGGGAGGGGCGGGAATTCCCGGGAAAGGAGCGGCCCCGCTCTGCAATGCGGTGCCGCTGCTGCAGAGGTCGCCACGCGTGAGCGACCCCGCGGGGGAGCGGCGGGAATGGCCCCCCTTTCCCCCGGTTCCTCCCGCCGCAGTGCCCGCCGCGCCGCGCCCCGCGCCGGATTTTTGTGAATGGGACGCTCGGGGAGCGGGCCATGACGTCACCGCCGAGCCGGGCTCCACCGCCCAATGGCGGCGCGGGCTCCGCCGCGCGGCCCGGGCGGTGATTGGCTGGCGGGCCCGCGCGGGCGGTGGCGGCGGCAGGTATAAAGGGGAGCGGTGGGCAGTGCGCGACACCGCGATCGGCGGGACACCGGCACCGCCGCCACCCGCATCCGCCGCATCCTCCTCCTCCTTCTCTTCTTCTTCTGCCTCCTCCTCCTCCTCCTCCTGCGCGCCGCTCCGCCGGTAAGCTTCCTGCGCGGGGCGGGTCGCGGGGCAGCGATGCCTCCGCTCGTGTGCCCGTGTACGCGAGGAAGCGCAGCCAAGGCAGGCGGAGACCCTCGTTCCGCGTTCTGTCGCTTCCTTTTACCGCGCCGGCACGACGTG
Organism: Dendrocincla tyrannina; assembly: GCA_035047865.1. NCBI lineage: Eukaryota > Metazoa > Chordata > Aves > Passeriformes > Dendrocolaptidae > Dendrocincla > Dendrocincla tyrannina. The sequence goes on from JAWWMP010000165.1 coordinate 12,047,335, forward strand.
CGGTGTCCGGCCGGGACAGGCGCTCCCTGCAAAGCGGAGCGGCTGCCGGTCACGGGGAGCGGGGCATCCTTTGGAAGGTGCCTCGTCGTTCCTGTGAGCCCCGTCGAGTATTGGAAGGTGGCAAAAATGAGGATGATGTGCTAGTTGTGTTGTGCTCCTTTGAGTCCAAGACACCGATGCTGTGAGAAAGAGAGGTGTATCTCAAAGCAACAATTATAGATATTATAGATATTTATAATTATAGATTTTTTTACGGGTTTTGTTCTTATTTTTTTTCTTTTTTTTTAACTCATCCTCTTTTGTGGTTTCAGAGCAGAAATATTTATTAAAATTTAAGTACTTAATTCTTACAGTGTAATCTGGACTGGGTGTGCTGAGTGCCAAGAAGCAAGCAGCTTCCAGTAAAGTGCTAACAGGGGCATTTCATTCTTAAAAATATTAAATGCTAAACATCTTTTTTACCCTTGTGACTTGTATCCCATAGCTGTCTGTTCATGTTGGACACACTATGACACTGTGTTACTATGCAATACTTAGAGGAATTAGAGGAATGTCTTTTCTACCAGTTTGGGCGAAAGTGCATTAAATTGAATGCAAATAGCTGTACAAAATTGCAGGTCTGAAAAGCCACATTTTTCTGTCCTATAACAGTGCTAAACTATCTTAAAATTTTGAGAAAACCAAAGCACAGTAAAAATAATAAAAATAAGAGGAAAGGTAACACGCACAAAAAATTAGCTATTAGTGTTTGTGCTACTTGTAGCTAGGAAGGAATGACCTCTTTAGCGGAACTTGCAGGATGGAGAGGGTTGGAAAACAGCCATTGCTTGATGTACCTCTTTGTTGTAGAGAGGAAATCATGGTTATGCTGAAGATTTCATCTTTCCTTGCTGTTTATGCCTTGGTTGTGTGCCAGATGGACAGCTTCCAGGCAGCCCCAGTCAGGTAAGAAGCTGGTCCTGTTGCTGAGTGCTATGTCTGAATGGTATGAAAATGCTTAATATTCTTTAGAGGTCTAGGAGGGAAACAGACTATAGTGAAGGAGAAAGGTGTCTGCTTTTTATGCTGTGTTTGACATTGTGGCTTTTTGATTACATACATAAAATGCCTACCGCTGCCTATGAGGATGGTTTGCGTATTCACATCGCTGAAAGACACTGTCAATGACATGCAGTAAAACGCATGTCAAACCCCTCTCTTCTGCACGTGGCTCTCTGCAGCAGTCTGGGTTTTATTCACTCTGCTTTGCTTGCCTCTGCTTAGACCTGGCTTGGAGTCCATAACGGATCGAGTGACGCTCAGTGATTATGAAGCTCGGAGATTATTAAATGCACTGGTGAAAGAGTTCATACAGATGACAGCAGAAGAGCTGGAGCAAGCCTCTGAGGGAAACAGGTAAGGACTGCAGTCCTGGGCAGGAGAAGGGCAATGGGGGAATGTTATGTGTTTGAAATTTAGCAAAAGCCGTCCTAGCAAAGGCTCTGCAGGTCAAGGTTTTCTTGTTTCCTTGGTATTGTGGCCAACTGTGGTCAGCTAACTGGTAAAGGATGATACTGCAGGGACATCCTAATGCTGGTGTCAGCAGAATGTCTTTCGTCTAGTTAACCTGCTTCTATCTGTCTCTTACATCTGAAAGTGGAGGGCGATTTGATCTTGAATGAATGGGTTGTGTTAAAATATGGCAGCAAAAGGTATGTCTTCTAGTGGGAGTGTTAGGGGTGATTCAGTCACTCTTGGATTCTCTGTCGTGAAAGTGCATGCTGTTGTAAGGCATGGAAAATCCCTGGCAGAGAGGATGTGTTCCTCCTAATGCACTCTCCCTTAGACCAAAGGCATGGAAGAAGAGCACTTGCATTATCCTAACAGGATTTGCATTGCAATGCATGGTGATGTATGAGAGACTGAACAGCATGCTGGAATATGTGGGAAAGTAAGCTTCCTGACCTCTGACTATGAGCATCCAAAAGGCTAATGAACTTGCTTGTCAACAAAGTTGGATTAATTGAAAAACAGTGTTTTCCTTCTGAGTGCTTTTGTATGAAGTTGCCTTGCATGGAATGTGATGCAGAGGGTTTGGATTTATTTTGAATTAATTTTTAAGTTACCTAACTAGGTCTTTTTGTAGGGAAGAAATGCATGAACGTGCATGTTTGAGGTTACTCTTCCTTTGGGCATGTTTTTATTTTTTCCCCCCTGCAGCCTGGATAGACCCATTTCCAAACGCTGTGCCAGTCTGAGTACTTGTGTGCTGGGCAAACTGTCTCAAGAACTGCACAAATTGCAAACTTACCCTCGCACTGACGTCGGGGCTGGAACTCCTGGCAAGAAACGAAATGTGCTGAGTGACCTGGAACATGAACGCTATGCAAACTATGGGGAACCCCTAGGAAACAACTAGACATGCTTATTTCTCCCCCTCTCCCTTTTTTAACTTGATGCATGTGGATCTAACTTTGATTGCTAACTTTGCTATGTTCTTTTGATTCTGTTTTCGACAGAGAATGTTTGAGATGGACCTAATGTTAGGAAGACAGAAAACATAACATGCGTACCAAGCTAGGGGAAAAAATAAATAAAAATGATCAGCACTGCCTTGACATTTCAAATGATTTTCTTAGACACTGATTAAAAAAAATCTAAACAAGGCTCTTCATTTCTGGCTGCTAAATGTACAAGTGCATTCTTTTGTGCTTGCCCATGCACTTATTCAATAAACCTATTTTTCTACAAGGATTAGATCTGCTGGGTTTAGTAACTTGTTTTAGAACATGAGATTTCTAGATAAGGCTAGAAAAATTTTACAACTTGTCTTAATGTTCAAGAGAGGCAATGCTAGTAATTTCTAGAAAAACTAAAAGAGAACTTAGAAGTCAAAGTTATACATACACATTGATATGTAGGACTGTAATTGGCATGCATGCAATCCTGTTGGTAAGGATCCTAAGAAGCAAAGTAATCAGGAAAGGTTCATACATACTCATTCAAACAAACTAGAAATGTAAACTGATTTAAAACTGGGTGCTGAACATGTCCAGGTAAGAATTTTGTGTTCTTTTCCTTTTTTCTTTTTATTTTACAATAACTCTTTGCACTAGTATATTTAAAACTTGTGTATCTTTAAAATATTTGCATTAATTTGCAATTCACCACATTATATTGTTTTGAATTAAGAGCCAAAACCAGATTTCCTTATAGTTCTGTTGCATTACTGCATCTGTCTTGTAATTCAAAAAGTTGGCAGTAGTGTTGCAAACACTATTCATTGTTAACATTAATAAACTGTCTTGTAATGCTTATCTGACAAAAGTCCCTCCTACTGCAAGAAAAGGCATTGCTTTAGTAGAAAGTTCTTCAAGCAAGGACTGTGTGAATCTGTATGCTTTAAAGTTCCCATCTAGCAAAATTGTTAGCTGTAGGCTGAACTCTGAGCACAGAGTACTCTTGAAGTCTGTGAACTACTTCCTTGGTGATGTGCTGTAGAAGACAAAGGTCGAATTTCAGGAAAGAGAGGATTCCCCCATTCCCATTAAGTACCTAGAAGCAGTCTGTTTGTTTAGTTCAGCCTCTGAAAGCATCTGATCAGCTGCTGTGCAAGTGCAGCCCTTTCTGAGTCACTGACAAAGCTCCTGCACTCATCAGTGATGCTGGAATTCCAGGTGTTTTCTGGGTGTTATGGAGCATAGGTGTTAGAGTGAGAAGTGAAAGATCAGTGTCTGTTACTGCCCTTCAGCAGCACCACAGCGAAAATGCAGATCTGAGCTTTTGGATGAAGTGGGAACTGGTGAAATGGTCCTGACCTGGACCTCCTCGGCACCTCTGTGTGGTGATGCCTGTCTGGAGTCAGGCAACATCCCAGGGGTTGCTGAAAATCTGGCCTTAGCCTTCAGTCCAATTGCCCAGGAAAGGCAAGGCTTGTGCACCTTTTGTAAAGTGAGCCTGACATTTAGAAAACCGTGAAGATGCATCTTTTAGCACTTGTAAGCTGTGCATACAGAAGGTGCAAATGCCTGCTGCACAGCAAGCCTGGTTTTTCTGCTGTAGACGAAAGTATCCTAGCCACAGCATCCCTTACTGATGTTCCGTTGCATGCATGCAGAGTGTGTGCTGTGGGAACTAACTGTGCCTTTTCCTTCTGAAAAGCAGTGTCACAGCACAGAAGCGGGCATGCAACACAGCAACCTGCGTGACCCACCGCCTGGCGGACTTCCTGAGCAGGTCAGGGGGAGTGGGCAAGAACAACTTCGTACCAACCAACGTGGGATCCAAGGCCTTTGGCAGGCGAAGAAGAAGCATTCAGATATAAAAAGCTGTGTGATAATGTGAACACGGTAAATACATTGCAATAGCCAGAATCCCACAGTGCAGGCAACCTGCGGCACTATTAAAGTTTTTATTTTGCTGCGTGAAGAACGGACCTACAGTGGTAACCCCTGAGAATGCAGAGCAAGTAACAGTATTAAAAAAAGATGTTAAAAATAGAACAAAGCAATTTTTAAACTGTGAAAAAGAGCTTCTGTAGATATTCTGCTTGGATAACTAGTTTCACATTAACTAAACACAATTTGTTTGGAATTATTTGCTTACTTTACCAGTATCATTTCATAGTCAACACATCAGTAACTCTGGTTTTCTTTCTTTCAGGTTGCAATGAGACGGAAAACTCGACTTTAATATCTAATGGAAGCAACTCTTCTCCATAAATCAAGACAGCCAAAAAGAAGATTAATTTTTCATCCTAATATTGAAAATGTTTTATTTAATACAAATGAAAAAACACTTCTGTTATGTATAGTACAAGAGAATCTAGTTATTGAAGTTAAATTATTGTATATTCTTTTTATATGCAACTCTATTTCAAATAAAATGTGACAGCATCTATTATTTATTTATCTTCCAGCTTATGTGATCCATGCTACTTATCCTGGCCCTACTGCCAAATCTCGGGGATTATACTAAACTGCTGCCTGGCAAGGCATATGTGTATTATACAGTGTGCTGTGCCTTGATGTAAAACAATTAACCTGATTGTACAGTATGTTTAAAAGAAAATCACTTCAATATTGTATTATTTGTGAATTTAAGCAAAATTAAAAAAAGTATTTTAGATACACTTGGATTGAGAAACTGATTTTTCATTTGGACACACTTATGGAAACATTTTGGCTCTAAGCCAACATCATTGCAGATCAGCTAGCCCATTGATCTGCTTCAGCATTATTAACTATAAATACTAGGATGTGAGTCAAAAGTTCAGAACAGAAAGAATAGCTGCTTTTTATATTAAAAAATCCCCCAAAACCAAGAGACACCACTTAGTGAGACTTCTGCTAGAAAAATATAAAAAAGCCACAGTTACATTTAGTAAAACCATGGAGACAAATTTCATCATGTGTAGCTTTAGACTAAATATTTTTATGCAGGATGTAGTTCAGCTGTAATGGCCTAACTTACTCTAGATTTTTGTGTAAGGTCAAAAAGGGAATTAGAAAGGAAGTGAAAAAGAAGCTACGGAAATGTACATTTCTTTGAAGCAATCCTGAGACAGAGTCTATTTAGGGATCAGGGATAAATAATTAGAGTGAGTGGAGAAGAGGGTAGCTGGAAGCATTCCATGGTCTTCTAAGTAGTGCTGCCAACTCCCTTCTTAAAGCTGCTGCTGTTTCACTTTAGCAGCTGAGTCAGATATTTGTTTAGATTTGTTTTATGCTTTACAGCCTGACCCTAAAATTTGCTTCATTAGTTCAAATGAATTCCAGAATGGGTAAGGGAAGGGACCACACTGGGTCTTTTTGCTCCAACCTCCCTGCTCAGGCAGGGTCATCCCGGAGCACATTACAGAGGATTGCATCCAGGTGGTTCTTGACGATCTCCATCTTGCTGTGCAAAGTAGAGGTGAAGGCTCTCACAGTGTCTCTGTCTGTCTCTGCTGCAGGTGTAATAGCAAAAGAGAAGCTTGGTCAGCCCGATGTAGACACAGTCAGTAAGGCCTCCCAGTGATGATGCTTCTATACCATGCTTGTTCGTGGCTGTGGTTTTACTCCCTGGGGAACACTTCAGCCCTGGTAAGTCAGTGTGCAAAGTAGATATTGCAGGAGATAAAAAACAATTTAGAGGGAAAAGTTTCAGTGTCTAAAAGGGCAAAGAATTGATGTTCAGGCTTGGCTTTCAAATTTGTTGCCCAGATGTAGTCTACTGCTTCCCCCCCCCCCCCATTTTCCTCTGCAGTATCTGAGTTTGGCTGTAAATGGGCATCTTATACCTACATGGTGAACCATCACACAGTCTTTGTGCAAGGATCTGGTTGGGTTAGACCAAACTGCCAGTTTTGGAGTCTGTAAGCATTCTTCACCATGTTTCCGGTACTTTTCCCCATTTTTCTTTACACTAAGTGGAGGTTATATTCTGGCTACCCCAGAAATACCTTTCCCTGTCACTGCAGATCCCCTGGGCACAGGTGCTAGCGTGTCTCTTTTGTTCCCTACTACAGCACTGAAAAGCTTAATCTTCTCCAAGATAAAATACTAAGTGTATTTATATACGTAATTTAGTCATTCATATTCCATAAGAAGCCAGGCAATGTTCCTAGACCCCTTCTGGCTTTGAAGTCTAAATGGTCAGGCAGTTTATTTTTTCCATATATAGCCATTCTCTGCTGAGAAGCACCTGAGTCTGCGTCATGTAATTGAATGACAGCTGTAGTGTCAATCTAGTCTAAAAACTATTAGTCCTTCTTTTCAGTTCAGTGAAGTTGTGTATTTTTTCTGTCAGACAAAAGGATTTTTTTAAACTAAAATTGTACACCAGAACACAAACCTAACATGTAAAACATTCTAGTAACCTTGGTGCTGGTTTTTACATTGTCCTGGTTGTAGGAAAGTTGGATGAAACTTTTGATACCTGTTTTTCATTTTGATTGTTGTTTTCTTCTTCCTTCAGAAGAAATAGCTACTTTCCTTTCTTGAGATCTCTTTCTGTTGTATCTTCTACCTCTTTTCTCATTAGAACCTCTGTCTGCACAGCAAGTCAATGCACTCGTCTATACATACCCCTGCAAAGGACAGAGGCCCAAAGCACTATGGAAATAAGGGCAAATATAGAAAAAACTGAGGGCCTTTACATCCCTTTCCATCATGTGAAGGGACAGAAACCTTCACCACAAAACTGAGTTGCTCAGTTGCTGCTTTCAGAAGAAGCAGATTGTTAATGGAACAAGAGAAAAGCAGAGATGTAAAAACTAATTATTTTTTTAAAATATATATATTTTAAGGCATTGAACACGGCTGAAGGAATTGCAACACTGCTAAAAGGTTGTCAATAGCTTTGGCTGACTGTGAACAGGTGGAAGAAATTGTTTCCATTTTTAAAAAGTACTGTTCTGAGTTATATTGCCCAAATTTATCAGCTCTTAAATAAACCCCAAACTTGTACCCCAGGAGAAAATTTGTTTTGGAATTAGCATTTAAGAAGGTAAAGTATGGTTTCTAATGTACTTATCTTTCCATTTTAATTACATTGCTATTCTAAGCATACTTAAAGCTGGTGGAAAATATAATGTTGGTGCAGTATGTGTGAGTGGCATCAAACTCAAGGCAGTGAAGACACTACAGATCAGTCACACACCAGTGTCTGTATTCTTGTTTATGGGGCAGTATCATCCTGGCTAGCTATAGTTTGTGTGTTTTCTTTAACTGTTGCATTTTATTTTTTTTCAATCTGTGTGTAAATAAAGGTTTTGGGAGAGTACTTTGCAAGTAAAGGCAAATGGGGAAGAAATTTCCAAGAAAATAATATCTGAGGGTAATTTATTTTAGACTGTCTTCATGCAACTATAGAGTTTTGGGGCTTTAATTTGCAGATTGTTTTCTAGTGGTTTCGTTTTCTAGTACAAATATGGACACATGCACCATGTGGGACCAGGAAAGGTTGTGAATTTTGCCCAGTCCTCTCTGCTCTGTGGTGATGGGAGGTAAAAAAGCACCATCTTGTGGCCAGTGACTAAACAGAGTGCGAGTCGGGCATCCAGTGATCCCTCAGATGCTTTCGCCTTGCCGGTGGGTGCAGCTTCCAGCTGGACACGAGCAGGAGCAGCCACTTGGGCTGACGACAGGAGCTCTCCTGCTGTTGTCAGATCCACCGTTCAGGGCTGTGGAACCACAGCGGGTGTCAGGCAGCTGGTGCCGTACCGGGTGATGGGTAACAGGAGCTGACACCAACACGTCCCCATAGACCTTTGCAGCTGCCAAAACAGAGATGCAGGAGCTGTTCGGCTGTGTGTTTTTTGTCAAGGGGCAGGTGGTCTCCTGTTCCTACATCTGACTGAGTTTTTGATTCAGGATCATTCACCAGGACATCACTGCATATATTGATAGAGCATCATTTTGAAATAACCCAAGTGAACTTTCACTGTGGCTCTCTCCAGATATTTAGATCATTTTTTTTTTCTCCTTCTGTTAGTGGAATTTAATTCATCTTCCTGAAAGCTTCCATTATCTGCAGTGTGAGAAAGGAGCAGAGCTAATGCTATTGCTTCTGACACTGAACACTGCCAAAAGGAACTTATAGAAGGCAGTAGTAAATTTTGGTATTGGTTATCTAATCCAGCATTGTCATATCTAATTAGTAGATTGAAATGTCTACGAGGTGAATAGTTTAAAACAAGCTAGAGAATTTGGGTCTGTGCATTTTTCTAGACTGAACTGTCTCGGAACAGGTGAATACTCATTAGAGACAAACTGGTCTTTTCAAGCCTGGCTTCACCCATGTTGAATACTGGCAGCTTGGTTCCAAGCTGGTCATGCTCACTGCTTTTGACAGTCAGCTGAATCCTGCCCTGGCGGCTGGAAGGGGGCTGCACAGTGCACACATTTGCTGCCTCTTTACTGCTCTAAAAGGCACCCTATTTTCCACTGTTCTGTACAGAGTTGTTCTTTACTCATGCCTTCTGAAATTGTTCATTACTACAGAAAATGTCCAAGGAGTATAGTACCTATTTTTTTTTTAATTGCAGAAAGTAAATAACTCCCACTTCTAAATTATGCCAAACATTGCAATACTTTCTCTATGAAATTTCTTGTCTCTATGAGATTTTTCACTCAATGTAGTAATCAGAATCATTGCAACATTTATCTTTTCTTTTTATTCTTGGCTTTATCACAATTCTTATTTGCACCAATTGCTCTTTTGGCTGGGGTTGAGCTGGAATCCCAGCTAAATTATTAGTGTCATCTCCACGAAAGCAAATATTGCCTTTAAAATTCTGAATGTGTTCCTCTGGGCAGAGTTTTTTACACCCCATAATGTGTGACAAAATATTCCCACTTGGATTACATTCATATTGGCTGTCCACAAAAGATGATTACAATCTTGCTGATTTGGCTTTCTATTCTGTTTTTTTTTTTTTTCACATTTCTTCTCCTTTTCAATGGTTTTTCCTGACAGCATCTTGTCACATCAGCACATAAGGCAATTTGACATTTGAATTAATCTGTTCAGTGTCCATGAACTACAGCAGATATCCATTTGACTTTCCAACTGCTCCTTGAGAACCTTCAAGCCATTCTGCTTGGAGGAGCCTGCATGGGAAGGAGTGTGGTTGTCTGCAGGGGACAGACATGTTTGGTAGAGACACAGGTAAAACAGTCTTGAGTAACCACGACCAAGGTTGTCTTAAATAATTGCTTCCAAGATTGCAAGCAAACATGAGCACTTGAGATGCCTGCAGCTATGCTAAGACAGAAAATTACCTTGAGATAAAGCAAAGGAGAGGAAGCATGATGGCTTTAAACACTGAACAGTTTGTGTAATTCTGAAGTGTGGATGCAAAAGCAGCATTGTTTGGGAGCTGCCTGCCAGGCACCTCAGGACCCTGAGAGGCCACCTATCATGTTAGAGTACAGAGGGTGCAGAGGACAGCCAGATTAGTGTTTTCAGTACGTTATCTTATTTTTCTTAACATGGTGTTTTGTTTTGTTTTCTTCAGCACCAGCCGAGAGCTGCTGTGTGTTCTGACAAATTCCCCTCTGTCAGCTGGCTCGGGAAGGCTGGATGTCCCTGGTTCTAAGGGCTGGTGGGTTGGTTTAGGGCAACTTGCTCTAGAGCTGGCAGTGCCCCAAAGGCAGGCTGTACCCCAGCCCCTTCACAGGGCAGGAAGAGAGATTGATAACTTCTGCTTCTCCAGGCCAGAGCCCCAGCCTTGCCCAGTGGCTGAGGTAATTCCCTCATAGCCCAGGAGAGAGGCGTATAAAGGCTTCTTCCTCCTGCATGACCAGCCCATCTCCTGATGTGACAACACTGTCACAGCCTGAGAAGGAATTTAGCTTTGTATTGTTCTGCTGCCTCTCACCAACTTCTGTGCTCCCACAGCAGCTGTGACCCAGAGCACTGGGCATGCTGGAGGGTGCCTCCTCTTCCTCCTCTGCCAAGGCTGATGGAGACAGCCCATGGACCCCAGCTGTCCCCATCTTGGTAGGTCCCACTGATCTGTACTGTTTGCCAACTGTCTTCCTGTATAGCCTTACTGCAAGTCAGAATTCATAATCATAAGGAAACATTTTCTTTTGCTGTTTGGAAAACCAGAGGTTTTGCTTATTTTTTGTTTGCTTCCTCAGGCCATTTCTGCTGGTATTTGGTTTGTGTGGCAAGGTTTGGTAGCAGGGTGGCTTCTGAGAGGCCACTAGAAACTTCTGCTGTGTCCGATGAAGACAATGCCAACTGGCTCCAAGATGGACACAACGCTGAGCCCATCAGTGGTGGTGATAACACCTCTGTTAAGCCCAGGTAGAAGAGAGGGGTGGGGAAAGGTATTTTAAAGATTTGGTTTTACTTCTTGTTATCTTACTCTGATTTGATAGGTAATAAATTAAACTACTTTTCAGACGTTCAGTCAGCTTTGCTTATATTGGTAACTGCTGAGTGATCTCTCCCCATCCTTATCTCATCCCATGAACCTTTCATTTTATTTTCCTTCCCACGTTCAGTTGAGGATGGAGAGGGACAGAGATGCTTTGGTGGGCACCTGGAGGATAGCCAGGGTCAACCCACCACACCGAAGGAGCATCCTTATATGGCTATTTGGGGTCTTTATAGTTCCTCTGTAGCTTTACAAACACTTTGAAAATCCAAATCAATTATGTCTGACACATTAATTTGCCCATTTTTCTGCTGACATGCTTGAAAGGCCTTCACCTTACAGGTCGTCACTGTCTCTCATTGTTGAGGGAGCCAATTATTCTAATTAACACGCATTCCTAAAAAAGTTGCATGGATAGTTTATGGTTCCATTTTTAGCTCATAATATAACCATGTTTTTATATGGAACAACATCACAGTTACTATTAGTGGGTAGGAATGGCCCATTATTGCAAATGAGTCCCAAGCAAGTGGATTAAGGGAAGGATGACAATCCTTCCAATGCAGTGACTTCCATGTGAACAGGAAGATTTTATCTATGAAATAGGCTTAGTAGCTTAGAGGTGCTTTTTAACGTGTCAGTCCTCCTAGACAGGATGAAGAAGACCATGTTGCCAGGGATGTTTTTAGTGTATGTACATTTTCCAAGCAAGGTTTTTACCCTCAGCTAATGCAGTCCTCTCCTTATAGGCTGGAACAGTCTTTATCGTTTTACGGTTAAAGGTACTATCTAAGAGTGAAATTAGTTATGCAAATTAATATTGATTTGTTTTGTGTTCTTAATGTAATAAAAGCAGAGGATTAAATAGAAAAAGGAAATAAATCTGACCTTTAAGTGTTGAAATTGCAGAGTTTAAATGAAAACTTCATTAGTTTTTGTTTAGAAAACTTACAGATAAACAGATAAAAGAGCAAGCCAATTGAAACACTTGATGTATATTGACAGTGAAGTCAAAGATTTTTTCACAAACCCTATGCATGGGTTATTATTACTAGTTTAAGCTTATTCCTGGTAAGGTTACACATGTCAATGTACAAACAGTTTTGTTTGCATTATGTGAAGCTGCCTTTTGCTTTCCTTTTCTAACTTAGGTTTTCAGAAGAGGCAAAATGTCTTTGTTGTACTTTTTTCTACTAAACAGTGGCAGAGGTATGTATTACCTTGCTCCTCATGTGTGAAAACACTGGTTTTATAACTGTGTACTTTAAAACCAGATGCATTTAGTATTTTACTTACTGAAATGTCTTTGTGACTGAACTTTTTGATAGGATTAGTGTCTTTATTTTGTTATTCCAGTGACTGTCTGAAAGATAACAGAATACCACCATATAGCAACAGCATGTCCAACTGCAGAAATGGTAACTCAAAGCCATAGCCCTGTGTCCTGTATCTTGGTAGCACAGGTTGCCAAAGTCTTCTACTTGTAGAAAGAACAGCCCAGGTATCTCAAGATCCATAAAACCTTTCTCTCACTGCAATCACCAGTATTTCCCCTCAGCAAAAATTTTATGTCTTATTTCGTATCTCTTGCAACATTTGCAGAGGCTGTGCTTTAGAGGTTGCCACTGGTGTCACTCTAATGATGTGGCAGGTAAGATTTGAGACAAAAAGCTTATAATTTGGCAGGTGAAATACACTTCTAGTTCAGGTGCTTTTGATGATATCATAGAATCATAGAATGGTTTGAGTTGGAAGCGTTGAAGATCATCTAGTTCCAAACCCTGCCATGGGCAGGGACATCTTCAGCTAGACCAAGCTGCTCAGAGCCCCATCCAACCTTTGAGCATTTTCATGGATGGGCCGTCCACAACATCTCTGGACAACCTATTCCAAGTGCCTCACCACCCTCCCAGTAAAGAATTTTTTTCTAATATCTGATATAAACCTACTCTCAATTTGAACCCATTTCTTCTTGTCCTGTTACTATATGCTCTTGCAAATAGTCTTACCCTATCCTTCCTGTAAGTTCCCATCAGGTACTGGAAGGCTGCTCTAAAGTTTCCCCAGAGTCTTCTCTTCTTCAGACTGAAAAATCTCAATTCCTTCAGCCTTTCCTCATAGGAGAGGTACTCCATCCCTCTGATCAACTTGGTTCCCTCCTCTGGTCTTGCTCCAACTGGTCAAAATAAAAGCTAACTTGGTTGTCTCTCACAACCAGCCAGCTTTAAGCTGGTCATGCTCCATCAGCCTCCTAAACTCTGCAAGAAAACTGCTTTCTCCATCAGCCTGTGGGATCTTTAGCTATGGACACCAGGATTAAATTTTTATAAGGGCCTGTTCACTTCCACAGCCAGGTTTGCTGTCTTATCAGAAATTCAACCTGAAACCTGATGAGTTTCAAAAAGCAAAGGCTTTAGCGTACTGATTAGAAAATCCTGTGATTTGTGTATCAGGTGCTTTTTGCTGTATACCATAGAATGACCTTCTATACCATCCCGTATGTCTCACAGCTCATTTTTTTCTCAACATCAGTATATCCAGTTCAGTTGGTGTTTCTCTGGTGAATCTCCTTTACAGCACTCACAGAGGACTCTAAATTGATGTAAATATAAACCGTACCTATAAAGCCCATTTATGTTGCCACAGAAGTATGAAGTGCCTTTAAGATAAACAAGAATATAGACTAACATTTTCATGTGTTCATTTCTGTCTGAAGTTTAGTTATAGCTGGGAAGAAGAGAGGGAAAGGCATTTCTCTTTCTGTTTTAGCAAGTTTTAAGTGACTATGTAGAAATGAAAAGTATATGAACCTTCCCAAGTTAAGGGAGTGATTGGTAAATACATCTCCTAGAAGCTAGAGGGCACAGGAGCCACAGAAAGACTCTGGTATAACTCAGTTACCAAGAAGTGTGAGTGAGTCAGAGAAACTTTTAGGTCTTTTTACTTAAAACGGTACTTGCTACTCAAGTTCAAACCAATTTTGTTCCCTTTCTGAAAAGCAGTGATTGAAAATCAGAAATGTCTTTCTGGATTTATATCAGCTTTGTATAATCTCAAGCAAAATCAGTTATTTGTATTGCTATTGATCTAAATGAAGATGTTATTACTATTTTTAATCCCGATTAGCTCAGGAATGAGTTTATATTCTGCAGGAGTTCCTATTATTAACCACGAATACACAACTACTGATAACTTTTAATGGATAAGATCAAAGGTGAGTTCATGGCATAGGAGCATTGCTGTTCAGCATAATAACCACAAATTTCAGATTTTCTCTTGGGTAGCTGGTCTGGTTGAAGCATTTTATAACTTTTCTTCACCCCTATGCAGTATTTCTGTGATAATGAGGTCCTGCTGTGTTTTATGTTTCAAGCCTTGTGTCTACTCGTAATATCTGCTTGAGAGGGACACTGGCAGACTTTTTGTGGTATACACCAATCCTTATTTTGTTTGCATTTTGAAAATAAACTTCACAGGGCTTACCTTAACATGTAAGAGGAACAGAGTATCCTGACTTGCTCTTTGAAAGACCTTCCTAAATTCTGGTGTGCTTTGTTCTCAATTCAAAGGAAACCAGTGAGAGAAAAGAATTTTGCCATAGTCTGTAAAGGAGGCAAGATGTATTGATTTGTTTATGCTGAGTTTCTCAGGTCAGTTGACTTTCTCTCATAACAGAAAATTAGAGGTCCTGCAAGTTTGTAGGATTCCAGCATTCCCTTCAGCCTTTGTGAGTTGCTGTGTTTTCCACAGGTTTTATGCCTAAAGCCAGATGGGTGCTGAACCACGGGATGATATTGCAGCAAACAAAACAGAACTGGTGGAGTAATGAAGCTCCACTGAATTATTCATTGTGTCCTGAATGATGCAGAGGGAGCTATAGTGAACAGCCCTGAAGATGAGAACAGTGACAGGCACAGCCTTGCCTGTACTGTGCACCTGACCTGTTTTCCCAGGTAGGCATCCACAAAAATGGATGTCTTGTATAAATGAGGTGGAAAACTGTGCTTGGTAGCTGTCCAAGAAAAAGAATAAGAAATCATCTAAGAACAATCAATCTAATTCCAAAAAGAGCCTAGTTAAGTGCATGCTCCAGTGCAATGGGCATAAAATTAAAAGCATGTTCAAGTACTTTGCTGCAAAGCAATGGACTTCCACACATCTTTAAAGAGAAGCACATCTTCAGGCTTGTTGGCTGAAATCTGATGATGGCTCATAGTAAATATCAGAGATATCTACAAGAACACAGAATGTGTGCTTTTGAAAAGAGCTTTTGAAAAACTAGTGTGTACCCATAACACAATTTTAGCCTGTGAAGCATTTTCCCAGCTGACCTATGGAAGCTGAGGAACAGTACAGCCTCAGCCAAAAGGTAGGTATCTCGATGTAATGGTACTCCCACTGCTGTCATGGTTTAATAATGATCAGGGATGTGTTAATGTACCAAGTGGGGATGTTAAAAGATGGTGTCCAGCACAGGCAGAGAAGCTGGAATGGAGAGAGTTGTGATGGTGAGGCCAACTGTGTCTATAAAATGAACTGGCCTTTTGAATAAAAAGTCTTTGGAGGTTTATTTTTGAATGGTTCTGTGAAGAAGGCTTTGCTGAACCCTGTCAGTAGTGGTGATGTGTGAAGCATTGTTTCACCCTACAGCTCTGGAGGAAAGATCATATTGGCATGGGGGGAAGGTAGAAACCTTTCTGTAGAATGAATTTGGCATCCAACCCTCCCACCTTCCCAAAAGAAAGTTTGTTCTTCAAAATCCCATTACAAACTTTGGTGGAAGGATTAAAAGGTTCAAAATTACCACATGATAGTTTGATTGATGGTATCCACTCAGAGAATCACTGGCAGGGAGAATCATGCTGTCACTTCAGATTTGTGTTGGGCTTAAATGTAGTAGTGAGGATAGGTGCTGTAAGAAAATCCAAGAGCAAAATAGTGGGTGATACCACAGGGTTTGAGAAACATGCAGCGTCACAAGGTCTGAGGAGTCACAAATACTGTTCATTGGGTGCCATCTGTGCTGTGTACTCAGTGAGGCAGAACCTTGTAAAAAAAAGAGAAAAAAAAAAAAAAGAGGATAAGCATAGAAGTCAGGGCAGCATTTTGAACTGGGTAATAATGAGTAAAGGGAAAGCTGGTACACCCAAGCTTTCCTGTATGTGACTTTGTATCTTACATAACACCTTTCTAACACTGTATAAGTATGAAATCCAAGCATGTAGTAATATGCAGTCTAGTTTAACTCAGCTGATGCTCCATTTTAGATGTCTGGTTCCTTCTGACGGTGGCCACTGCTAAGAGCTGTCATACTACTTGAAATTACCTGAGAAGAAGGTACACATGTTCCTTCACAGAACAATTTTTTTAAATCCTCTAATATTTTTAAAAAATATAATTTACAATTTATTACAATGCTTTTCTTATTCGTTAAAGGGAAAGTAAAGCTTATTAGTTTGCCTTGTAATTCTAGAGTAATGTTTAGCGAATTAATCTGATACTTTGACACAAGTAGTCAATAGGGGTTTTTTTGCTACTGGATATCAAAGCATATGGCTATTGGAGAATGTGACTCTGCTTAAAGGCATTGTTTTCCTCATAGTAATTTGTGGGAGACTGAGACATAGTTAGTCCTTACAGTGCAGGTTTTAATTCAATACAATGTTATCAACATCATGTAGTAGAAGACTGCTGTCTTTACATTTCCTGAAGCAGATGTGCATACCACCTTTGCTAACTCCATTTGGTGAGACCATGTTGCTAGGCAGAGGCATGGAAAAGTCTTACTGTTGTGATGCCTAAGGTTTGGGGTGGATTTTTGTAGATTTTTGTGGGTTTTTAGAGTTTTAGAGGTATGGGTTTTCTTGCTCACATATTGAGGGGTGTTTGAAGTTACTAAAGGGATTTTCTCACATATTCTCAGGCTTTCTGAAGGTCATGATGTTTTTCAGAG
>JAWWMP010000165.1:12064236-12089091 GCA_035047865.1 Dendrocincla tyrannina
CTCCCAATAAAGGTATTGTCTATCTTTCTCCATTAATGTTTTGTCTGAGTGCCTATCTTCCAGGATTTCAGGCATCAGTTGTTTCCCTGAAATTATACATATTTATGTGGTGCCACTGTCATAGGCCTCCTTCTTCCTGCCTGGGGACTGGAGCTATCTACAGAACTTGGTTTGGTACTTTATTCTCTTCTGAGCTTGACTTTCAAGAGATCATAATCTGTCAGGAGAAGGTAGAGCAATGGAAAACCATTCATTCTAAAAAGTTATGTACTCTTGACTTCTGTACAATGGGCTTGCAATTTTTAACTTGATATTTTTTGTGATATCTTTGTCTATAGGGCTGAAATAGGATGATGTTCAGTTACTGCTTCTCTGAAGTTTTGACACTCTCACTGGCTGTTTTCTGTATGTTATTCCCTATCCGGTCCAGATGTTTCTGTACATGAGCCACTCAGCCATTCAGCTTGGTTTTTTTGGATTGCAAAGCCTTGATTTTGTCTTGCAATGGAAGACAACATTAGAATGTGGAGACTACCCATTGATGTGGAAGGACTCCAGCGGCTTCGACATTCTTGAATGATTGGATGTGGTTAACAGAGGCATAATATTCAACTGCTGCTTTAAAACTGACCTTGCAGGGCGTTGTGTGTTTTCTGTAGTGTTTCTCAGGCCTGTTTTGGGTGCCCTATTATGTGTTCTTCAGAGTCTGTAATTTGAGCTTGTAGAAATGCCATGTCAATGGCCCTTGGGATCACTGGGACCCCTCTAAGCCTGTGTTTGACTGATGCTGCCTGTGCTCCCAAGGGGCCTTGATGTTTTAAGCCCAAATTTGGATCTGTTCCTCCCTTGAAACATATGTTGACTGGTAGTTTTTCTTAAAAAAGATTGTTAAAAACTAGTTGATCACTCCTCAGGCCAGATTTCCAAACTAGCTCTGCACCAAGCAGGTCTCACTAGGATGACAGAGTCTGACTGATCACTGCTTCCATAAACAAGACAAAATGAGATTTTTCAGAAGAGCTCACTTTGGGATATCTTGGCAAAACCCTGATTAAACTCCTTGTTTTGGCCCACAGTGCTTGTATGGGTGGGAAGAGCAGGTCAGAGACCAGTGACCTGGCCTTTCCACTGAACTGTTGGCCTAGGTCAGGCTGTCTGAGAAATGAAAGACTGAGTTTCCTCAAACTTTCTCTGTTGCTTGCACATTAAGGTGATGGAATAAATCCATGAGGGATGCAGAAAAGGAAAGTTCATGTTCTCTAGTCAGAAGATTAAGAAAAAACTTGAGTGGTGGTTGTGCAGGGACTTGTGCGTGTGTCTTGCTGTAGGTGCTACCCAATTACTTTGGGGGCACGGCAGGGCAAAGGCTAAGCAGGAATTGAGAATGCACGGAAGTGAGACTAGATAAAAAGTAAAATAAACTGGAAAGGGCTAAAATTCAAACCTGTAATTCAAAGAGGGAAGATCATTCTGTTTCACCACCTTTCAATTTTTTAGAAGGCCAGTTCTGGCTACAACCTGTGTGAAGAAATGTGCCCCAGTCTTAACAGAATTGGAAAGGCTATTTAACCTTCATTGGATTGTTGTGGTTTAACCTGACAAACAGATAAGCACCACACAGCCACTCAGGCCCTCTCCTCCTGCTGCCAGTTGTACGGGGGAGAGAACTGGGAAAAAAGAGTAAAATGCATGGGCTGCGATAAAGACAGTTCAAGAAGAGGGATATGAAAGGGAAAATAACAACAATAATAATGATAGAAGAATTAAGAAGCACAAAACAAGTGATGCTCTGTGCAATTGCTTACCATCCACCAACAGATGCCCTGCCAGTTCCTGCACAGCAGCTGCCTTGGCCAACTTTTCCTCCAGTTCAAATACTGACCACATGTCATATGTCATGGAATATCCTTGTGCCCACCCAGCCTCTGCTCTGCTGTGGTGGGGGGAGAAGCTCAAAAGACCCAGTCTTGTACAAACACCACTTAGCAACAAGTAAAACATCAGTGTTTTGTCTACATTATTCTCAATCCTAAATCAAAACCACAGCACTGTACTAATTAGGAAGAAAATTAACTCCATTCCAGCTGAAACCAGTACATGGAAAAAATGAGGAAGAGTGAAAAAGGAAATCCAGACTCAGTAGAAAGGATAGTTTTTGCTGTGTGAATGCAGTTGCAGGATGCAACCACATCCAGTAGCCAGGACAAGAAAAGAATGTTGGCATTATCCTTAGGAGAGTTAAGGATCGCTGGTGTCAATGCCAGTGCTTGCCACCAGTCTGAGCCCTTACAATGAGAACAATTAATGCCAGATTCCTGAGAAGGTGCTGGAATTTGCCGAGCAGCCAAAAAACAACCTGACCATTTTCAGGTCCTGGCTATTTCTGCTTGACCCCAAGGGCCTATAGGAGCCACGACAATCTTCCTTTGCAAAGCCTCTTAGAATAGTTCCATTCAAATACAGACATAATTACACCTCTCCTCACAATATTATATTTCAAATATCCTCCCAGTAATCAGAATCACTTCAGTGTGTGAGGAGTGAAGAGCTCCTTTATTCTTACAGCAGAATGCATATGAACTGTTATGAGCTAAAGAAGGTCTATAATGGGAAAGGCTAATAGAAAAGGCTTTGAGGCATCATCACGGTCACAGAAAAGGCATGAGCAAATCTCAGTCTGAGAGCAAGTGACAATGCTGTCCCTTTACTAGAAAATGCCCCTATGGAAGAGTTACTGAGAACAAGAATCCTCTGCCTCCCCCGCAGAAAATCACAGCTACAGAGAAGTTGTTGTACATTTCAGTTTGTTCCCATGGTTTTAATCTTCTAATTATTCCTATTCAAGGCTGATTTATGTTTGGCAACTTTACGTTAAAGTACGTTCCATTTAACAGAGCAACACTCATTCTTGCAGGGAGGATGGGGGGAATATGACGTGTTCAGATGCAGAGTGAAGTGTCATTTGGCCAAAAAAAAAAAAAAAATCTCTGTGATACTGGCAGTGTGCCTACAGACTTTTCCTTATTTACAGTAGGCCCTTGGCTTTCTGTCGCCCCTTGATGAAGAGCAGCAACATTGACCTCATAAGGGATTCCTTCCAGTTTGCTTCCCAGGGTTTGTTGGTACTAATACATAGTTTATTTAACAACTGCATGTTTTTCACATGAGCAGTACGTAACACAATAAGAAGTTTCAACCAGCTGTGCTGTGTTTGCTGCAGTACTCAGAGCTCTGCTTCCCAGAATGGAGCAGGAGTTTTCATCTGCCATACGCGGTATCCTCACTCTGGGACAGTCACTTTGCAGGTGGGAGTGGGACATGTTTGGCAGCTATGTAACTAGGAAAGTCTGTAAAATCCCAGCAACTCATAGTAGCAACCGAGTTTCTACAAGTTTTATCAAAATCGGCATCCAGGTGGTTTCTTGCTAAGGGAAAAGTGAGGAATTAGCTGCTTTCTTCTTTCAGGAACTGCTTGTCGTGTGGAGATGAGCTGGGGTGGTCTGTTAGAAGGAAGCAGGGAAGAAACAGTGGATGTAATATGGCACATGGTAAGGAACTGAGAACAGAAAGTTTAATAAACAGCATGGAAATCTGTAGGAAAACAACCTTTATTAGTTCTGCTGCCTGTGCAGAGACATGGTCTTTGCAGTTTCTCTTCAAGGGGTGTGTGTTCACAGCACAGAGGTGGGTCCACTGGGGAGGTGACCATTTTTGCAAATAAAAAATGTTAGTGGTTGTTTGATCATGGAACAGAAAGTGAGAGCTCAGAACAAACAAGAAGCTGATCTAGAAGAGAAGCCAGAAGTTATAACCTACTGATTCCAAAGGTGACTGATGTGTCTGCTGTCACCTACACATAAAGATACCCAAGGAGCACGTAAATCATATTTAAAATGAAGAAAGAATTTCTAACGAGTGAGTTCTACACTCCCAAGTGTCACTTCGTGAAACTTTATGAAACAGTCTGCAAAGATTGTGAACTGTAACCATACGCAGAAACAAAGTGAGCTGGTTTGACTGAAAACCTGTAATTTGCTAGATTAGCAGTTTGCAGAGATATGGTTTAGCACTAACTGAGGGTTGCTAACTAAAAAAAGAAAAATATTGTTCAATAGATATTGATTTGTCTAATTATATGCAAGGTTTATTCAAAGTGGAGACTTGTCTGCTTTAAAAATGAAAAAAAAATATTGTCGGGAGTGTGCCTGAGTGCATTTACTGTTGGAAGCATTGGATACATGTGGTATCATTCAGCTGGTTTTAAAATGTATAAGGAGAAATGCATGTCTTGACAGCAAACTGTCTTATCTTTGGAAAAGTATAGGTGATCCCAGGTTATGCCTATGGTGCTATCAAAGTAGCACTTGACATGATGAAGGAGATTTTATATGCCCCATGATAATTAGTATTTCTGAGAAGAATAACAGGGGCTTTTTCTGATAATTATTCTGTGGAAAGGGCACTGTATCTGCCTGGCAAAATGGGTGAGCTGGAGCCATAGCTCTGTGGAAGCCATCCAGTGGCATTTTCCTGGTCCCACTTGGCCTCCATGAGTCATGCGGACTGTGGGAATTTGGTTTCTTATGAACCTGCTAATGAAGAGTGGCAAACTACAAATTCTTGCTGGTATTTTTTCCCCAGTTTTCATTAACCTCTGTATAGATACTATTTTAATTAAAATACTCTTGACAGCACCTATGAAAAAGCTGTGGGGGTTGTAACAGCAATTAAATGTGTTGTCAAAAATGATAAGCAGCCTGGTATCACAGGAAGGAAATTAACACTCTGACCAATAATGGGACAGTAATCTTAATCCAGAGCTTTTTGCCTCTCAGGAACTCTTTAAAATGGATGGATTTTGAAGACCAGGCAATTTTAGAACTAGGCGGTTAAGCAATCAGTGCCATAAAACATCTCCCTTCTAAAAGTCAATGTCATACTGGTGTAATAGTGGCTGATAACCAGCCAGCAAGCAATGTGATGTTAATTAGACAGTAATAATGCAAAGTCTTGATGATTTTCCTATATTTTGGGTTTCAGAATGGTAGGGAATTGTATTCAGCCTTAGGTACTGATGGTGGAGTTTAACAATGGTCTGCATCAGTGCCAGTTATTTCTTTGGCTTGTCCACTGCAGAGAGAAGGCATGGAAATGTTGGCACGCTGTTCGCTGCTGTGAGAAAGATAGGGTTAGAAAGCTGGTTTCTAGGTTATGTCACCATGAGTCTCTTACTACCTGGGAGCTGTGCTGAGCACAAAATACACAAGTCTTTTGGTAAATTACAAACTCCCTAAATTATAGTATTTTGCTCATCTTAAAAGCACCGTTCCTGCTTTAGATGAATTGGCATCACGTTTGGGCAAGCACAAGAAAAATCAAGCCCTCTATAATGTCCCAGGCTGGAAGGCACCATCCTCTCCCCTGTCACACCAGGCTCAGAAGGTGCAGATGGAGCTACCGTGGGTGCAAGGACTGGGTCGCTCTGCCCTGCATGCTCACAGGGGGCTGGTGAGAAAGGCTGCCCAGGAAGGAGCAAGCTGTAGAAACAGCCACAGTGTTACTATGGGAGAGGGTGGGAGAGGATTGAACTAAAAGTTGGATTCAAATGGCTCCTTGTAGAAAAGAACTGGAAATAGTCTGTCAGGAGGCATCAGAGCTGGTTTGTAGGACCTGGGAGTAGATGAAACCATGTTTATTCAGAAAGTCTGAGGAAATTTAGTGAAGGATGTCCAGGTATCCTTGCATCTGTGGATTACATGGAGAAATTCAACTCCTATGTCAGCTAGAAAAGGGCTGACAAGTTTGATAAAGATAATCCTGCCTTATCCTTATCCCACCTTCTCAAATGTGGTCCAAGCAGGATTGCACCTTGGGGCTGCTTTTGCCCTTCTGCTGCACTCCTGTGCTTCAGCTTGTGCTTCTCTCCTTCACATTTTCTTGCCCCCCTCTCAGCAAACATGAGAATTAAAAATGGAATGATAATATGTGGTGTTCCTGGTTAGAGAAACCTGCACAGTAATGTGCTTGAGATGTTTCAAAGGAAAGCAAGTTTATATCCTGCTGTAGCATCAATAGCCGGTTGTCTTTTCTGGTAATGAGTGGGCAGCCATTTACAATATGCACCTGTCTACACTAAGGGCTTTTTTAATCTCCTTTTCTCATCCCTAAAATTCAAATTAATATCTTAATTCAGTAGAAAGCTGTATCTCACAAGAGCTGTGATTTGAGGAAGAAGAAGATAAATAGCAAGATGTTAAAGAAAGAGCGTCTTTCTTGCTTGCTTTGTGACAATATGCAGAAGTGTAAAAAGACTGGATTGTGTTATTCTAGAGACTAACTGAAAATGTAGTAAGAGATAATTCCTAGCCCAAGGATATTCACACTGTAAGGGAACTTGAAACATCTGAGCAAAAAAGCGACATGTAAGTATGGATAACAGTGGGGCAGCAAGTGCTTCTTTTCTTCTCTGATAATATGCGTACTCTTTGTTCCTCACAACCCTCCAACTTAGTGCTGCCGTTATCTCATGTCTTCTGGTGCATGTGGATGGAGGCTTTGAGCTGAGGGATGGTGACAGCCAGGACCAGCTTACTTCTCGGACTAATTCAGGAGGGAGCTTTCTACATTTAAGAGTAGCATGGAAGGTAGCCCGTCAGGCAACAATGGCTGGAGAAACCCTAAGGCTGAGGCAGGGCAGGGCATTCACTTGGAGAGCAGGACCCAGAGACAGGGACTCAGAGCTACAAGGAGCCCTAAAAATGCATAATGGAAAAGGGCAGCGAAGGAGAACAGAGGACTGATGAGAGCAAAATAGCAAGTGTGAAAGGGGCAACGGATTAGGAAGTTGGAGCAGTGAGAAGACAGCGGGGGCAAAAGTTCAGCCTCCTCAATGATGACAGTGTTTCGTGGAATTGCACTAAAAGCTTCCCCGGTGAGGAAAGTCTAGGATCTGAAGAGCTCAATGGATCAGTAATGATGTACACTGAGTTTCAGTGTACCTTCCAGACTGAATGTATGCAGAAAATGACCATATGTTCTTATTGATATAATAAGAGTAGAAAGTCAGTGCAATAGAAGTGAAACACATAATTTCCAAAATATTTTCCTACTTTATAAAGCCACCAGTTTAGAAGGTTTATTTTGTAAGACAGCAATAGGCAACATGTGAAGTTTTTCTAAGGAAACACCTGCGTGAAGTAAAGCCAGTAATATACCAGACATAACATGGGTGGTAAACCAAATTTTTAGTGCTCAGCATAATATAATTAAATTTTTGTACTGAAATCATTTCAGTAAAAAAGATCAGTCTACATTTGTTGAAGATGTGGTGTTGTACCACTACTCCAGACAACAATGCTGTTTTTAAAAAAAAAAAAGTTTTTTACAACTTTCTTCCAGAAAACCACATCTGGAATTTTAACCTCAGTAGAAGTTTTTATTGTGCTTTTATATCAGACTGTATTGTAATGGAATTGTTATTTATCTCCAGATTTATCCAGTTCCTCCTTTCTGGACTGTCTTACATTTATCAGGGTCTTTAATTACATTCCTCTACTGGCTGACCACTACAAAAATTGAAATCCTCACCACAAATCTGTAAAAATGTTTCCACTTGCATTGGGAGACAAAAATAGAATAATTCCATGTCTTTTTGGACGGATGCCTAGCTGAAACTATGCAGGGTTTGACTGACAAGAGGATGTAGTCTTTGCTGAGAGCACTTTCTTTAAGGTCCTTTTTAGTCTTCAGGAACATTTGAGTAGATGAATGAGGAGAGGATTTACGCTAGTTTCCCTTCATTTTTGTTAACTTTGCCTGCTTTTTTGTAACTTTTGTCTCCTGCAACAAAATCTTTTCAGCTCACCGGGCTTACTGAATATATAATCACAAGCTGGTAAGTAGTAACTTCAGGAGTTTTGGTTTGAAATGGCACTCTATTCTTTTGTGTACAGCTGTGCTAGAAGAATAAAACCCCTTTGTGCAGATAAGCAAAAGAAGAATTATTTAAATGCTCAGTATTTGCCAGGGTTATTAACTGTAGTGTAGTCTTTCAGTGGTGAATAAATACGGTTAACACATAGCTCAGCCTGCAAATGCAGGGGAGAGACTTTACTTGAGTAAGTTGAGAATTCTTTTGCGTCTGAGTGAGCTCTCCTCACTGTGCTGCACGGCACGTTATCCGTTTCCTGGGGAATGTGGATGGGAGCTTACAAAGCACAGCAGGTAATTGGCTGCTTCAGCTGGAAAAGCAGAAAAAGGATATTTGTTGGTATTTACAGAAAGAAAATGAGGGCAAGTGGTAATTACTGTTGGGTGATAATATTTGTCCATAGTCTTCTGAGGTGCTTGTGAGATTGAATCCATACTGGCACATTATAAGGGTAATGAGTGTGCTAAATGTGAAGTTTAAGCAGTTGAGCAACTTTTTCTGTCAAGGCATTTTGGGCTGGAACTTTCATATGCTGTGAATGTAAAAACAGAGGTGAATGTGCATGTGATAACACAGTTTTTCAGAATGCTTTCTTCTGCTGTTCAAGGCTTGTGTTTCTGTATCTTGGCATACATTTTTGTATCGGTACTTATTTTGAACCATATCTTCATTTTCAGTGAATGGTCTTATCTGATGTCTGTGGAAAGTGAACATACCTCAGCCTTTAGGAACTTATTTCTGTATTTCTAAAACTTGTGTAAGCTAAGGCAAATATTTCCTCTTGGAGAGGGAAAGCTATTAGTGGGTTAGATAGTTTTTCTCAGTTGCACATGTGGCAGTTTCTACAGACAGACCCAAAAAAAGCTGTAATGGTATATGTATGTTTTTTGTTTAAAGTGGTTTATATCCAGATGGGGTGGGGAAGTGTATTGGCAGCGTAAAGACAGTTGTACCAGGTTCCTCCTAAAATAGGGCCATTTTCATGAAAAACTTTTTATTCTCAACTTTTTCTCTCCCTTCTCTCTTTAATTAAATGAACCATGTAGTCAAGTCAAGGCTCTTAGATACTAGAATAACATCAGATCTATTTTAACTTTCATAATATAGTGTAAAAGCCCACATATCTGGTGTTTGCTATTTAAAGGATTTTTGCATACGGATAAATATTTATGATGAATCTTGCTGGAATTGATTGACACAAGAATATAATATTTACTTCAAAAATCTTTTCATTTTTATGCTCAAGACTCTAGCCCTTGGATAGTTTGATTTTAATTTGTTTGCTGAAAATCTCACAAAGAAGCAGGTATATTGTATTGGAGGTTGAAATTCTGCTGCATCTGCGGAGAGTGACAAAAAAGAAATATTTTATGGATTTGGTAGGTCTACATGGCTGTATGTAGAGAGAATACTTGGAATACTGAAAAATAGTTTAATCTTTTTTAGCACTTTATTATCCTTAACAAACAAAGGTTTGTTTCCTCCTCTTTGGTAAGGAGGAAATCCAAATGTTTCTTTACTTCTTTTATACACCCTTGTACTCTTTGAGGTGGCTTTAAATTTTCATCAGTGTCATATGAGGTAAAATGTGTATTAAAGCATTAGGGAAAATGGGGTTAAGACATGCACTGTCTAATAAAAGATATTAGTATTTTTTGGCAGTCATCCTTTGGCCTGTGTAATTTTTTTTAAAGGGCACTGACATTGTCCCTTGTTTCTTTAAGACTGTCATTCTCTGTGAAGATGTGTTTTTTACCCATTGACCTGTCTTTTTTCTCTTTCTTTTTTTTTTTTTTTTTGAGTGGCAAATATTTAATGTGTCATTTCTGGCAGAAATTTCTGGTGATCAAAGACAAAATAAAATGGGCTTGAAGAAAGTTGCTGGAAAGGCATATAACAAGGATGGCACAGACATGGAAAAGTCTTTTTTCTTCCTGCAGGAGTTGCATACCAGTCTTCATACCAACTTAATGAACACAGGAGGAAGCACATACTTTTCCTGGGCTTGGAAAGCAAATGTGGTCTCAGAGTGCAAGGTTTACTAGCAGTATAATCAGCTAGAGTGGCATGAGTGACCGTGTGCCAATTTTCTTTTGCCTCGTGTGTAACTCGCCCAATTAACTCCATTCTTCATTCTTCAGTCATCTCCCCAGGTAGCTACCTGGTCTTAATGGGCCACAAAACACATGGCACTGGCCCATATCGAAATGTTTTGGGGTGTGCAGGGTGTCTCAGCCCCTCATAGGGGTTTCTGAGAGTGTCAGTGGTGGAAGTGCTGCCTAAAAGGAAATTCAGAGGGTGTGTACCTGTGTCCTCCCCGTGACTGCTGGAAGAGTCTCTGTGTAATGTAGGTCATCAGATGAATGTTAGATCAGATTGGGAGAGGTGAACAGAGCACCCAACGGAGTGAACTTCTGCTAACAACAAAGGGAAGAACTTCGGCTGGGATTTGATACTGCTGTTCTTCTCTTAAACAAGATTTCTTTTTTGTTTCTGTCTGCCTGCCTGCCTGCCTCCCAAGTGGGGATTACCCATAACTTTTCTAATTAGACTTCTAAGTGGATTGTGCTTAGTTACAAGTCAAGCAGCTCAGTTCTTTCCCTGATATGGCTCCTGTGTTTTCTAGACTTTAACCCTTGGTCTGCAGAGGTCGATGGGGTGGGAGGTAGCAGGGTGCAGATGGTCTGGTGAAAGGCACTCGTTCTGCAGACATCAGATTGCAAATAAAAAGAGCTAGGAAGGCCTGAACTTCTGCAGGTGAAGCTCTGCAGGGAGGGAAAGCACCTCATGCCGTGAACTCGCAGAAGGAAAGAGATCCACAGCTTTTGGGTAGGCTCATACTTGAAAATGCATTGAAAACATTTTAGCAGGCTTGTGACCTTTAAAGGAGATTAGAGCTAGTTATTAGTTCATGTCTACCTAAGCATGTTTATTTGAGTGGGTGCTGTATATTAAGTATGAATAGTGTGCAAGTGTCTTTCTTCAATATTTCATAGAAATTGTGCAAAGCCAAGGAATGTATTTGATTACCTGTGCCTATTCCTTGGGGTCTTGCATGGATATGTCCTTGAGCTCAGGATATTATCCAGAGCATCGGTATTAAAACTGTTGATTGAAACTAGGGTAGATCAGAAGAGAAGATCTGGGACTCTGCAAAATTTTATGGCTAAGCCAAACTTCTCAGATCCTGCTTTTGTTCTGTGCATAGTCCTGAGTGTACCTTTGACATCCAGGCACTCCTGTATGGATCGTGTTAGAATAAGAAAGAGGTGTTGCCAAACAAAAAACTAATAACCTGGCAAGTCAACTCAAATTTGCTAGGAGTGGTTTGAAGGAGCACTGAGAATTGGAAACTGGATTTCTGACTCATATTTTGCTGGGAAAGTTCTGACATGTTGGGATAATACACCTGCTCTGTGTCACTCTCAGGCACCTACCAAATTTAGAGCATTTTGTGAACTTAAACACGCATAGGTCTCCTGTCATGCAGCAAAAACCTGTGGCACAGCCAGAAATGATTTGGAACCATTTCCTTGTAGCTTCTGTGGGGACACAAGGCCATCTGTGCCATATCTGGTGGCCTAAATAGTCATAATTTCCCCCTTGATTGTAGAGGAACCATTTAACAACCCATTTCTCTTCTCACTCTCTGTGTTTAGGAAGAAAAGGCTCTGTATGTCTTTGCTTACATCTGAAAAGTGACCACAGTATTCAATAAACAAAATTACTTGTCTGATGAATTTCAGGAATCAAAAATCTCTTCTCAAACATGCTTATTTTTGGACTTTCATCCTCAGTTAGATCAAATCACAACAATCTGGTTTTGGAGGTCCTAAGCTCTCTCACATGGAGCTGCACATGATAATTTCTGATATTAGAATGCCAACTCATCAAAATTGTAATAATTCAGAGTCACAGAGAAATTTTTTTGGTCAGACCTAAGAGACCAGTGAAAAGCTACTTTTAGGCAAATGATGCTGTTTTTACATGCTCACATTGCCAGACTGTGTCACTGTGTCACCCTGGCAGAGCCCTAATCTAGTCAACAGGGCCACAATAATTTGACTCTGGCCAGGACAGGCCCTCCTAATTTTAAGTAAGTCATATCTACATGAAAGAATAATAAAATCTGTGACCTTAGATCGTACAACCATGCCTGGAGAGGACTGAAATTACAACCAGAGGTGGTGGCACCTGTCAAATTTAATTTAGTGACCTTTTTCTGCAAACCCAAATGTCCCTCACTAAGTTCTCGAATTGTTAGGGAAACCCAAAACACCCATGCATCACTTACAGTCAGAAACAGTTCTCTCTGATGCTTTTTGGATTCTTGGTTAGGAAGGAATTAAACCTGTGATGGAAATGAGATGAAATATTCAGAGTAAGAGGTTTCCAGAGAGGGATGAGCTGGCTGAGGTTGGACTTAGCACTTTCAGGTGCTCTTCTGTTTTCTCAAAGTGTGAAAGGTGTACCAAACTCACCGGTTGTGGGGACTCCCAAGGAATGGTTCACACCAAAGTAATTTCGTATTGGCCTAGTTGAAGCATTTTCAAAAACAGTCAAACATGGCTTTGAGTTGGGGCACAGTATGAGGTGGGTGAGAGCCATCCTGTGTCACCTACGCCAGGCTGTCCAGCTGCCCTGGTTGGGTACATGTGCACCAGCACCCACATTCTTGATTTGACTACGTGTGTTAGCTGGGACATGGATATGCTGCACTTCTCAGTGTAGTGGAGTCAGGATTAGGAAAAATGTATTTCTTTTCACTGCTGAAATTTCAACAGAGCAAGCATGAAAAGGAATAAAAATCAGACTATCTGGGCAAAATGGGCTCTATCTCCCATTAGGGATTTGCCACAAGGAGATGGTGCACCACACCTGAGGCAGGAATTCTGACTCTGGCCAGGGCTAACCCCCCCATTTCTTTCCAGACCCTCTCTCACCAGCTCTGTGTCTCCCCTTGTGAGGATGCGGTCTTCCTTCCCCAGCTTTTGCTGTGGTGCAGCGACTGCCAAGGTTCCAGTACTGCAGGGAGGTCATTTCCAGGGCTAGACCTAGGGAGGCAAAAACAGGAGTGCTAAAAAAACCTTGGCGAAACGTGATCATCTCTTGGCTAAACTCTTAATTCCTCTGGCCTGCTGAAGGTCTGCTGAGGGAGCCAGAGAACTCATGTAGCTCTGCAGCCAGCTGTGTGTGCCTGATGCAGGAGTTGAAACTCACTGAGACAGTACATCTGTGTCTTTGGTCTCATTCACTTCAAAAAATGTGTCATTCCATGTTAATTATCCTTTTCACATATGTCAGAAGTGATGTATGATTCATAAATAAGAGTATTATATGTATTGCCCTTGACACCGTGTAAGTCAGGCAACGATATGGCACAAACTGCATTTACAGAGCCCTTATTGCAGGTGAGACCTGCACTGGCGTCCTGACTGCAGCACACAGAGCTGGTGACAAAGTATGAAAACTTAAAAAGGGTCTTGGAACTCAGAAAAAAGTGTTTCTCTGGAACAGAACATATTGCAAGTGTTGTATTTCCAACCAGCGAGGGCTGAGTTAGGAATCGCTTTTCTGTTAGCTAATTTCTGTCCTTAAGAGAAAGCTGCTTCCTTCCTCCCTTCATTTAATTCCTTTGCTGTTTTGACCTTCACCTGTGTGACTCACTCCCTGAAATCCTCTCGGGAGGATCAGTGTCTCTTCTAATAAGCCAGCTGTCACTTTGCACCAATCAGAAAGTATGTGTTTCATTTGTTAAATGGGCCAGG
Source organism: Dendrocincla tyrannina (assembly GCA_035047865.1). Classification (NCBI taxonomy): domain Eukaryota; kingdom Metazoa; phylum Chordata; class Aves; order Passeriformes; family Dendrocolaptidae; genus Dendrocincla; species Dendrocincla tyrannina. The sequence continues at coordinate 12,077,935 of JAWWMP010000165.1, forward strand.
AGAATACATCGGCTTTTTCTACAATCCTCGGTTTTCTTCTAGGGGAAAGTGTTTTACTTTTATGTGACTGAAAGTGCATAAAGCGGATTTGAAGCTGGAGCTTTAAATGTCTTGAATGAAGACTGTTATGTAAGGCTTTTCTTTATTTATCAGTTGTACTGAAATGCGATCAGTGTTACAGCACAGGGTCTGGGTGCAACGAGTTTTCTTGTGTTTCTAGTAAGAAGATAAGGAGTACACTATGTAAAGAACGCACTGGGAATTTCTTTTCTTCAGAAAGCTTCATAGGGAAAGTAAGATTATTGCACTGAGCTCTTGGCTGCTGATGCAGGGTGCAACACTGCTTCTTGTTGGGAGTTTTGCCATTGGCTTGATTGCAAGCAGCACAGCTTTTTCTCTACCATAGCTTCTGTTGTGTTTATTGCTCCCCTTCTGCTGCTCTTTAGTGCTGACAAGCACAACCTGTGCTGCTCTACCAGCTTGCACAGGTGGGTTAGCTTAAGACCACTAAACTTGGAAAGTATTTAAGAGCGGATGAGGAGGGGCCACATCTACTTTTTTGATGCCTTTCCCAGAGAGGTTGGTGTTTGGGGTTTGAGTCCAGCAGCTTATGGAGTTTTTAAATGGTGTTTGGCAAACATGAAGACAGTGCACCTCACTGACTAATTGCTACAGTGAAGAGCGATTTGAGACAGGTGAGGAAGGTGGCAGCTCCAGTGCATGAGAGGAAGGCCGTGGATTTTTTCCATGAAGCAGGAGATTGTGTAAGTATAGTTGCTTCTGGGGATTTGACTCTGTGGTGGGTTTTTTTAAGCTGGAAACAAACCTCTATGTGGAGTCGGGTGATGATGGTGAAACATCAACCTCTGACTCTGCAGTTAAACCTTATGAAGCCAGAGCCTCTTCACTTCTAAAGTAAAGGCCCTTGGTGAAGCTCCTGAAGGCCCTGGCTGCTCAGCACTCAGGCTGAGAGTCTTCTTGCACGGTATTGCTGGGAGGTATTTCCATAGCTTTGCAGCAATATCCCACAGGCTCTCCCCTCTCTGTGGGCACTCCCCCCTGAGCTCTTCAAACTTCTCCTGTCACTGCTGTTCCACAGGAGCCTCTGCCAAGAGAAACTAAGGGACAGCAAGCTGCTTATTGCACGTTACGGGAGGCTGCCCAAACTTTGCCCTGGAGATCATCCTTTTGCCTTGGTGCAGAACTGGGGAGGGCGGCTTGTATCTTCTGGGCATTTAGTTTGTCCTTATCTCATGAACTACATAGGCTGGAGGTATAGGGCCAAAGTCTTTCTTAGCACCCTAATTTATGCTCTAAGCTAAGTGTTTGCAGTAACTGAAATAGATAGGTATGAGAACAATTTCAAAATACTAAAATCTAGATAAATCTTCAATATACTAACCATCAGGCTGAGTCAGCTTTGAAAATGTGTATGTATGACAAATATACATTTGTCTTCAGTATCTTTTGATGTGTCAGGAAAGGGCTTAAAAACGTCAGATTTAGAACCCAGTGCTTGGCCCTGCTCTGCAATGACCATCCCTAAATTGCAAAGAAATGGTTCTGGCTTTGTTGGTTCAGATTTTGTGTTGGATTTTTTTCTTAGATATGTCTGATGGGTGTGTTCCTAAAGCTATGACTTGCAGAGAGTGGAGAATCTGATATTTAGTAGTGTGGTTCTTCCCCTTCTCCAGCTCCCAATGCCCTTGGTCCACTTCAAACAACTACAAAAGGGGGCTATTACCTATTCTTCAGGGGGAAAAAAAAACCCCAACCAAACAAAAAAACCTCCACTACCAAAATTTCTGGCCATCCCAATACTACACCCTAAACAAAGTACCTTGTGGCCATTAAGCACAGCTTTGAATAATTGACTTTATCAACAAAGGCTCAAGTTTGTGGCTTTTCGAGTGAGTGGAACTGGAGCCCACAGAATCATTGTCTGTTCAAGTCACTGTCCATGTGGGAAGCAGTGCTGGGGTAATGAGACAAAACTTTCTATCAAAAAGGGAAAACAGATAGGTTCACTTTCAGGAGAGCTAGGATTGGATTTATTTTAAATAAAAGTGTGTATATAAGTGTATGTCTGTGCAAACTTATATACAGAAACAACAACAGATAATCACCCTGTAAAATGTATAAGCAGTAGGTATCTTTCAACATATGCTACCTTAATGTAAACTTAGAAAATTGAAAAAGATTCTTTTATGATTAGATCACATCATGTGAGAGAAATCAAGTAATTGGTGGACTTGGTGTAATTCCTTGCTGTTGAATTTGGGAAATAGGTAACATACAATTCAAAAGGTAGTTCAGACTTTTAATTTTTGATAAGATTTGGTCTGTGCCACACCCTATAGATGTGAACTTAGCTACTAGTTAGGAAAATGCAATGTTCCCTTGTGTAGGTACAAGACTCTGCAGGCAGCTCATTCTGTATTCTCCAACAGTACTGAAACTGGGCAACCAAACACTTGATGTTTAAGCAAATTGTGATTTATGAACTCTAGCTCTTTTCTCAACTTTATATTACTTAGAGCCTTCTGTGATAGCCCTGTCCTAGAAGAAGAAGCCACAGCATGATATACCATGTTTTACATACAATGAGTGTATCTCCTGGAGAATTGTCCTGTCCTAGATGTAGGGATTTTACTACTTATAGTCTGTATATATGAATTAACCAAATACAGGTTTCCTTCTTAACAGCTTGTGGGTTTAAGGCGTTATCTTGAACATAACAAACACACCTTGGAGGAGCATATGTAAAACATCAGCATGTCCAAATTATTTCATTTAAAATATTCTCAACTTTCTTGGCTGGAACACAACCTTACTCTCATTGCTCACATTAACCTTTCTATAAGCCAGCTGCGAGAACTTTCTTGGCCAGAGAACTGCCCTTCTCTGTTCCAGGTGTTAAGGGCTAACTGGTTTAGTAACTTGAACACTGGATTTCCCTTTCCTAGCTGAATTCCACTGAAAAGTCCTGTTGGTAGGCACCCATAGCAATCACTGAGTACAGTAGTTCAGAGTGCCCCGCTGCAGAAGCACTACCTGTGCAAAGAAGTAGAGCTGTTTTGAAATGAATTACTACAAGAAAACAAACAAAACCAAACTTCAGCTGGCTGGACAGTCAACATCAGGTGATTGGGTGAAGAAATGCAAACCACTGCTTTTATTAGTACAAAGTATTGTTTTGAAATGTTTAATAATGTCTCTGAAGCTGGAGCAAATCTTAAGTATGATTACTGGTAAAGTGTCTCCTAAGCTTTTGTTGCTATTTTGTTGTCCTCTGCTAATGGAGAAGCAATTAACTGCCTATGAAATGCAGGATTTGGAGAGAAAATTTCACACCTTCTGAATCTGTTTAACTTTGGAAGTTAAACTGCTGCTGTGTGGTTGCGATTATGTGTGAACCTACCTTTGCACTTACAAGCTGCAACTCAATTTTCATGAATAGGGATGGACACTTGTTAAAGGTTGGTTTCCTAAGCTTTGGAAGGTAGGGCAATTTTTTAAAATTTGGTTGGTTCTACTTAGCTAGACATAAGTGTGCATGTTTGCTGGGGTTTTTTTTAGAGGGGGATGGAGTATAAAAAAAAGCTTGTCTCATAATTACTGAGCAGAAAACGTTCCCAAGTGTTTGGATGAATACAGCCAACAACACCTGTGAGAGCTCATTTCAGTCAAACAGCAGATGCTGTAAATTCCTTCACAAGTAATTTGGAGTTAACATTCTTCTTTTCACTGTATAAATCTGTCCTCTCCCCCATTTTCTTCCTCTAATCCTCCCAGATCTGCTTTCCCTTTCTATCTTCTAAAGTTGACCCCAAGCCCCACTATCTGTCAATCTAGAAAAAAAAGTGTGCAAGTGCCCATTGGGACTTGTAGAATAGCTGTATACAGTGAAGATTATGTCCTGTTGGATCTGTTAATTGCTAGCAAAAGTTGGGGTTTATACAGTTATTTTCATAATATCCAGCAGGACCCAGGGGATATTGCAGGAAGGTCAGTGATGAAGTAGGCCTGGGTACTATACACAGGTTCAAAATGATGTAACAGTAAATTGTAGTGCTGCTAAGTGTGTTGTTGCTGTTGAAGGATGACAATGTGGTAAAAATAGTCTGTTTTGGTCTGAGTGTTATGGTGATTGTTTTATGTAGATGTGAAAGCAGAGAGAGAGTGCGCTGCAAATTGCCAGGACTGCTCTGGACCTCCTTGTCAACCTGGTACTGTGTCTTGTTCATAAGAAAGTATAAAAATGGTAAACCAGATTGATCATAGTTATGAATGTGCCACTGCTGTCTTCTGGTTTTAGACAAAAATAGGATAAAAATGAAGAACACGTAGGACAGAGGTGTTGTTTCTCTTTCAGTTGGATCACTTAAATTTCTAATGCCTCTGGATCCTCCATACCCCCTTTCCGATGATGAGGGAAAATCAAACCACCATCTTAATTTTAATGCTGGTCTGAGCATGGTAGCAATCCAGATGAAGTTCAATTGCAGACTAATAGGAACATACTAGTTGTCACAATGGAGACTATGATTGCAGCACAGCTCTTTATCCAAACTAAAGCCAACGGTGGAAGGATGCTCTCTGGGTGCTAAGAATTGTGTATATTTTGTTACTGCACTAATAGACAAGAGAGAGGCATTTGCTTTCTTTGTGAAGTACCTTAACTCAATTGTCTTTAGGAAGACAAAAAAGAAAAAGCCTTGTTCTAGAAGTGAAAGGAACAGTAGTACTTCAGAATCCTACAAATCACTTCCTAAAAATGATCCTACTCATGAACTGCATAAGAGGAACACTATTTTTGCCTTTTTTGAATGGCAACTTTTAGTGGGAATGGAGGTGCCCATTCTGCTGTGTTCAAGAGTGGTGCCAGAGTTCATGGACTAGTGTTCTGTTCCATCTCACCAAAAACCTACATGCATGAGAAAATGACTTTGTGATGACAGGATGTGATCCAGATAATATTGTTTGATTCAAGAAGATTCTTTTTCTTCTCATCGTTTCCTTGGTGGTTTCCATGGATAAACATGCCATCTAAATGAGGTGTTTATAAAAATGTGCATTTTCCTCCAGTGGTGTTATTTCACAAACACCTGATAGTAGGGTGTGGAGCTATTTTGGTGGAGAGGCTGCCAATTGTGCCTCAAGAACAGAAAGGAGAATAGTTTGAGATTAATCAGGTCCCCTATACCTTGAGTTCCCCTTCATGGTTTCTGCCTTTATGATCCTACTTGACAGCTCTTGCACTTAATGGTATATTGTATGGGATACTTTTGGCTTTTATCTTGAATCTTGTTAATCTTGCCTTTTTATTTTTTTGGACACAGCTAGGAAGATGGAATTATTTGTGTCTATCTCCTTATTTGTTTCTATTTTCAACATAATTTGAACTGTAATTGTCAAATGACAAAGCTATGTCACAAAATAATAGTAAATAGAACTTAGTATAAACAAAAAAGCCCCATTGTTTTGTGTTGTGAATCTCTGCACCATTTGTCAAAGGTAGACTGCAGTTTAGTGGGCTTTGAAAGTAAAAACATTAATCAGATCTATTTCTATGGAAAATAAATGTGGCAACTCTTAGCACATGAATAAATTGTTCCTTTAGAATATTGTTTTGCACCATTATTGCTTCAAGCACCATTTATGTAGTCTAGTAATGAAAGGTTTCTAACAGCTAACACACTAGGTAGAGAAAAGGCTCAAATTCCCCTCTCAAATAGTGAATGCAGTGTGCCAGAAAGGAGAGGAGAAGAGGAAGAAGAGTAAGGAGCTGAAACTTTTTTTTAATAATAAGAACAGTGAACTAGCCTGGGGAGAAAAGTTCCTGTGAAAAGATAATATATTAAGAGTTTTTCACAGTGCCTCAAGTGTTCTTTGTTAAAAATGTATTAAAGTTTTCTAGATGCTTTTTCAACTTAAAATACTTTTTTTTTCTCTCTCTCTCTTCCCCCAGCTCAGGTAAATGGGGTGGGGATGCAAAAAAATTGAATAATATTGCTAAAGAGCGAAAAATAAGCTTCAGGGTGGAATCCTACCCACTACAGTGTTATAGAAGTATTCTTGTAGCTTCCAGCTTGTATTAACTAAATTGCTGTATTAGCGATTACATATACTAAATATAAGTATAGCTCCAGATTTTGGAGAAATAATCAAGTATGACTTTACGTGCCAAGTCAATCTGTTCATTACTTGCTATGGATTTGATTCCATAAACAAAGTGCCCGTCGGTGGAGATGAGATCGTATCTGAAATGCCAGACAAGCTCTGAAACAGTTCCAGGTCTCTGCAAAGCAATGCCTGACTCTGCAGTGCCTTCCTCCCTTTGACCTGGCTAATGGCTGCTACTTTTGGAAAGAATATTTCAAGTTGGTGCTGGTCCCTCTTTTTTTTTTTTTGTAATTTTTTTTTTCCCCCTTGCCTTCTCAGAAAGCTCAAAGGGCACAGACCACGATCTTCATGGACCTGTAGTTTGGCTGGCTCGGCCTCTGGTTTATTGAGACTGAGCTGCTTCACGACTTCTGGTAAAAACAAAGTACACTTGCGTCAAAGACTTTTTACTTTTATTTTGATATTTTGATTGCTGTGTAGTTTGACTTGCCTCAAACTGAGGTCAGACTTTGCTCTATCTTACAGTTAAGTAACTCTGGTGTTTATGATAGCCTGCAATTACTGTTCAAACTACCATTTTTCTATTTCAAAATTAGCATTTCTCTGTGCTTGCAGCATTATCTCAGATGCCACAATTATGTGCATCCTCAGAAGGAGGAAATGGCTGTGGCACATCACATACTGTGGTGTAGTGAGTGTAGGGAAATGTGTTTTGGGGGTTTCTGTGATAAATGTTCTTATGGAGCCTAATTTTCCTAAGTGTCTGACATGAAAATTTAGTTCATTATGCATAATGCCATGCCTTTCCCAGGAAGGCTTTGGCTCTGCTATTCACTGTTAAGTGATCTATACATATGAGTAAAAGGTAATCACAAAGTAAATTGTAGCAAAAAAGTTAGTGAATACCCCAAGTCTCGTTTAGTCTTAGGCCCACATAAGAATGGGTTCTAGGAGTCAAGAAGGACAAAAATGGTTTTCAAAGTAGGCAATGGTCTTAAACATTGCAATTAAGACCAATGTGCAGGGAGACCACTTCCTACAGGAACTGCTAAAATAGCAGGTTGGTTGTGCCAGACCTGGTAAAACTGTGCTGTGTTGGATTTGTTTGTTCTGATTTGCTCTTTGGCTTCCTGGAATTTGTAGAGTTCAAGCTCAGATATGTGATACCTGAAAGCCAAGCAAGAATAAATCCCTATCTTGCCTTTTTGTCAGGGGTTTGCTATTTATTTATCGGGCAATGTGCAATCTACATATGACACAGTGCAAGTAGGAAGATGGGTTTCATCATTCTCTGATCTCTGATGAGCTGGGTTCCTGATAGCTTCAGTGTTCTGGAAACTGAAGGATATTTGCACGTGGATTTGGATGTATAAGATCTGCTGCAAAAATAGATGCAATTTTAACAAAACCTTACACTAGAGGCATATAAATATTTTTGCCTTTTGCCAATGTATTAACTAGGGATTTTGAAAAGTTATGTCAATCTGTCTTTTGCCTAAAGCTGTTAGGGGAACTATGTTACAGCCTTTTAAGCTTGACAGCTTTCTACTCTTGCTGAGATACTGTCAAGCTAAATTTTTTTCATGAGACTAACTTTTTACAGGTACGTTGGTAAATTTTTTTGTTATACAAAGGTAGTACAAGATCACTGGTGGTTTATCTTTCTTTAATGTTAACAGAGATGTAACAATAACCATGTTCAAATGCTTTGATATTTTAATGTACTGGGATGGCCAAATATTTCAATTTTTGATTTTTGTTCTTTCATGACAGCCTTTCATCACTTTGAGACAGCTGGTAAACACTTGCTTTGTTCTGCATAAAAAAGTGGAATCAGCTGTGTTTATCTTTGAACAATATATAGCATTGATTTGGGGAAGAAGAGACTAAAAGTAACAGGGAAATACAATCCTGAAGCTTGACTGATAACATTGTTTGGCAGCCCATCTAATATGAAGGTTTGTCTCATCCTCAGAGTTCTGTGGAGTTCAGGACAGGCCTGTCTTGTGTTCAGTCTGCCGTTCTGGTCTATTCTGTGGCTTTGCTCGTGCTTGTTTCACCTGGTGGAGGGGAGGCTGCAAGACTTTCCTGCTGCAGCACCACTACCAAAGCCCTTGTCTCCCAAAGACAACACAGTGTTTTATGGGGCTTCTGCTGTAATAAATCAAATAAGTCAGCCACTCACATAGGGTTTGCAAGAGCTGACTTTATTTTATCTTGTATTTCTTTGAATAGTGTCTGTGTCCTTCTAATATTGAGAAAAACAGGATACATTTTAAAACTTATATTTTATAATGGCTTTAGTGCTGTCTTGAAACATGAGAGATTCAAATGAATTGGTCTGCAAATCCATTTATACAGTTAATGATATATATGTTTACATGAAAAATAGTTGTGTGAAGTGGCCTCTTAATATATTTATAAAAATTCAATGGATGGCCAGTTAATAGATTACTCATAAAATGATGAAAATGTCTAGTAGAAATTTCTTCACTGTGAGTGAAAGAAGATTCAGTTCTGTAGTTATAGGCAATGAAACTGGTGGAGGGTATAGTGAATAACTCCTATGAGGAGTGGCTGCGGTAGCTGGGGGTGTTTAGTCTGGAAAAAGAAGGCTCGTGGGGACTTATTGCTCTCTACAGCTACCTGAAAAAAGGATCTAACCAGGTGGGGGTTGGCCTTTTTTCTCAGGCAACCAGTGACAGGATAAGAAAAATTTGCCTCAAGCTGTGCTGGGGGAGGTTCAGATTGGACATGAGGAAGAATTTCTTCATGGGAGGAGTTGACAATTTGGAATGGGTGGAGTCACCATCCCTGGAAATGTTCAAGACCCAACTAAGCATGGCACTTAGTGCTGTGGTTTAGTTGACAATGTGGTGATTGTTCAAGGGTTGGACTTGATGATTTTGGAGGTCCTTTCAAATCTTAATGATTCTGTGATATGTCTGTAGTCTCTTTAATCTCTTGGATATGCGAAAGGTCTCTTGGAGCCATCTGGAAGTTTTTGCATCTTACAAACTTAGTACAAGTGTCTGGTATATCACTTTTACAATAAGCTTGCCTGCCTGAGAAAGGGGAGTGTGGTACCTGGGAGGCCAGTAACCTCCAAAATTTCACTAATACAGTCAGTTATTGCCCTTCTGTACAAGTACAGAGTGTGTGTAGAATGAACAAAGCCCTTCTCTGCCTCCTACTCTGTTTAGTCTTCTAAGCAAGATGGGCAATTATCTTTAGTCAAAGAAGTAGCTTTGTCCATTCTTGTGCCCCTTTGAAACAAAAACCAGTCAGATGTGGCTCTGATTTAATGGTGCTGGGTGCAGTCACTCCTTGGAGTGTGAGCATTATTTTGTAATATTGCCCTCAAATACTATGCAAATGGATCAAGCTCATGACATGAATACATTAAAATATAAGCAAACAGTGAGAGAACTCTTGATATTTGTACGGTTTGTCCAAAATGCAATATTCTTCTGAAATAACAAAAGTGACATATCACAAAAAATGACTTCAGTGAAATTGTTTGACTGGTGAGCAGTTGGCCCAAGTCAGCTCTATTGACAAAGTCTGTCACAATTCAGTGCTAATCAATATTGGTACAGTGTAGTCCTTGTTTATGGCATGGCACAAAAGACTATTGATAAAAGCATGCTTAAGATATCCATAGAAAAACTTTTGCACCTCATTGTGTGTATTTGTAGCTAACACTTTTCTGCAATAGCATTCTAACAATCCAAACTTTAAAGTGTCACTAGAAATTATAGGCAGTAGTGTCATTAGATCAAGTTATGTTTTCTCACATTGCAGTATTAAATGATATTCTCTGGTCCGACAAATCTTTGATGACAAGAAGACAGTGGGTTTGCTTGATAAAGAATATTGATGATATTGGATCGTTATATTGATTATGGATATCATGGGATGCAAATGTGGGATGAAGTTCTTTTTGAGCATTGCAGTGCCAGTTGCTATATTGGAAACCCTGTTCCTCATTTGAAGCATCTGTGATTAGAAATCACAAAATATGAAAGAATATATTTCTTTTGGGGCAGTTAAATGAGTTTAATTTACACCAGTCTGGGATATCATGGACAGCTGCATGTATTCATGCTGCTCTTGAATACCTCCAGTGAGGGAGACTCCACAACAAGTACTCCTTACTTGGAGTAAGTTAGAATCTCCCAGGAAGTATCAGACTCCTGCATTTTAAGTGCTGTAACTGTATCCCCACAGCACGTAGGCTTTGCTTCCAGAGAGCTGAATTTATGATAGAGCTCTGCTCGGATTTCCAGAATTACTGATACATGGCATGTGACCCACAATATTGGGATGTTTCATTTATTAATAGGCTTATTATGTGTTGGGAGGTCCCAGATTAATGGAAGGATTTCTCAGAAGTTCTGTGCACAATGGATTCCTGCTTTCTACCTGGGGAACATAATCCTGCTTGGGTTTTGGATTTTTGTTGCAGGGTCAAGATGAATAGGTGTGGTAGCTTGGGACTAAATCTGGCAGTTTTTGATGGTGTCACTCAGTGAACTGATGTCACAGAGACATACTTGTATATGCAGGCAAGACTTAGATTTTTCTTTCTTTTTTTCCATTTTATTTTATTTAAAGGGAGGGATGTGTAGAGAGATGGCTGGCAGGCAAGGGACATGGACAAGGTATTGCCAGTCTAGGCCTGATTGAAACAGAGGCCTAAGCATGTCTGTTGACTACCCATGCCACAGTCAAGGAGACAGAGGCATACCCTGTGCTTCACACCTAACACCTAAGGCCTCTGCTCCTGGAGCAAGTGCAACAACAGAGACTGTTACAGACAGAAGAGATGTTTTAAATTACTCTTTTTATATGTGTAGTTTGTATTGCTGGTAAGCATGAAGCAAGTATTGAACCAAAAATTTGCATTTGGCCTAGTCAAAAATGCCATAAAAATTATTGGTGAATTTGTGTTATGAATTTGGCAAAAATTTGGAAACAAATTTTAAATCAGGTAACTCTCAAATATGTCTCATTAAGCATTGGAAATAT
>JAWWMP010000165.1:12089191-12173114 GCA_035047865.1 Dendrocincla tyrannina
GTTGCAAAGGGCCCTGCAATGGACTGTCTGAGCCATCTTTTTAGCACAAATACAAAAAGGGGGAATTGTGGGAAACTGCCAGGCCTGGGGATCTCTTGACAGAGCAAAAGGAGTGTGACCTTGGCCAGACTGCTCTGTGCTCGTGAAGATAAACAGCTTGCAGAGACTGAGAGAGCAGCAGGAGCAGCAGAAGACAAGTTTGTACAGAGACAGTAGTTTTGTAACTGTGGCCAATGAGTGATTGTTTATGTATGTGAGCACCAATAATGTTAATGCATGTACACTTAGAGAACACTATAATTGTAGGGATGTAGTCTTATGTACTTCCATAATTTTTTTCCTTGTAACCTGGTTTTCAACTCAGTGTGAGTTGTCATTTTTTGGTGTCCAAAATAGCCCTTTGTGCAAGCAATTTGTGTACAGAATATTTCAGGGGACCAGAGGCTGTCTGAGGACAATGTGCAGATGCTTCTCAACCACAATGCTGACTGTGTTAAAATACTATTCTTCCAACATATGTGTAGCCTTCACATCATCACTTTTTACTGAAAAAGACAGTATGAGCAGAGACTCTTTGGGGCACTGATAAAGAATGAAACCAACTTGCATATAACCAAAAGCAGCCTCAATTTTCTGTCCTCGTCTCTTGTTATTGTAAATGATAAGCTGATTTTTATCTGAGTTTGTGGATTGTGATATCACTGTTCCATGTTCAGCTTGTTATTATCAAAGTCTTCACTTGCGCTATTTTTTTCTACCTGAATCTATGTTGTCACTTGCAAGACCATTGTTTACCTACAACTATGGAGTTTTGGTACTATGTCTTCATTGCAACATGAATCTAAAGACTTGGTTGTTACTCACTGTGTTTCTAGTATGAAAGCTGGGAAAGTCTGTGTAGCATATTGCTGTGTCTCTTACTTTATCATTGGAAATAGATTGCCAACTGCAGTCTCTGTACATTTAATTTGTCTAAAAAAATGTGTTGGCCAAATTTTCCCATTTTAGAGTTATTCAATTTACTCTAATGGTCTTTAACTGAGAGTTATGTTCACACAATAGAGGATAAAATAGACTGAAATTTTTTTTCAGAGCTATTAAATTTTTGAACTTGATGAATTCCCATCCAGTCCAGAAAATAGTTTTCTGAGTGTGTCCCATATAGATGTCAAATCTGGCAACCATGAGCTAGATTACTTGAGGCTGTTGGAAGAGAAAGGAATAGTATAAAGCAAAGAATGAGTAGAGGAATGTGATTATTTCTAATCTGTAGTGACTGGAGGGCTGGATGACCAATTGTGTTAAGTGACATCATGTCAGAAGCATAACTGTGTCGAGGCATCTTCTAGGAAGCAGCCTTCTGCATCTGCTCAGTAACAGCACCTTGCTAGATGATATACTGATATTATTCCTTCTTTCAGCTTGAGGGGAAACAAAAACTTTCAAATGTTGTAGTTTTGTTCTTGACTACTCTATTTTTAAAAGAAATCCAGCCCACCTCCAAAACACTCAAAGAAGCCAAACCCCCAAGCCTTAATGCATGTAAGGAGATATTTCATAACTAAGCATTACTAAACAGTCTGGTGCCTATACTCACTGTGAACAGGGAGTCACATAAAAGGGTTGAGAAACCTGTTTTGAAACCTGTTCCATGGGGCTCGGCAGGAAGGGGCATCTCAAGGAAGTTTCAGGAAGTTCCACCTGAATATGTGGGAGAACCTCTTTACTGTGCAGGTGATTGTGCACTGGAACAGATTGCCCGGAGAGGTTGTGGAGTCTCCCTCACTGGAGGTATTCAAGAACTGTCTGGATGTAACCCTGTGCCATGTGCTCTGGGATGACCCCCCACTGTGATTCCAACCTGACCCATTCTGTGATCGATTTTTGGTATAGTTAATTGACTAAACCAAAGTTTAGTCAATTAACATAATTATTTATGTTAATTAACATTATTTATGTTAATTAACAATTAACATAAATAGGCAGGACAAGTGAACAGAAAAAAGCTCTCTGCTCTATAAAATTATTTTTAAAAAGAATTTAACATACACCTGTAGTTCAACAAAGCAGAAACTTGCTTAATTTACAAAAATTTACAAAAAACATGCTCAAATCTTAATAAAATAATTTGGCCTGAAGCATGTGCTCTATACCTTCCTGGCTAGACGTGCATTTTGCAGACTCAGAGTATGTGTGAATCACTGGGCTGTGTAAGAACCAGGAACAGAATGACATTGGTGCTCTAACCAGAAAACCATGTCTGTCCTGGAAAGTGTGTCACTTCTAAATGAACCAGTGGGGGTAGCTGCCTTTATATTATATAGAACTTAAGGTAGGTGTGCTGTGCAGCCATTCACTATGAGGCATTTAAAAAAATAAAATGTTCCAAGTCTAAGCAACAGCATAGGGGGCATGTCCTTTTCAGTATTGTTCTTCCTGAAAGTTTCTGTACTAGATTTCTCTATTTTCTTTAAGACAAGAGCTGTGTCAAAGACTTAGAAAGCATTGTTACTCTATGCATTTTACTAGCAGAGAAGCAGCTGTTCTGAGACAAGCCTCGGGTGGCCCATGTACAAACCATGGGATGTTTGGTGAGGTTAAAGGCAAGTGCCAAAGGACTGAAAAATTGGTATCAGTGAGGATTCACAAGCAGCTTAGCTGAGAAGCGATGAGGTTGCTGGCCTTAATGTAACAAATGACTTAAGCAGCTGTCAGGTTTTAAGTATGTGAGGTTTTTTGTTTTGTTTCCTATGAACATCCTTAAGTACTTTGCTGGATTAGGATCCTGGCAGGACTGAAACCCTGGATATCTTTGCATGCTAAGCAGCATAAATTACAGTAAGAATTTCTTTGAGTTTACAGTTTTTCCTTAAGTTCTGTAACGGAGTTATACTATTTCCTTTTTGGCTGTTCCTGCTTCTTCTAGTGCTTGAAAGAGTCTGCTGGGTTTTATGATATTTAAGTTTCTACATTTTCTTGCTATTAGATAAGCAAAGTTGTTTAAAGAGCTTGGAGGGGATCTCAACAAACCCCACAAAACTAAAACCAATGGAAAATACTCCTCTTACAGAGCTTTGAGGCTGTCCATAGAGAGAATTTGTCGTCTTGAACAAATAATTGCGGAGAATGAATTATTTGTTCTGGCCTGCAAAAAAAAAAAAAGAGTTTGAGAGCTATGTTTGCACTTAGCATAAAGACAAAGATAAAGCATGTCTAGAAACAGCTCAGTTGAGCTTAGCTTGGCTGTGAGAACTCACAATTAACAGCAAACCATCATAAATGATGTATTAGCTCTTCTACAAAATGAGTGCTGTTGAACTTGATTCAGCTTATGGTTCATGATTGTATTACGCACCTCTGTGTCTCAGTGATGATATCTTTCTCTCTTGTGAAGTTTCTTCATGCTGTTTTTATATATTATTGAAGGAGGAATTTGGAGACTGGATGGCAAATACTGGATGCCATGAATTTTTCAAAATGTATTGGGTTTTTTTTGCCAGAACTAGCTGAATTAATTGGCTAATAATAATAAAATGACTTTTCAGCATGGAAAAACATTTTTTTTTCTGGCTGATGAGAAGAAAGCTGAACCAAGGCTGAGAGAGCTGTCATGGTTCAGGCAGCAGGACCTGGACTATACTTGCCCAGTTTGTGCTGTTATAACTTGCAGATTTACTGTTCTTCTAAAACAGATTTTTACACATTGATTGAGGATTTCCTTTGGCTTGAAGGGATGGAGAATATAGCAATTTTTCAGTGCAGAGTGGGAGTGTGTTCCAGCTGTAGGTCCTCTGTCTGCCTGGCTAATGAATCCATCTGAGGTAGATAGACTTCAGCCGTCTTTCCAATACTGAATACTGAGCCAAGGAAGAAACCAAAGAGGATATGATTTCAGAAAGAATTTTACTTAATTAAAAAAAAAAAGTAGCCTGTTTAGCAATTAAATGCTGTTCTTTTGGAAATGAGCACTTTCTGCTGTTCCTCCAGCTGGATAGATATGAACTTGGAATTACAAAAGCATACCAAATAAGCTGGCCCCCAAAATATGATACTGGCTGTCTCAGTCACAGCACAGACTTGACTATTATTTTGAGGTTGCATAGGTTTTCCAAGGGCTGAATTGGCCCATTCATTTCTCTTCTAAAAATTCCATTTTTTGTAATGAAACATTATCTCGGCTTTCATTCTTTGCTCCAGTGGACGTAAAAGGAGTTTAGTCTATTTTCAGCATTTTGTCAACTGTTAGCAAAGAGTAAAGGCTTCAGTTTAATACTATCTGATACTTCAGTGGTATCCAAATTTGCAGGTTTCAGTGTTCACAAATACTGTAAAATAAGTAGAGCAATGCACCATTCATCCCCCTCCTTGTGAGCTTATTAATTCAATGATGGTAAATGTCTCTTGGAGCAATTCTTTGACCTTAGTTCTGATAGTTTGTCTTTGTTCAGGTTACTGGGGGGAGAGCCTGTGGGAGGTGTATCAATATGGGCAACATGTATGGAATTTGTTTATTTATTTTTCTTTTGGGAGAGGTGTCTGCACTCAATGCAGTATGGGAGGCAAGGTACCTATGCAGGGCTAAAGCATTTACTAATCTCTGACTCTCTTCTCTGCAGGCCTGCAGTGGGCAGAAATGCACTCAACAGTCCTACAGATAGCTTGAAAAAGTGGCTTGTAGGATAAATGTCTGCTTGTTTATTAGGGTGGATTAAAAGACAGGAAAGTAAATGTCACTTCTAAGTACTAAGCTGTGCAGCTATTCTGTGTAAAACAAATTGAACTTTACATCTATATAGCATTAGTGCACTGCCTTCTTTGTCCTTGATTTATAGTTTTGAAAAAACACTTTTAAGCCTTAATGTGAGAGTTTCTGTAGTTGCATAATTAGAAGGAAGAGTTTATGCTTTAAAAGGGAAGGGATTTTTCTTTTCCACGTTTTGGTTCGTATCATTACTTTTTAAATTACTTAAATGTACTTGTAACTGTTACAAAATGATGTGAACACCACAGTCAAAATCTGTCTTTGAAAACAAACATTGCCTCCATTCAGTGATGAGGATATCTGTTCTGTTTTCTTTAAGTCAGACTATTTTGATTATGGTAGCAATTAATATGATGTTTTGACTAAAATCAATTGACATTTCATGATTAGTTCATCTTTTGTGTGATCGAAGGTCTCTTAGTACACAGCTCACAGTAAATAGTTCCTAAAAATTATGGATAGAGTTGCAAAATTTTTGTAAGAGCAGCTAAATGTTTCTCAGCTTTATGTGAAACATCTTCAAATTATTTTGATTTTAAAATTTATACTTTGTATACCCTAGTTAATAGTAAGAACAGAAAGCATTGTTTTGAACTAGCTTGTTATTGATAAATCCCTAATATTTACACAAAGTTTAAATTATATATCCTGCAGAGGCTTTTCTGAATCATACGGTTAGTTTCATCCTGTGCTCTGATCCTACAGGAAAGCAGCTTTTCGCTTTCATTTTATGGTCCTATGCTGCAAGATAAAAACTAGTGCATGGGGGGAAGGAAGTGTAGTATTTACCACTGAGTTTCTGTGTAGGGCAGTGGTACCCAGAGGTGCTGCATTTCCCCAGGTGTGGTTTGCTGTGTTGTGTATGCTGAATTCTAGTTCATTTCCCCATCAGAATAGAGTGTAAAAATTTCAGAGAAAGTGCAATATCTGGAAATTTATATTAAAAACCTTGGACCATAGCATAGCATTTTAAGACTCCAGCTCTCTATGGCAAGAGGAGCAAGCCATATTTTCAACTGGCATAACCTGGCACTGCTCCATGATTGCCATCTCTTGTTGGCATCCATGCTGTCCTCCAGTAAAACAAATGATGTTGATTCACTGTAGGTTATGTTCCTAATGAATCTGTATTACAAAATTGTGCTTAGCTTCAGAAAATTAACTTTCTAATTCATATGTCAAATGTGTGCCTTGTGTTATCTTGGAATCCATATATTTGACCCAGAAAATAAGTGTTTGTCAAACTCAGAAAAGATTTTTTGTTTTTGTTGTACTTTGTTTATTTGAAAATCTGATCTCTTGAACCTGCTCTTATTTCTTGAGATTTATGGTTCTTCAGCATCTGCTTCATGATACCTACTTGCATGTAGAAGAAAAAACTTTTTGAAGACTTTTTCACTAGAAAAAATGTGTCTGTGATTTTTAGCTGGCTTCAGAAGGCATATGGACAACCACCAACAGATTAAACAGGTAGAAAAATATCTATTCAAGGACTTTCCTGTAATCAGGAACAAGCCATTAGGAAAATATTGTGAAGAAGTCTTTGAGGACTGACTGGGTTATTTATTTTTCTAGGTGCTACAGTTGGGGAAACCAGCCTGTTTAGAGTTTTCGTTTAGAAGCCAATTTGTTCTGAAAGATCAGGATCTGAGTAATTTGCAAATGTCAAGTTTTTTCAGATAAGGAAACTACACTGTCAAACACACACTGCATATAGGACTTGAGCATGCCTTTTCAGTCCAAGTGCAAGGGAGTTTAAAGTGTTTGATTGTACCAATAATGGACTGGCCTTTTGGTATTTAATTTTTTCCAGCTCCTGTTTGTTACAGGCCAGGTAAAGTGTTTCAGGATGGATGCCTGATTGTTTTAAAAGCAGTATTCATTATGTGTCACAAAAATCATTTTGATATTGTGATGGAACAGGCAAATGAAAGGGTTGACGTCAATCCCTGCCACAGCAGTGACAGCCTGAAAAGTGTTCTCTTGTTTCTTGAACTTGAATCTTTATCAGTACCACACTAAAATGTAAGCAGTTAGAGTAGGCATAAGCCAGCTCCTGGGAGTCTGTAGCCACTAACACCACGTCAAGCTAAAGAAAAAGTTACATTTTTCTTTAAAAGCCATGATGTTTAATGGCAGTCTGTGTCTCGGAGCCTAAAGAATTTGTCTACTGGATTCTGAAACTCCTGTTTCAAAACATAGCATTGAAATGACAAATTTACTTCTTTCCTGTTGGAAAAGGCTTTTTTTTTGTTTGTTTGTTTCTAAGTTGTTTAGAACAAAGAAAAGGAAGATAGAATAACCAACCCGTGCTGGAAACGTTTGTTTCCTTTGCTGCTTTTATTAGCTATCTGCTCTGGCGTACTACATCAAGGTGCAGATGTGCTAGAGACTGCATTTACATAAATGCTTGAATTTTTCTGCCAGCACTGTGGTGGTTCATATTCAAGACAGCACAGGCAAGCAAAGTCACTGTTATCTCTGGGGCATCCCAGGAAAGCAGAGCTGGATAAGGTGAAGCAAATAGTAGTGAAGATGGTGATCTGGCTGCTTTAGTCCCTCTACACACAATGACTGCACATTTACATGAAATCCATCAGAAAGGTCTGAGGGGCTGCAATAGCTCTACTGAGAAAAGAAAGGCAGAAAGTGAGCTCAAAACCCTCTGTATAGTGATTTTTGCTTATTTGATCCCTTGTGTCTCAAGAAACATGCTTACCTTTGATTTTTTTAGGTCTGATTTCTCTCCCTAGCAGTTTCTCCTTACTCTCCCACAATCTACAACTATTCTGCCAAATGAAAATAAGAAAATATACTGTCTATACTGAGGAAGTGGTTTCCTTGGAAATGGTGACCATATGGAAACTATAAATGCTGATACCAAACCTATAGTTGATTGTACGGATGTGGGCACTGTAAAAAAGGCAAATGGGTTCTCTTTGCTTGCTAAAGGGAAAAATCTTGGTGCTGCCTAGGCTTTTTGCCAAGGTGCAGCCTGAAGTAAGATTATTTTAGGTGTATGATGTGAGAGAGCTTTTAGTCCCTTGCTGTTTTATATAAGGCACTTGTAGGAACATGGCTATGAAGTCTGGTTTGGTTTCATAAGTTTTGTGGACTTGTAAGAGAAAAGGTGAGTGCATATTTTGACAATTGAGCATGGAACAGGGCTTCTAGTTCTGCCTTCAGCTGTGAGTTGGTCCTGACATGGCTACTGTGGTGTCTGGGAAAACACAAGCCAGATGCTGCTCTTCTTGTTCCTGTTGGTGCTGGTGAGGGGGTTTGACAGCTTGAAGTGGCCAGAGGAGCAATTGCTGGCAGAAGAGTGGGAGGCAAAACTTGGCAGACTGCAGTCCTGGTACATGTAGAGCTCTGCCTTCTCTGCATTCTCCAAGTGTTCTTGCTAACCACCAGAGACCTTCTTGCTAGCCCTGAGTTACAGTAGTGATTTAATATAAACATGGTGTTGCTTTGCATCCTCAGAATGTAGATTTATGAACATGAGGTGGATAAAAGGTTGGAGTTAAAAATGTTAGGCTATGGCCATGATGTGTGGCACTGTTAAACACCAGCGCAGAGTCAGTGAGGAGCAGAGCTTTATGCTTGTTTCTCAAATGAGAGTTGCTGTTGAAATTGTTATACTTTTACCTTATAAGGTATAAGCTTTGGTACTTTTACATCCACTTTATTTTTTTTACCTGGAACCTGCACTTTGATGTAAGTTATGAAATCAGTTAATCAATATATTTCCTTTAATGGAAGAATTGGGAATGAATATTCAGCAGCTGTAATAACGTTCTGGAGTTTGCTATCTAATAGAGATGAAATAAAAAGCAGAAGCTGATTAGAATTCCAGAAAATGGGATATTCATCTATTTATAGGAATTTGAGTCTTTGTATGCCAGATTTTGTAATTTAATGCTCAGAACATCTTTGATTTTAAGCACTTCTGGAGAAATCATTAAATGAAGGAAAAGTAAAAAGAGTGTTAAAAGAGCCAAGTTTTGTTGATTTGCAAAAGAAAAATGTCTCCAACGTGAATTGTTTAGTTGAAGGATGCATGAGTAAAATGGAACACTGTGCTGTGTCTGAAATGTGCTCTCATTGTGAAAGCATTGCTCCATGCCAGGGACTTACTGTCTCCAACACAGCCTGATGTGCTAAGCAAGAAACGTAGGATGTAATGAGACATTTTCATGTTGCATCTTTGCTTATTTTTCAGACCAGGTTATAGTCCTTTTCAACCCAAGTGCTTCCACAGAGAAGATTTTTTTTCATATCTATTAACCTCTTCCAGTGTTGGATGCTCTTGCCTCTCCTGTTTCTAGCTCCTAAATGTATGACTTGGGAGAGCATTTGTAGGACTTGTGAAATAAAGGTGACCTCTGGCCACTGAGAAAATGTGGAAAAAAAAATATTGCCAGACTTCCACTTCTGTGGATATGTATTAACCAGCTCCTGACCTCGTGGGAGACCTGGAAAGCCTCAGAGTTGTTCTACTTTGTGTTTGGTTCTGTTAAAAATACTGTGTATATATTCTTAAAAAATCTAAACATGTATGAATTATGCAATTAGAAGCTGTTACAGGGCAACATACTCAACATCTCCTGTGGAAACCTTGCCTGCTCTTTTATTTAGCTAAGTGTTGCCACAGTAGAAAACAACGTTAAGGGTTTTGACAGAAAAAAGCCTCAAAAAAAACCCCTAACTAAGCAGAGCTTGATGATCTGTGAGCAGAGTTGGGCTAACTAATCATGGTGCCATTTTCTAGCTGATGTGTTCAACTGACCTGTAATTTTTGTTAATTTTAATGTTAATGCAAATGCAGTGCATCTGGTTTAAGGTGGAGGGAATTGTACTCTACTTTGGTGTAATCTCACTGTGCTCTGCCTCTTGGCAAGGGATGTTCAGGTCCTTCATAAATAATACCTGTAAATAGAGTCCCTTTCTAGCCATTCATGTCCTTACGTGCAATATGGGGACAGTGCTTCTGCTCAGGACAGTGGGGATTGGCAGTAAATAAGGGTGAGGACACGAGTTGTGAGCCTCAGCATTGCTGCCTGTACCATCTGAGAGGAGATGATGTCAAGTGACTCATCCTAGGCCAAGTCATTCTTTCCAATCGTTGCTCTTATATTTTCTTGGCAACAGTACTGGCCACATTATTAGGCCAGCTTGGCTGTGCTGTCACTGCTGGTGTGAGTGGCCCACAGAGCTGTGCTCCCAACTGCTTGGACAGCTAATGCACCCATTACAGCTTGGCCCAAGGGGAAGGAAAGAGCTTAGGGAAAACTGAAGAGCAACACTGACTCCTCCTGCCTCCTCCACTTTAGTGCCTTCCAACTCTTTCTGCTCCAAGCAGCCTATTCTGAAAAACTGCTCAGAAATATGTATATTTTGTACATTCATTTTTCCTTTTCAGTACTGCTTGCTGTAGTTTTGATGTGTAGCAACTTTACCAGCAATGCAGCTTGAATGCCTCAGTTCCTCTAACATCTCCTGTTTGGCTGTCAGGGAGAATTTTGGGACTAGAAAAATCTGAGAATTCTTTCATTTGGAGAACTCTATTTTAGTGAATTAAGTTATTAAAAATGTGGATCCAAATTCACATAATTCATTATCTGTGGATTTTGTCATCTGTGACTTTTTATTTTAATAGTTTAGGCTTCTTGGTTGATTTCAAGTGCCATGAAAAGTATTGCCATTATTCTACACTCTTTACTAGATGGAGGACTGGTTTGCAGTCTGGTTTAACTCAGTGCCTTTCAGGCGTGTGGAAAAATCAGTGGCAATTAACTGTCAGGTGTTTCAGAAGGTCATGTCATGTATAAAGGATGTAAGTCCATGCCACTTCCTTGTGCATCAGAGGGAATGTCAGTAGATATGTTTAGTCTGACAGCAGGAGGGTGGACAAGAAAAACATTGTACCAAGAGGTGTAGGTCAAGCAGAGGTAGCAACCAGGGACTCAAAGATCAGAGTATTCTTTTTAAGGTCTAGAACACTTATTACTACTTGTATTACTACAGCATCTAAAAAAGTATTTCAAAGGTAGGGGATTTTTGAGTTTCTGTAAATTATTGCTTTGTTGAATTTGGCCTAGCTTAGTGTCACTGAAAATCTGGGCTAACATTTCCTTAATATATTTGGTTCTCGTAGAGCTAAAAATTAAAATAATAAGTATTTTATAAGAAGATGAAGGTAGCTAGCAAAATATGGAACGAGTATTGAATTACAGAAAATAGCACCTGGAGCCATTGAGATGCAGACCTTTCTTTAGGAATTCAGGAGTTGTGTTTAGGAGGTCTTTTGAACCATCTGGCAGGCACCTTTGGCTACATAGCACCAAATGACAGCTACATTTATAACAGTCTAGTGGTGGCAAACTGGTCTTTTGACTAAATTCATCATTACAAGCAGCCAGCCTGGATTCCTTGCTCGTGAAAGTGAGGGAATATGTAAGAGTAGGAAGGGTTTCGTTGTGCCAGCAGCTTTAGAGGAATTGAGGTAGAAAAAAAGAGTAGTCCATTCAAATACATCCTTTGAATACAGATGCTGGCTACACTTGGTATTTTCTGTAGTGTCTTGCTTGTGGTCCCCTAGCAAACCTTTACTGGCTGGCATAGGCAAGTGCAGCTTGCCTATTAAGCTTAGCAGGAACTGTGCTTGCTGAGCTTGGCCCTCTGCCTGTAGAAAATTAAATGTGTTGGCAGGTTAGCCAGAGGATGGTGTTCTTCTATTTGGGGTGCTCGGCACTTGTTCTGAGACATTCTGGGCTTGCGGAAGACAGAAATCCTCCAGAATCAGGCCTAGCCAGGAGGGCTCAGACAAATTACCTCCTCCTTCTTTCCCTCTGTGTTAAATGCTGAGAAGCCTGAGAACTGTGTGAAGCACGGTCTTTGGCAGGCTCAGCATGCACAGTAGCCTTTCCTGTACCTTGGACTTCATGTTCCTGTCTATAATAATGAGAACTTATGATTTCTTTTTCCCTTTTATGACGCAAGGGTCTGATAAGGGACAGCAAAGTCAGGGCTTCATCTTTTTTCCTCCAGGTGTGCTGGTTAGACTAGTAGGTATACAATGGGGATTGTAACATATCCTTGTGCCTGCACAAGCCCTTCAACAACTTGAAAAGAACAGAAGAATGTGTAAAAAGATCCTCAGAGACTTTTTTGAGTTTTGCAATGCAATCATTCTCCCTTCTTCTGGGCTGTGTCTGAGTCTCAACCTGCACTCCTTTAACTTGTTCTTCATTAGATTATTCTTCTGAATCCACCTTTTTGAGGGAGGCTGGGATTTCATAAATTAGAAATCCACCAGTCTCCAAATGTCTTGGGACATTTAATCCTGTTTTGGAAAGTGGTAGGCACTTAGTAGTATAAATCCCATCACAAATAAATGGGATTCGGAATTGCTAATGTGTAACTTTTTATTTAAATGGAGATTTGGTATCCTACTAGCATATGGTCCTTTTTTAAAAAAAAGTCACTTTGTGTGTTACTTGAAATTGTGCCTAAAATAAAGCAGTTCTATGTGATGTTTGTTACTAGCATTCCTGACGTTGTACAATGGCTTACTTTTGAAGTGGACAGAATTGTATTATCTGGAGTTACAACACTTCACTATCTTAGAATGTTTACAATAAAAATCTGATGCTGACAAGTTTTGTGGAGTACATTTATTCTTTTGCTGTGGATTGAACAATTGATTCTGAAAGATTAAAATGCCCCACCTGCCTCCTTGCACACTTCTGTTTTGCCGTGTCAAACAATATAAAATGAATACTGCACTTCCCTCTATCTAATTGAATAATTTACTGTAAATAGCTGTCATTTACTTTAGAGCAGTGGGGGATCATTAGCCAAATGGATGTGAGTAAGTCATGCCTTTAATGCGTTAGAGGGGCCTAAAACGGAATCATCTAAATGGGACCATCAATACAGCATGCTGAATTAAGTCAGAGGCACTTAAAGCTTTAAGTCCTCTTTCTTGTAAATTACATGCTCCCTCGGCAGGAAGGTAATCAAGAACTTGCACAAAATATGTCATCTTTGTTTCAAAGCTTTATTTTTTAATGAATAAAATAGTGCAATTTATATGACATGATTAGTAGGTATAACTGTGTTTTGGATTTCCCTTGTTTTAATTACATCCCTTCCTTAATGATTGAAGCCTTCTTGCTTGCAAGCAGCTACTTGTGCTGACTAATACTGACTCTATTCTGTGAATAAGTAAGATAAGCAGGTAATGAAATACATTTTCATGACTTTTATGGGTATATGACCTGACAATTATTTGCAGAATCTGGTATTTTGTATGTGCAATTTTAGAAAAGTCCCAGTCAATCTTAACTCCTAAATGTGCAATACGCTTTTGGCTTCTATCACTGCTGAACTCAGTGACAAGGCTGTTGGGCACTTCGATGTGCTTTTGCTCATTGACTCCTCCTGGCCCCAGCTAGTTTTTCCATTCAGTTTTGTGTTATCCTGGAAAAGGTTGGTCTTTGGCTAAGAAGCCAAACTTTCAAGGACATTCTAACAGGAGGATGCAATTGTCTTGAGGTGCGAGAATTGATGTAAAAATTATTGCAGATTATTTTATCCTTGGTAATTTGTATTATCCAGCAGAATTTTCCTTTTGAAGTTTACTGAGGTCCATTCAACCTCAAACATTCTGTGGGTATCCTCTTTAGCTACAGAGACTTTGTGGGAAAAAGTGGCACATGTTTTACAAAAAAAGCATTTCATGTCTGAGTTTTGACTTTGCAGTTTTATTCTTCTAATTTTTTTTAGGGGCTCTCAGATGTTAAGCTTCCTGACCTATTTTGCCAAGTTTATTTCCTACTATCTTTCCCTTTTTAGTCACCTCCTGTCAGTAGTCAACCACTTCACATTTTTTTTCCCCTAAAATCTATTTTTGTGCCTTTAGACATTCCACTCTCACATGTATGAAGTCTTCAATTCCTAGAACTAAATTTTGGCTGATGTTTTAAAATCAACTTGAGGTTCAAGGACTGTAAAAAGGTGGCCCTCCCCCCCCATTGCAGACATAATCTGTCCCTGCACTCAAGAGAGTTGAAGAATTTGATACACCATCACTTCAGAATATGAAGAGAGGTTAAATAAGTTCCTGTGTAGTTGTGAGGAAGATGGTGACAAACTTTATTGTGGAAAGCAAGATGATTTCTGTATTTTCATTCCCTAGTTGTAACCACTGCTCTATGTTTCCTGTAAGTGATTATTTTTTTCCCCACCCCATCTTACTGAAATGGGTTTTTTAAAAGGTGAATTCATCTTGTGCTTTGAAACTTTTCAGAATTTGCTTATGAACTGCTTTCACTTTTATTGAATGAGTCATGAGTAGAAAGCTCTGTAGATCTACCATGAGTAATGCTTAACATTTTCTTGGGTTCTCTTATAGAAGACTATTAAATTAAAAGAATAATCTGTTTTTTGATATCTTAATGGACAATTAGGTGGCTGGGACTCAGAACTGATTTACATTTAGCACTGCAGTAATTTAAATTTTTTCCTTGCATGTTCATGTTTCTGGTCACAGCACTATCTTTAAATAAAGATACTTCATTTTCTGGGACTGCTGTACAAGTACTGGTTCTGCTTTTGCAAACAGTTTTCTTGCTTGTGTCTGTAATGACAGTAGCTACCAGAGCTGGGTAATGTACATGAGCTTCAAATTACCTATGTAACATTCCAGGTATGGTAAAGAATATAGATATGTGCCTTCAGGATTCTGTGCTTTCATCTGAGCACTGAGAGAGGTCATGGGGTGTTTCCATGAAACCTCAGTTCTGAGTCTTGTTTGGATAATGTGTCTAAAGAAAAACTGCTCTGTGCTGTTGGAACAGGTTGTTTGCAGGACTGCTCAGATGGCAAATCCTTCCTCTGGGATACCAAGGTGCTGGCACATCAGTAGATGAGTGTTGGCAATACCTATAAAGTTATTTGACATGGCTGACCCTTAAGTATTTACTGGTATAATGTAAGTGTAATTGGCACAGGCAGTTCTTTGAGTCCAGCTGATGTAAATGTTGGATTGCTGATAGCATCTCTAAACTTGGGCACACTGAAAATAATGAAAACTGTATTTTCAGTTGGAATGTACACTCTGCCACCCGGAGGGACTAGGAACATGTCTGTTTTCTTGCTGAGGCCAATTATTGCCTTCAGTCATGGTGGCAATATTGGGAGATGATGGGTGTTTAGAAATGAGCAGTTTGCTGAGGCCAATCACAGTAAATAGCAGTGTCTAAAAATCTTAACTGTGTCTAGAGGTGGTAGGTGGAAAAATGCTGGTAATTTAATAGTGAAATGAGATCTCTGGAGGAATTTGGTGTTTACTTGGCTACTCCTGCAGGTCGGAGATAGTTTGGTCCACAGTCCACATGTAACATTAGAAACAAGTACAAAGATTGAAGTTTACAGGCAATGGATCGGCATGGTGACCTCTGCTAAGCTGTGATGCATTCACAGCTGAAATGGAAGTTCATGGAGAACTTTGACACTTCTTTGTTCTTAATAATCTCATGTGTCTGGAGGGGTTAGTAGTGCGGAGATTTGCATTGGAAAGGATTGAACACGCTGCTTTTGAAATGTCAGTCTAATGTGTATCTCTCTGACCTTCAGTGAAACAAAGTTCTGTGGCATAGTCATAAATAACTGCAAAGCTCAAGTCAAAGTTGAGGATAAAACCCCCATGGTCACCGTTATATTTTTCTATGGGGAGCAAAAATGAAGTCTGAAATCTGAGCACTCCTGAGCCTGCTGATTAGGAATTCATTGAATCTGGCTGCTAACAGCAAAATCTTGGCTCTGGAAACTTTACTTCCAGCTAATTCCAGTGTATGTGTCTCTACTTGTGCCATCACAAACTGTTACAACTGCATGATAATAAAGGGAAATATTTATCAAAATACTAGCAGTCTTCTGCAATGGAACTTGTACTATTTAAAAGATAATTTTTCTTTTGTTTCAATATCACTTTTTAGACATGAGAACAAATAATGCAGCCATCCTGGAACAGAGAGTGTAGTAGTTCATTGTGTACTCAAAATGTGTGTGCCAGATCCTTTCATCATGGGTTATGGAACATCAGCTAAGCACCACAGTCAGTTACTGGAGTTCAGCTGATAAATGTTAAGTTGCTGAACTCCTGTAATTTCCTATGTATAGAGTAGTTACCAGTGTGAAAGAAGACATATGTCATAACTTGTCTACCTTCCAAATTTGGGGCTTTAGTAATTAAAAGTTCTGTGACACATAGTTACTGTTTAAATTATCAATGTCCCTACAGAGTTACCATACTTGTAGGAATGGTGCTATCATATATATTACTCAGTATTTCTCTAAACTGATGGGCATGTTGTATTCATTCTACAACATGGCTGGACTTTAAACAAAAGACAAAACCCCTAAGGCTTAACACAAAACTCTTTGCTCTCCAGTAATATTTTTTTGTCCTTGCACTCACTGTAGGTGGCAAACACTGGAGCTTTCTTTCTTATTTTCACTGAATCCTTAGTCATACATGCTTTTAATGGATGGACATATCTCTGGAAAAGGGCATTCAGTTGTGTTCTGTCGGGACCACCATTAATGTTGCAAGCTCTCAGATGTGGCATAGTTCTTCATACATATATCCATCAAGATCCAAACTTCAGTTGCTAACAAAAAAAACCAAACAACTCCTCTCCTTATGTTTCTTACTCTTTTGTTGCCTAGGCCCCCTTCCTTGGCCCTTGCACACTAAAACTTTAACCTATGAAGTAGGAAGGGGAAAAAATGTTAAAACTCCAAAATGAACGTTATGAACAAAAAATACAAAACAAAAAAGCTCCAAAGAAAACTGTACCCTGCACAGGGGCAGGAGTTGGATTGAATGATCTTGAGGGGTCTTTTTGAACTCAGCAAATTCTATGAACTCCATTGCAGTTTGCATCTTTGTCAGGAGGGGAAATGGAGGGGCAGGCACTGATCTCTTGTCTTTAGGGAGCAGTGACAGAATCCAAGGGAACATCATGAAACTGTGTCAGGGCAGGTTTATGTTGGATATTAGGAAAACATGCTCACCCAGAGGGTGGTTGGGCACTGTAACAGATGAACGGACTCCTCATGACAGTGGTCACAGCACCAAGCCTGCTGGAAGAAGTTCAAAGTTTCGGACAAGGCTCTCACGGACATGTTGTGATACTTGAGGCTGTCCTGTGCAGGGTAGGGAGCTGACTTTGAGCCTTGGGGTCCTTTCCAACTCAGGATGTTTTATGATTCTAACAAAAGCTGCTGTTACATTAGGTAATACCACTTGAACTTTTTTTGCTTGGCCTCCTGGAGCACAAGAATGCTCTTGATGCAAAGACTGAGTGCAACAAGTTGACTGGAAGTAGGCTTTGCGCTTCCTGCTGCAACACACAACTTGATCTCTGATGCAAATCTAATGTGTGTAGGCTGTGGAGTGCCCCATAACCTTTAGCTTTGCTAGGAGTTTCTGAATGTGCTTTGCTCATGTTACACCTGCCCCTGAGAGGATGGGAATAATCCTACAGAGCAGTATTGCTTCTAGCCCTGCTGGGGATTCCCTACCTGTGTTATTGCTACAGCTATTTGGCTCCTCCACATTTTTTGTGAGAAGGACAGAGGAAGAAGTAAATGTCTGATTGGATACACTTTGGCAGTGGTTCAAAACCATAAATGCAATATTTTCTCCTCACAAATAGAAAAAGTCCACTGCTGCTTTATTACTTGTACTTTATGTAGAATTATAATGACTAGGCAGCATAGTTCTGCTGGCAGGATATCTTGAATCTTTCATTGGAGTTTATTAAAGGAAAACAAGAAATAGAAGCTATACTCAAATTTTGGCATAGGCTCAATGTTCTTGTTCTTTTTATGTATAGGTAATTTCACAACATCTCTGGCTTTATTTCCCCCCCCAGCTTTTAGGAAGTTTGTCTACTAGGTTTGCTGTGCCTGTCTAGAAGAGGCAGGCTTGAAGGGAGAGACTGCAATTAGTGTGGAGATGGCCCAGTGGGAGGGAATCATTGTTCAGAGAGTTGGAATCTATGAGAGTACATAGCTCAGCCACATGTGCTTTAAGTGTTCCTTGGTGTGTGTTTGTTTATTGCCCAGTTGGACCTCCTGCTCTTGCGTTCTCTTGAGTTTATTAGCAAGCAATAATTCTGATCTCTTGCCTACTTTCTTCCATTTTAACTTTTCTGTAGTTCTCTGATGTCCTTGTTTTTCTTTCCCCCAATATGTAGAAGAAAGGGGAAAAAATTATGCTGAACTTATAGAAGTAGCAAATTTATTACTAATTCAAGTAGAGGGGTGATTTAATGACTAGAGATAACACAATCACAAATGGCCAAGAATACCTAACATTTAGATAAATGCGTTTATCTGTACTGATTTAAGCTGTTTTTGGGGCTTTCAGAGTTATGACAAAAAAAGGAGCAATTTGATATTAACTCTGTAAAATGATAATCACTGCTGGGAAATATTGTGAAAATACCATCACTGTTTGCCATGTAATGCCTTGTGATACTTCCAATAGAGACTTGGCTAGTGTGGGCTATGACCTGAGTTAATAATATTGTTTTGCTCAGCTCTGTGAAAATGTCAGATTTTTTTTTTTAGAGGAATATTGATGTAAATAAAAGTGTCTTTCAGACTGTCTGACTAACTGGAACGGATATTAAGATGAAATCCTTTTATTACAGAAAATGGATTGTACACAGAAATGTGCAAATATATTATTGTCATGTTTCCTTGCAGTGAGTTATTTGTGTAGGTCCTTATTCTTTTCCTGTTGAAGTTGTTAAATACAGTGTTATTTTCTCTATGTATTTGTTTACAGTATTGAATACTGGAATATTTTGTTTCCATTTGTACTTGCACCATGTTTAAGTCACTTAATTGTTTCTCTATTTCCTGTGTCAATAGAGGACTTTCTTTTGCCTCCTTTAATTTTAAGACCCTTTTGGAATTTTTGCATGTTTGTAGGGGAAATAATGAATCTTGGCTGCAATTTTATTATACTTGGAAGACTCACGCTAATAACAGAAAACACTAGTATTCTGAAGGCATTTCTTCTGAGTAGTGTAGTCTACATTTGTAGAGCTGTAGGTTTGTACAGTCTAAGGTACAAAAACCTCCTATTTTCCTTTGTGCTCTACACAATGGCTGGTTGAAATAGCAGCCCTTTTATTTCTG
Organism: Dendrocincla tyrannina; assembly: GCA_035047865.1. Lineage (NCBI taxonomy): Eukaryota > Metazoa > Chordata > Aves > Passeriformes > Dendrocolaptidae > Dendrocincla > Dendrocincla tyrannina. The sequence goes on from JAWWMP010000165.1 coordinate 12,108,174, forward strand.
ATTTCTCCACGTGGATACTGGGGCAGAAGATCCTGCCTGCTGCTGAGGAGACAAGATGAAATCCTTTAGACTAACCATTGTGTCAAGGGTAGATGAGACCAAAGCAGGGGAGTTTCACTTGAATTAATTTACTGCCAGTTTACCCAAACCTTAGACCTCTAATACCAGACTGGGGTCCCCAGCACAGGAAGGACACAGACCTGTTGGAGTGAGTACAGACGAGGGCCATGAAGACAATTAGAGGGATGGAACACCTCTGCTATGAGGAAAGGCTGAGAGAACTGGGATTGCTCAGCCTGGAGAAGAGAAGGCTCCAGGGAGACCTCAGAGCAGCCTTCCGATACCTAAAGTGAGCCTACAGGAAAGCTATAGAGAAATTTTTTACAAAGGTATGTAGTGATAGGAGAAGGGGATGATGGCTTTAAATTGAGAGTAGGTTTAGTTTAGATATTAGGAAGAAATTCTTTACTGTGAGGGTGGTGAGGCACTGGAACAGGTTGCCCACAGAAGTTGTAGATAAGGCCAGGTTGAATGGAGCTTTGAGCAATCTGATCTACTGAAAAGTGTCCCTGCCCCATGGCAGGGGGGAAAGTGTCAGGGAGCCCCAGGTATGGCCTCAACTGCCCTTATTTTCACAGAGCTCTGGAAGGTTGAGGTGATGCCAACAGTGGGTTCCCATCGGTCCCCACCATGGTGTCCACAGACCCCTCCCCCCTCCCCTGGCCTCAGGTCAGCCCTGAGGCTGCAGACCCTTCCACTGCTCTGGTGGTGTGGTCTGGGCTGGGTTTGACTGCTGGTCTTGTGCTCACCTCAGGATTGTCTGCAGTCATCAGGTGAGGGCTCCTCCCATGGGCAGCATGGGGGCCCTCAGAGCCATGTCCAAGAGGTGCTGAATTTACAGCTGGTGTGTCCTTGATTGCTGCACTGTGTCTAGTCTTGGGGATGTAGGGAGAAAAAGGAAGACTTTGAGTGAAGTTATTCTTCAGCGTGATGGCAGCTGGGCATCTTGGAAGGGAAACCCTTGGTGCCACATGGAGGCCACAGATGCAGGAATTGCCATGGCTGAGAACAACCCACAGCGAAGCTGATCTGCAAACCAAATGGTGAAAGTCTGCTTTATTTGTTTCTCTTTAGAAAGATCTTTGAGCCCAAGAGACCAGGAACAGGGATACTCCTATTGTGCATGTTTGAATTGAGACTGGTGTTGCAGCAGGGGAGGTTGGCTACTTGGTTTAAGGAAATGGGAAAGCCCTATGCCATCTGTCAGAAAGCAAGGGAAGTGTAAATACCAATGACTTGTACCCCTCAGAATTTTATGACATTGACTTGCATTACTGCTGCTCTGAGAACTAATAAACACTTTTATATGGTGATTATTCTGCAGTGCATTAAAGATAAAATATGGCTCAGGAGTGCACCAATTTGACACCTATTATTCAGTTCCTGAATCTCAAAAGTAAATTCTTTTCCTCTGAAAATGCCTCTAAAATGCAAATTTCTAGAAGAGTGGCCACTAATCAGTTTCTTCCCATAATACTGCCATCTATAGAAAGTTTTGTGCCCCTTTCAGAAGGGGGAGATTTTAAAGACTTTAAGATATGGAGAAAAAAGAAAGTGATTATTCTCGTGACCTGTTCCCTAAAATAATTTTGATGAGTGGGAGAAAGAGAAGGGCATAACAGATTTTATGACTTCCTATCTGCTTATATTAAATATTTTCATAATGTAGTCCATGATGATGTAAACTCAATCTTTCTGGAGATTTTGGATCTAAATGGAAAATTTTGCCAATAAGTTTACTGTAGTGCATGTGATGATAGATCTCCTCCACTCGTAATCTTGGGGAAAGCTGGATTACCTGTGTAAACACATGTCCATGTGTTCTCTCCCAATGCAATCAGCACTTCTGGTTGCATTGCATGTGTTCTACTTAGTGTGTTTCCATCTGATCCATTAGTTAAACTAAAGATATAGAATGAGCAATCCAACATCTCTTGTTCTAAAAGTAAATTTTTGTGGTGGTCATAAAGAAAAAATTGTGCATGTTCAAGGAGGGTTTCAAGTCAGAAAGTGAATTAAGGAATGGAACTCTGTATGCAGAGGAATGGATCTGGCTTCAGTTTTTCTTTTCTTCCAACCCCAAGGATCTACACAGTAATGTTCCTTGTCAGAAATTTTCAGGATGATCTATTTGAATGGACATAAAGATTTATCTGTTTTTCCCCCTTCCAGTCCCCTGGATATTTCCAAGGTAAAGATGTGTAGAGGAAGGGTAAAATGAGAAATACTCAGAACACAAAAGAAGTAGTAGAAACTGCAGTTTGCATGAATGATTACATTAGATTTTATATATACTCCCACATATATTATATACTTAAAAATATTAGAATAGAAATTTATAATTAACATATAATAAAAATGTATATTTTTACAAATCTTAAACCATAAGTGAATATAATAAATTAAAATAAACATATGTCAACAAATATGTATTTTATATGTATTCAAGGACAGGTTGGATGAGGTTTTGAGCAACCTGATGTAGGGGAAGATATCCCTAGCCAAACCTGGAGGGGGTTGGAACTAGATTATTTTTAAAGTGCCTTCCTAGACAAACCATTCTATGGTATCATTAAAAGGGTTATTGTTAGAGATAGAGACTTGTTTAAAACGAGATCTCTCTGCAGAAAGCAGAGATAAGAGATGGGAAGAAATGTGCAATAAAACTCCTCTGTGGCTGAAAATGGATTTCTGCTTCAAAACGTACTCAAAGTGTAGGGCATAAACTATTCAGCAGTGCTTCCTCTTTGATTATTGGTTCTGCAACAGCAGCTACCATGAATGAATGCCATATGTAGTGCCTGTTCCCACCTTTCTCTGGTAGTTTTAATTTTGCATTCTAGGAGTGTGGTACATAGACCTGTGTGAATGATCCCATGCTAATACCACACATTTTAATGCATCATTTAAAGGACTCCTCATTATTTTTGCTCCTAGTTTTATGGTTTCTTAGATTTGTGACAACTAGCTGAATTCTGAATTGTCTTTTACTGTTGTAATTAATTCATGTCTATATAAGCCTCCTATAACATGAAATGACATGGGATCCTGAGTTTTCAAAAGGCTAGTGTGAAAAAGTTCTGATGGACTGGATCTGTTGCTGAAGGACAGAATGTATGTATTTACTTTCTAACCTATCACATAAATGCTGTCACAATTTTTGCTCTTAATTTGATTTGTGACATTCCATTAAGTTATTCTGTGTACAGGCGAATAACTAATGATTTCCAGACTCCCTGAACTGTAAAATAAGGGCAGGCTCTATTTGGCAGAACAGAAATTGTACTTTAGTACAGACAGGAACTGTTCATATTAATCAAGTGATATCTAGTCTGAAATGACTTTTAGCTAATGGCTTCTTATTCTCAGGTTAACTGTATTGCTTATAGATAGCATGCTTTTCTGATTCATATGATTATTAATAATCAATGGCTAGATGTGTGGATTTCTGTGTTTTTCTGAAAGAGAAATGATGCTCTTGATTGACCTTATTTTAAGATATTGTTAGCGTTGAAATTATGTTAGCGGTTAGAAGGGGAGTGGTGAAAGTACATGGATTTGCATTTGATTTCAACCTTTACAAGGGTGGGCATGTGTGACATGAATGAGCTCAAAAATGTGAATTGTGTGAAGTTTCAGGGCTTAATTATTAAAGACATAATTTTGTGATAGAACTTTAGGGCCATCAGAAGTAGAAAAAAGTGAGTCAGGCTTATTTCACCGTGAATACGTGTTGTTGCCATCATAGTTTTGGGCATGGATGTTGTTTCTAACAGAAGCCTGACTGCTGAGGTCCTTCTAATTTCTAGCTTGTTAAAGATAAGCTAACATGTTGGATGATGGGGAAGAAATTTAAATTGTGAGATTTTATAAGGTGTAATTTGTTTTCTTAGCAGGCTTAATATTTTTGTAGGCTGTTAAAATGCCATGTGGCCCTGTAGAAGCTGCTCTCGACTGCTAAACAAACTTTTTTAGCAAGGAGTTCTCCTAAGGCAGGAGGGGTTTGTTGTTGTGGAACAAGTGGGTTAACAGTTTACATCTGCATCACTCTATTAATGAGGCATTGCATGGTTTTCACAGGTGCTGCCAAGCCTCGAATAAGTCAGGATGAGGCTCCTCTTGTAACTTATGGGTGGGCTAGTTTGGCAGATTTTTAGGCTGCTTTTAGTTCTGTGTGTCAGTTACTGGCAAGGCCTGGTGCTTGTACATAAACAAGTTCCCTCTTCCTGGTTATGTGGTTTTTGTTTTGTGTGTGTGTGTGGTTTTATTGTTTTGTTGTGTTTTTTTTTTTTTTTGTTACGAATGATGCTTTTTCTGTGAGCAGTGCTTCCATGCTTTTTCAGGTGTGTTGCTTTGTTTTCTTCTGAAGCTCAGTTCTCTGAAATAAGCTTTTGGCTAACTGTCTTGGATGGGACTCAAAGGATGTTTGAGATCTGCTTATCTACGTCTGTCCAGTAAACATGAGGAAATAACATCCGAAAATCTAATTCACTGTTGACATGACAAACACAAAAATGCAGGACACTGAGACAGCTACCTTGAATACATCTAATTTCAGAAGTACGCATTGCTACCTACCAGAAGAATGAAACGAATTATAAGTCATCATATACAATTGCAATACAAGACTATGTACAGGCATAAATATACATAAAATCCTATGTGAGCTGTTAAATAAAAGGCCTTATAGTAGTCCAAACTACAAGTAATGTTAGGGGGAGCTTTTTGTACAAGTTTACCTAGACAGCATGTCTGACCAGCTGTGGGTGTATTCAGTGGCCACTGAAGGCACTGGAAAAAACAGACTCTCCTGCAGAACTCTACTGATGTTACCTATTAGTATGTATATACTCAATAAATGTGTGTGTGTATATATGCATGTGTAGCATCTATGTGGTCAGCTATGGAAGAGGACAGTCTGTTTAGGAGTGCTGACTAGAGCTCAACACCATGTTGTGAACCTGATTAAAAAGCAGAAGGATTCATCAGTCCTCTCATAGGATTTACTAGAAAGTAAAATTGCCTTGGTCTGACATGAAAAGATGAATGAGAACATGGAAAACTGAACAACATCTGCCATTGAGCACCATAATTGCCCAGCATGTGGAGGAGCCATTCCAAGCAGGACCAGAAGCCTGTACCACCGCAGTCACTGGTTCTCCAACCTCTCTTGTAGTCCTGGGCTACTGTGGGTTCTCTGGCAGAGTGCCAGGTGCTTGGAGAGAGCATTTCCTTGTGCTGTCAACATTAACTAGGTGTTAAAGATTTGAGCTAATATCTAATCATAGGCTTGAGCCAGACAGTCTGGTTAAGATGTTGGTGTGGCATTTTGTTATTATTCCTGGAGCATAAGTAACCCCTAAGTAGGAGTTGATCATGTTTTTAAAGGCTCTCAGACATAATATAAAAGTGTGTTTTGCGGGAAGACAGCATATAAAATTTTGCATTTTTGTCAGGTTTCTAATTTATAGGGAACAATGACATGGAAAATCTAATTTATGTCTGTGTACATTATGTCACTGATCACAAGTAATGGAGTACAAGCAGGTGGTTTTGATTTGTATGTGTGGAAATTGTTAGTAGGCTGAACTAATGGTGAAGTAGCTTTAGCTTGCCAGAGGGAAGCTGTTGATTTAGTGTTGGTAGCATAAGAAGGTAAATTCCAGTCTGATACTGAGCAGAGAGAGATGGCAAGTGTCCATGAAATCTTGTACTTTTGCAGGTTGAAATGTTATTTTCTTGGTCCTTTACATGATAGCATTCAGGAGGAGAGACTTGACCTTGGAGATCAGGATTTTATGCAGATATGTTCAGGTTTGATTGAGACTATCTCCTCCACGTGAAGGCAGGGGTAAGCATGATATTTGGCTATTTCTGGTAAACGTGCTTGATTATGTGACTATTGGTATTGGGTAATCTTAAATGTCTGAAAAAACCCAAAAAATTCTACTTGCAAAAATGAATGAGAATAGTTGGTTTGTTAGTGAAATCTGTCCATCATATGATAAATACTTTAAATAAAGGAACAACAATAAGCTTGTTTTTCAAATCTTGGTGTGCCATAGGAGCAGAAGGATACATACTAACGTTTTCATACTCACACAGAAGAACTTTCAGGCACAATCTGTAAAATACCTGCAATCTTTTTAAAACAGACAATTCAGTAGAACTTAAATTGTCTAATTTTATGTTGGGGTTTTTAGTGTTGATTTTTTTTTTAACAGATTCTTCTCCGTATTTCAGTCTTCTTAATCCATACATTTTACTTCCAGGAAAATCTAGGGATAGGCAGTAACATGGGTGACACCATTATCAGAGCAATCTGGTGCTAATAGTGGACAGAGCATGTGAATGCATTACATCGGTTGTAATACTTTGTGGTACTCAGGACAACGTTTGTGAGATCTGGAGGAGAAAAAGCAAGGACATGCATTAGTAATGAGATCAGTTTGCAAGGAAAGACACTGAGGGCCATTCTGTGTCAATTAAGAGCAATTTGGAGTGGCAAATACCTTAAATGCTGGCTCACTCAACTTGCAGAATGTAGCCAATAACCAAATAACAGAATTTCACAAGCAGCTGCATAAGAAAACCCCCAAACATTCTGCCTCAGTTGGCGACACAAACAGTAGTAATTTCCTGTGTAAAATATCTTCTCCAGGAGTGACATTCATTGATTCCAGTTTTTTCTTCACATCTAAGAAACCATTATTTCCCCACGGTTCCTGTCTCCTCATCTGAATTAATTCATCTCCTCCTTGTTTTTCATGAGTCATGGATTAATCTTTCTCTTCAAATACTTTGCATTAGTTTTCTGTAGCCACGTGACTGAGTGCAAATGATTTTACTTCATTTGGTAGAATAAATCCTCTATGGCTTTTGTTGCAAATATGCATTGATCTATAATGGGAAGTGCCCTGGTGTAAGATGAGGCTAATTAAAAGTAAAGGGAAGGAGACAACACCCCTTCTTTTTGTGAAAATGAGGAGTCTCTCCTCCTCTCTTGTCTCATTCTAGTACAATAATGTTTGCATCTCTTGGTCACTGGGTATAAAGGGAAAACATGGAGGAGAAGGATGTGTACAGCATTTAAAAATGGGTAAAAAAATGAAGTTGTGTAACATGGAAGGGGCTAATACTTAGTAGACATTAAGGGCCTTTTTGTAAATGTAATACTAAATGACCCTGAAATCATGAGTTAACTCACTTGCAGTCTTTCTCCAAGTCACATGAAGAATCACAGTAGCACTCAATAGATTTCCTCTAGCATTCAAGTTAATACAAAATAAATGAGGCTAAATAATAACTCAATATTAACTCAGAAATGTTCAACCCAGATGGCTCTGACCTGTGAAGAAGTCCAGGAAGTTGAGGAATATGCAAACCCTGTCCTGTATTCCATGAAATGTACTTAAGGGCCTTGGTTATCTGCTGGAGTTGTGGGGCAGCCTGTGGAAAAGAAGCCTTTTGGATTGTTTTTGAGTTATCTCCACAGATGAGTAGGAAAATGCCTGAAGAGGCCCGAGTTTCTCTAGGTTTACTAAATGACTGTTTGTTTTCTCTCTAGATCAGTCTATGGAGAAGTGGACATAAGAATAGGATAAATATGGCTTTTAAGGGTGAGGACCACTTGGATTCCCTTTCATTACCAGTTCAGCGGTAAGTGGTGCATTCTGTCATCCAGATTTGAGTGATTAAATGCTGCTGAGGCTGCAGCTATACTTTAATTTGAGATCCAAAGATGCTTAAAACCTCACTTTTAAACTCAGTATTAGGTAATGTTCCTATAAAATATTGAGAATAAATGTGGAATTCTGAGATGCATTTCCTGAGGCATTTGTTAATTTGTGTGCCTAATGTCTGGTAAATCATAACAGCGAATGTGCAGCCATTGTTTTAAAGAGATGACCATGTTTGCAGTAGAGGTGATTGTGTTTACTGGATCAGTTCTTTGTCATGATGGAAATCCCTGGAACTTGCTGTACTCTGTGAAGACTGCTGAAAACTATAAGTTTCTTTAACCTGGTTGACTTTCTTCTGGTGTAGATATGGTAATGATATGAAGGTTTATAGCATAATCTATTCAGTCTGTCGTGGCCTGTTGGGAGTGGAGACATTGGTGAGTTTGCTAATCAACAGATTAAAAAAAAAAAAATCAATCTGTTGGTTGGCATCTAGCAGCTGTATCCAAGTAGTATAGTTTTTCTTCTAGAATAGTAAAGGTTCTATGAAATGAAACAAATGAATACAATAATCTGCAGTCTTGATATGTGGCACAACTGTTTTTTTTTGTTTTGATGGGGGCTGCTAAATGTAGGAATAAAATCAGAAATAAGGATTTGAGCTTCAGTCTTTCAGTTTTTTCTTCAAGTCAGACTGTAATTCTTTATAATAATTAACTGGTTGCTGGCATACAGGCTCAAAATGGGAAACTTTTCTTCATCACTGATTTAGTATTTATCTTTCCCTACCTGAGTCTTCCAGCAGGTACTTTGATAATATCATTAAGCTCACAGTGGCGCTCACAGTGGCACTCACAGTGACAGTAAGACCATATGAATGTATTCTCCTCTAAAAGAAATGCCATATGGAGGAACATAGTTTTTGGATCCCATATGCTAGGATAACTGTAACTGTTCATTAGATGTTAGCTTAAACTTGCTTTGGAAATGAGTGAGGCCTAGAAGTCCTGAATAGCCATATATGGAATGGACTAGTATAAACAGTAACGAGGTGTCCCAATTTACTTATAGTTTAGTTTTCTTCTATGGGATGAAGCTATGGAAGATCATTTCAGATGCAGACAGTAGTGTAGGCAGCCTAATGACTTTACTATGGAAATTCTCAGATTAACCAACTGGTCAGATAAGATGCCAGCCATGCAAGTTAATTTCTTGGTGATAATGAATGAATCCGCCATCAAAAGTCAAAGAATCTGGGACAGTGAAGACTCCTATAGTAGTAGAAAACTATCTGCAACCAGAACCAAGGGTGTACCAACTGTGTGTGGCCAAGGGCTGATCCAGGCTGATGATGGCAAGACTCGTTTATCAATACGTAGCAAAATTAGCTGTAGGCTCTGTGTGGCAGCAAATGGAGATGTGGGATAGGAATAATGCACTTAAAGGTAACAGCAGAACAGAACTGAATTTTGTGCACTAGTGACTTGTAGAAAAGGAAACTGCCTGCATGCAGTGTTCAGGAAAGTAAAGCCCTACCATGCTATGTGAATAAAGCCACTCTACCTTACCACGGACTCTGCACTAAGATGTATCACAAGAAATGATTTGGTGAAGTCCCATATAGCAAGGATTAGGTTCTGACAAACAGCTTGACTCGGCAGGACAGTTTGCTATAGTGAAATTAAAAAATAGATACACACCCCCACCTTTAATAAAATATGAAATTCTTATTTTTTGTTTATTTTGAAAGAGGATCCTCTTTCCTACCAGTGAAGGTTATTTCAAATAAGGCCCCTATGACAAATTGGCAGACTGAAGTTGACAGAGAGGAGAAGGCTGGAACTGAAAATAAGGAAATGTGTTTTTACCTTAAGAATTCAGCAGAGGGAACACAGCATGGACTGGATAAAGTTTGGGAGTTGTACAAAATGTTTTTCTTGATTATTAAAAAAAAACCAGCAAAACCCACTCAGCATAATAGCTTTTTCAAAGAAATGGAATTTTTATAAGATTAAGTTGTTTCTCTGGGTTAGAAGGAGTGATGTGTCTCCTGTTTAAAAGGAATATAAAAAGATTAAGTGAGTTTTCCAAATAACAAGATTCAAGTATTATTTATTCTTTATTGTTCCTGCATCGGAGTCTAGTATGTATGCCTGTCTCAGGTTTTCTGTTCATGCTCTTGCTTTTTGTGAAGGGGGCTTAAATGAACTTGAAGGTGTGTGCTGCTGTGTCCTGTCACAGTGAAAATTTAACACAAATTCAACTGTGGGTCAGTCCTGTGTAGCACCACAACCGTGTCTTGCCTCATGTTTAGGTCAGAATGTGTCAGAAGTAAAAACAGACACATCCTCAAACAGGAATATCTGTCTCCATGGGAAAGGTGTACCATACACATGTGAAAGATTCCCAATGTTTCCACAGTGGTCTTTAAAGTCAAGTGTTTTTGTGGCTGCATAAGGAATTTAGAACTGGGGCCTTAAACCAAGTCTCTGAGCTGCATGAGTGGTTGTTTATGCTCATTCCTCAGATTTTATGGGAAATCACAGCTTGTATTGAAAGTCTTTAGAGTATTGAGTCACTATAATAATGGTTTTCTAACACAGTGTCAGACCTGCTTTCTGTAATTGACATCTAGCCTGCTGTAGATGCAGTATTTAAAAGTATCCTGAGGAAACCCCCAAATTTCCGTTACAGAAACCTTATTTTCTATTTCAATGAGTTAAGATCTTACTGGTTTTACCTCTTAGAAGAGGAAACAATTGGCAATAGATCACTTTTATAAAGGATTGATCTAGTTACACTCCCAAAGCTGTTAGTAGTCCCATGTAAAGCATTTTACAGGACCATAAAAATTGTGTTTTTATCCATGATGACCAGTTCACTGCTGCATGTGAAGTGTGTATGTATTCCTTAGAGATGCATATATCCCCATTTTGAAGTAGCTATTTTTGGCATAGCTTTTGGAAGATGTCACTACCCTCACCTCATATCTTTCTATTGGTGGTGTTTTTCTATATTTCTGGTGAGCTTTTACCTTGGCTTTTCTATCTCCACTAAAACCAATGCTTCTGTTATTGTCCCTGCTCCTCTTCCTGTGTAATGAAAGTCCATTGGACTTTTTGTTTTCTGTAAGCTGAAATGGTAACCTACAGACTTTTCTTTTTCATGGTAAGCATAGTTTCTTATACTTTCCACATTGGATGGTACACTCAACGCTTAGAGTACTGAATCTGAAATCATTCAATAAGGGAGATTACTCAGAACCTAAAGTGAAATAGGATGCTGTTTTTGCTTCTTGGATTATGTGTTCTGTTCAGTGTTGCAATTGTGAGAAACACAATATAATTAGACATTTTTTTAAAATAATAAATTAGGGTCCTAATAACAAATTAGAAAACCAGCCACAACTGTCACCAGCAACCTCCTCTCCTCTCTAAAACCAACAATCAAGTAAAATCAAAATGAAACAAAAAAAAAAACCAAACTGAAGCAAGACTTAATCTTGAAATTTGGGCTACTCTTAAAGGTGATGTGGGCAGAGATATATTGTCTCTAGCATACAAACAAAGGGCAGTGTTAATTATTTAATGTGTTTTGTTGCCAGTTGTAGAAGGTCAGTACTTTGAGTATGAAGACCAGGAAGATAAACCTAATAGGTGTCCATTTAATTTCTTTTTTCCAGGTTTTAATATTGTTATTATGTCTTTCTTTAGGGGAAGCTTATATCATCACTGGGATCTAGACAAGAATTTTTATAACTGTTTTGGATGAAAGGGTTGAGGCAGAGAAAGTGGACAAACCTTTAAAATCTGGGTTCTTGTGGTTAAGTAATTTGTAACATTTCATCTATCAAAATCATTTCGCTGATTTGATAACCCAAAGCTGGAAAAGTTTGGCATAAGGGACTTCTGCAGCAGAAGCAAAAAATAGAATTCAGGTTTTCTGTCTCCCAGTTACTAACCAAGAGACAGTCATTTTTTTTGTTGTTACTTTCTTCCCTTTTTCCCTCTTGAATTAAAGATCTGAGTCCTATGAAAAAACAATATGAATGAGGTCACACCATGCCTAATTATAACCTTACAATGATCTTTAAAAAGTACTGAGTATATGCAGGTGTTCTGGTACCTTCTCTAGAGAATCTGTTTAGGTATAATATACATAATTATAATATATAATGTACCAATTAAGATGAATGTGCCTTCATTTTTAAGAATATCAATGTTACAGGATCTGTGAGCTCTCAAGAAATCTGAAATCTGAATTTCTTCCCGTATGCCTTTTGAGTTTTGTTTTTGGAGTGTTTTTTAGTGACTTTTAGTTTCTCTTAGGTTTTTTCTTTCTTCTAGTGCTACTTTTGTACATCTGCATGGTAGGTCATGTGGGTGTCTGGAGATCTGTTTGCTGTGCATGTGTGCTCCCTTTGGGAAAAGGAACTGTACAAGCTGTAGTGACTATGTAAGATATGGAGGAAATTAATGAAGGAAGGAGATGGAAAAAAGGACTTAAGGACAAGTCCTGTCATGAGCGTAACCTTACAATGGAGGCAAGAATGTGGTTAATGTAGGTAAAAATGTCATCTTGTTCCACAATTAAATTTACTGAAATAAAGTAGTTAAAAAAAAAAACCAAACAAAAAAACAACCTGGAAGTTGGTATTTGCCTGTGTCATACACAACAATCAGTGTGTACTTTAAGGTCAGATTTGAAACCTTTTCTGAAGCAATAATTTGTGTTGAGGAATGTGCTTCACTAACCAGTGATAGGGTTTTACAAAGATCTTCTTAAAAAGTCCCCGCATATTTGAGATAGGAACAGACCTGTTGCATAGGTCCATGGGCCCACACAATGATGACCCTTGAATTTAAAGTAAATATAGTACAGGTGAAATTGGTAACTGGAAATTTATAACTTGTTTGTTCACTTAGATCCTGAGGAATTGGGGATAACTTAAGAGTTGTGTGTGCCTGTGTTCAAAGAGTGAGGACTCACAAGAGAAGAATTTGTTAATTAGATGCAAAATCCAAGTGAAGGATTAAGGACTCCACAGAGAGAGAGAGAACCCAAAAATCTACTTTCACAGCAGGTGATATGAACTGGAATACTATTGCACTGCAGACTGCAGGGAGTTCTGGATGGGTAGGAAGGAGGGCCATTCACATCCCATTTTACTTCTACTTCTAGAGCTTCATGTTGTCTCTATACTGCTGAAAAGAGATATTTTGAAAACATTGAGGTCTAAGACATGTAAAGAGCCTTTTGATATGTGTTCCGATGGGGCTGCCAGGAAAACAATGGATCTACCTCTTGATTTCTATCCCTAGAGTGTCTAATGTTTCTCATACTCAGGGATATCCTCATATTCAAAGGAAGGGAAGTTATGCTATTGCATCATAGAAAGTGAATCTTGACCAAAAGTGCACAAGTAAATTTTTGATGTCTTGCCCCTTTCATTCTGTAGGCAATGGGAATCTGTTAGTTTTGATGCCATCTGTTTTTCTGGCCCTCAGTCTTGGGCAGCAAGTTGTTTGGTTATGTGTCAGTTCAATGCAACATTTCCTGTTTGGTTATTTGCCTATTTTCTTAGATATGAATCCTTCAGGTGAATGATTTCCAAGAATGCTTCTGTGAATTAAGATTCTGTGAATCTTTTATCTCAGTTTCATCTGTTATCTTTTTAACCATGTCAGTTCTTCTTACCTTTCCACTTGGAATTTGCATGACTTCAGCAATTTGTTGCCATCTCTTGTTCTCAAAAGATTTGCTTCACTTTTTCTTTCTTTTTTTTTTAATAGTACTGTTTTGGTCTTCAACTCTAAGACTGTGCTTAGGTTATAATTAACTATAAAATGATGTTTAAGTACGAGTGTTTAGATGCTTTCTCTGATCAGTGATTGTATATGTCCTATATTTTTTAGACATCTTCTGAAAGTGCTGAATTATTTTTGTTTCCTACAGTGTCTGCTTCTGATAATCAAGGGCTTGTGCTGTATTTCTCTTTTCTTGCTTATGTGAACTTCCTGTCTGACAAGCACTCCATGCAAACCAGAAAATGTTTGCATTTTGTTTTTGGTTTTTTTTGCAGGCTATTTACTGTGCATAGATAGATCTTGTCCTGCTAACTAGAATCCTATGTTCCTTATAGATCAGTTTTATTGGGAGGATGCCAGGAACTTGTTTGTGGCCCTTTGAAAACATTCAGATAAAGGCTAAGAAACTCTAGAGGAAAAATGCATGTTAGCTGTAATACAAGAGCTAGAGCAGAAATTTTCCGAGTTCCAGGTTCAGTGTGCTTACATGGCTCTATGAATCCCTGCTCTATGAGTTTTAAAAACTATTTGAGAATTGAATGCTTGCAGGGGAATTGAAAATTTCGGTAGGCTATCAGAATAGAGTACAACAGAAGAAAGGAAGGTCTTTTGCCAATAATGCAATCGAGTTACCTTCCAGTGAGAAGAAATCTAATCAGTTATTGCATAACTCAAGGCACTAATGATGTCTCATTTAATGATCTTGTATTCTTTTCCTTTCATTCAGTTTGCCCTATAACAATTCAGCAAATAACTTTACAGTGACAGAAAGGGAGCTCACCTTACTATGGAGTATTTCTGATTTAGATTCTACATGTAACGAAACTGAGAACTGGGTAGTTTGTGGGAGTTTTGACGATGATAGTAAAACAGATTTGTGTATCCACGTGGCCCTTCTGGGAAGGATTTTCACATATCTGAGTGAGTCCAAAGGGTGGTGTTCGTAAAGCAGCAACTATTGATTTGCTGTCATTGGGTGGCATTCATGAGGAATATAAACCCAGCAGAGGTTTTTGTTCCCCCCTTTGAATTCAGGGGTAAAATATCTCTGTTCCTATATTCATGAGGTTAAAATGTAGGTCAGCCCTTTGGCTCATGAGTAGCAAAAATAATTGTGTTTCTCTTGTAGTTGAGGCTTTTTTGGGGTCTGCAAGGCTGCCAGAATGCAAGATATTTCCTAACCTTTTCCTTACTACAGTTTTATCACTATATCTTTATATATAGTTGTATAGCACACTGTAGAAACATGTTATACTACTTCCCATAGCTATGCTGTATAATATTGTAGGTTGAACTGTAGAAGTCACAAAAGAATTTTGGCTTTTAACCTGAAAGAAATTTGAGTTTGTCCATTATAATAATTGTGAAGTTATGGTGACTTGAAAATGTGAGCAAATTGATGAATTTAAAAACATCTGTTTGACTGGCCTCGCTAGACCTTTTTTCATTTAACTTGGTATTTCATATTTGTGGCTTGGAAACTACTTTTGAAAGATCAAGACCATTGTTCATCCCTAAAGACAATTAAGAGTTTATCCTGAATCCCTCTTGTCAGGGTCAATAACCTGTTTCACAGCATGAGGCACACAAGCACTGTAAAGAGGTCAAACTAATGCTGGTGCAGCTTTTATCATGGAAGAAATTTGGCTGATTATTTTGAGATAGCATATTTTTGAAATGTGGAAATCTATAGAAGACTCTTTTTTTGTGTGTCTTAGAGAAATAGCAGTAACCCTATCTGGCTGATGAATATCTTGGGTTTGGGACTTGGCAGCCTTTTCAGAAAACACCCTCAAATAAAAGTATTTGAAATCATGATGACAGAACTTGCCTGAATGTTAGGTTACCTTATCTGCCACACATAGGTGATAATTCTGTATCTTCAGAATTATTGCATGAAATTTTTATCATGACGTGAATTTAGTAATCCTGCCAACTTTACACCTTGTAGCTAGCCGTTGTTTTATGGCTTTGACTCCATGGTTTGTGGCTCTCTGCCAAATTTCAGTGATGCTAACAAGACCTCAAGCCATTCACATGTTGTTTGTGGTCTGTTATGTTTACGTGCAATCCAGTCTTCATCACACTTGCTTTCCTGTAGCACATTTCAGAAGATGCTGGTCAGGTTTACACACCTGCTACCACTCCTGTTGGAGTGCCCTCTTTTCAGAAGACATTCTTGCTAGTGATTTCACATACATATTCACTGTGCTAACCGAAAGGGAAAAGGACCAGGTGGTCCTCCTTAACAGGAATATATATCTTCATGGGACTTAAAAACAAAGACCAGATTATTGAAGGGATCCTAATGCTCAAGGACTCAAGTTCACTGAATTAGTTATTGACTTATTGTGAGAAAAGACACTGTTACCATCTCTGTTTAAAAGGACAGTATGGTTAGTTGAAACTTTAGTTTTGATTTAGCATTATACATCCTTCCTCTGCATTCTCTGCTTGTGGTAATACTGATTAATATTCTTCCCCTGTTTTTGTCCTTCACCTCAGCTGGGAAAACATGAAGGAAATCCTCACTAGCCTGCCTTCATGAGTTGCTACTTCAATGACACTTATACAACACTGTTATGACCTCATATGCCTTGTTATGCCTCGTGTGTGTGCCTCATCCTGCTGCACAGTGCCAGGCTGGCAGTGCTGTGTGTTACCTAGCAGGTGCTTTCATTAAATGTGAAGGGGATGTTTCTGTTCACAAAACCTAACTTGTTCCATGAGTTACATTTTATTATCATTTCCACAGTGGTGTTTCCTGGCAAGTGAGTTCATTAAGCTCCCTTTACAAGCATGGCTATAGCAGAGGGTGATGAATAAGTACTTGCACCTTGTTATTTCTGAGGTGTTTTCCCAAAACCCAATTTAAACAAACAAACAAAAAAAAATAAAAAGCCCTTCATTACAGATATTTTAATGATCTTACTATGACTTGCCTTCTCAGTTATTTAGCACAAAGACAAAATAGAGGATTCTTCACTTCAGTTCACATTTCCTGGGTATTTCTTCATTATTTAATTGCCTGATCGCTCTTCATCTGGTTCACTGCTGCCTGGGGATGGTGGGGGGATCTTGCATTCAGTTGTTCAGTAACCTGTAATGAGCAAATTTAAGAAAGCTAGCAGGACAATGCTGCAACTTTGTAATTTTTTTTTTTTTTTGGACAAATAGTGATCTTAAGAAAAGTGCTTGTTGGTCTGACCCCATTTCTAGTCCCCATTAAATTTGCTAGTGTCTGTTAGTGGTTGGGTTTCTGAGCTCATATTAGCCCTGAGGTATTTGGAATGAAATGCATACAGGAGTTTAATATTAAGCTGAAATGGGGCTGTTTGCAATTCCAAGTTGATTCTGTTTGCTCCTTACACTATTCCAGATAATGTGGTAAATTGAGAGTGTATGTATATCTATATATATATATACACATACACTGTTATTTGAGGCAATATGCCTGGAGGTCTATATGCAATATTTTACTTTTTTTTTTTTTTTTAAAGAAAAAGCTTTTTATTATGTTGCATGTATAAACTATGCTTCAGGTATTTGGGTGTGGTTTTTTTTTAATTTTTGCTACTTGTGGATGATTTGGTGTTGAACTTTTTTCAGGGGTGCAAGGGAAATATAGAGAGCATCTATATCAAGAATGTAATATTCTGAGAAACCAAAACTTTTTCCGATATCTTAAATGTCAGAAGGAGTGAGCTCAGGATAAAGATTAAACTGGAGCAAAGTAAGGGAAAACTGGGAAAATTTTTAAAAGACAAAGGGAAGAACTAGCCAGTGGCTTCCAAGTAGTTGAAATTATTCAATGTATGGCAAAATATTTGTAAGCAACCTTTTGGGCAGTGCTACAGAGCAAAAAATGTTGTGTTCAGTATCAGCTGTTCACACACTGGTGTTTGATTTTTAGATTTTGGAGTTGCCTACTTTGCATTCAAAATTAACTTTGTATATCCAACTTGAAAAACATGATGCAAGAAGGAACTTACTTTGTTACAGCAATGAAAAAATTTTTTTGATACTACTTACGCAAGAAGTGCAAATTAATTTGGTTTATCTGCAATTTAAAAATAGATAAGTTGAAAAGTAAAGAACATTACATGATTATGAATCTGGGTTTTTACACAGACAGGACGGAAACATTCATGGTGAGATATTCTACAAAATTTTTCATTTTAAAAGATATTCTGCTGAGTTCAGAGCACAAGGTATACTGTTAACTAGGAGTATTAAATGGTAACTTTTAACCACGTTTGTTGTCTCCCTGTAGAGTAACTACATTGTCAGTGAAGAGAGTGGGACTTCTCTAAGACTTCTTTCTCTGCCAGCTTATGGCCAGGGAGTCTCAGATACTTCCATCACAGATATTTTATTCCTTCTTTGCTTTTGTAGCATAGCTGAGAAGCTTTGAAAAACTAGGCAGAATGCTACTCACTGCTTGGTGTGAATATCATTAGAATTAATTTTTTATTAGATTGGAATTAAATTGTCATCTTTATTGGGGAGAAACATCTTGTATGTTAAGAGGATAATCTTTGTTCAGTATGTGAAATTACTGTCTCAGTGGCTATTCACTTCTTCCCCTGTGATTTTTGAGATTTTAATAAATCATAGAAATCAGGGAGTAACTTGTTTTGAAAAGAATCCACGGAAATATAGTTTCATCCCCTGCTTGCAGATGGCTATTCTTTTTTTTTTAAATGTTGATACATGTATGATACATGTATTATATTTCTATAATAAATATACATTCATATATTCGTAGGCTAGTTTTCTAAAGTTTGGTCAAACTGATTTTAATGTATTATGTGTTAGACAACATCTAACACATAATCTATATGGGTATGTCTATAGACAACATCTATCTCTGTGATAGATATAGTGGTGTGGGATAAAAGCAAAGGACAGGCAGATACTGGAATTGGGAAGCAATGAAATCAGCTAATGATACCTATTCAGATTGTTGACCTTGTTTGTCAGGATACCAGAGTAAGGGAGTTGTCTGCAGACTGACTTATAGGTCAGGTTTTAATTCTGGGCCAGAAGTTTCTATTTGTGCCATTGATGCAATTTTTAGAACTGATTGACCTAAATGAAAATACTAAAGTTAAAATTCTGAGCATATATAATTTGGCATGCTGGCCTCTCTCCAAGGCTTAAAGGAAGTGACCTGATGAATATTACAAGTGTCCATGCTGCAGCAGTCAAGTACTTTATTCACAGATGTTTGTGTTCTTAATTTTGAGAACATCACTGAAATCCTTAGGCTTCCAGATTTTAAGTAACAATCTTTGGTAGCCACTATTGTTTAACATTTTCTTATGTCCAGTGCATCTGGTGTAAACTCTTCATAAATTTTTTTAATATTGTTTTGACAGAAACTTCTCTCAATAATGGTTCAGGCATAAAGCTAAGTTTTCCACCTCATTTAGAAGCAAACACACTTTTCTCAAGTCTGTCTTCCTGTGGCACAATCTTGATGTGGAGGCGTAAGGGCTGTGTTTATGTGGTGAGGGTGAATCAGGAAGTGATTCGATGGGAACTCTGCCAGTTTTGCTGTGTAGAGAGTCTAAGCCCCTATTGCTTTTGGCTAAGCTATCAGGAGTAACCTGAAAAGCAATGAGGTGCTACTGCCAGGGGAAAATAAGATATTTATTTCCTCAAGCATTTTGTTCTGCTCTGAAGGGTTGGAACTGTACTGAACATTCTCTGTGGTTCAAGTGCTGGAAGTGAGGTTGATCTCAGTAATTTTGAAAGTGTATCTTTTTCTTGGTAAAATATGAAGACTGTCCAACTGACTAAACTGCTACACAGCTGCCTTGCTGTGAAAGAGGGAGTATTTCAAAGTATACATTGGACTCAGCATTGCTCTATTGTGTTTCCATTGCTGCAAAAGCAAGGCCTTCAGTAAATGCTCAGTTGAGCAGTTTTTACTATTTTTGTTAACACCTTGATGTCAATTTACACACCTCTCCAACAGACTCCACAACAACAACAAGGAAAAAATTTGTATTTTTAATTTAAATGCCTGCCATAACAGGAGAAGCAGGAACTTTGCCTTTTGTTTGCTCCTGCCCTTTAGTTTGGGTTGCATGAACCAACCTACACATATGAACCAGAGTTCACCCACTGAAGATCTTCCACAGAGAGGGTCTCTAAGTCAGCAGAACACCAATGTTGTGGGACTGTTAAGTGCACTTGTAGCATCCAAGAGCAGATGTGCAAGCAGACCACATGTAGAGGATGTTTGCTAGCACGCAGCATCACCAGTGCTCTGTGCTATAAGGACTATGGTAACTGAGGTGAAAGCTAAAGCAGACTGGCAGCTGCTGTGTCTGCAGTGAGGTCACAGCTATACTGCAAGTGCATCCCCTCAGCCTTTGCTAGTGCCAGGTAGCATGAATCAAGCTCCATGTCTTCATGATGTAAGAAACTGGAGTAATAAAGCTTCATTTCTCTCTTTATAATGGTAGATAAGAGTTCAAGCGATTTTTTCCTGTTATCTTTGTGAGTTTTCCAGCATCTAAAAATGATACTGCTCATCAATTAAATGTCAGTTTGTGTGCTTGTGGAAGAAATAGTGGAGGTTTTTGGATAGTTCTGATGTTTTTTTTCAATTAAAGTTTAGGACAGCATTTGATTATCTTTTTTTAATATGACACAGCATAGTGATATATATGATATACATTCACTGCACACTGTGATCATAGTGCAATAGCACAGAAAATTTGATCTAAGTTTATTCCTCTAGCAAATCTATGCAGAGTCTTGTGTTTCCAGAGAGAAAATTGAGGTTTCTTCCAAGTTGCTTTTGGAAGAAATAAAAAGGGCTCCATATATTGCAAAAGTTTATTGTCATTATCTGTGTATTGTTTACTTCTGTTTTCAGTAGTTTTCTTCTGTTTTCTTTTAGTGATCCGTCTTCTTTAAGGTTTATAACTTTTGGGTTTTGTTTGGCTGTTGTCTGCTGTCCCTCCAGTGTGTCTCAAGGAAATGCTTTTGTGTTACTACTCCTTCCATTTTGTGTACACGATGCTCTCTCTCAGAATTGCTTACAAAGACAAATAAAACCAGAGCTATGTGGGGGGATTGTCCCCCTATTTGTATTAGAATCATAGGATTGCTTGGGTTGGAAGGACCTTAAAGATCATCTAGTTCCAACCTACATGGCCATGGGCAGGGATGTCTTTCATTAGACCAGGTTGCTCAAAGCCCCATCCAGCTTGGCTGTGAACACTTTCCAGGATAGAGCATCCACAGCTTCTCTGGGCAACCTGTTCTGATGCCTCACCACCCTCACACATATAAGGGCCATTCCCCCTTATCCTGTCACTTCACTGTCTTGTAAATAGTCTCTCTTTCTTGTAGGCTCCCTTCAGGTAGTGGAAACCTGCAATTAGTTCACTTAACTTTGTATATATACTTGGTGTTATGTCATTCTCTTTCTCTTCAGCATTTCATTTTGACACCATGTTCATGTTGTAAAATGATGCTTACTTGGAGATGCCATTTGAAGACCAAGTGAAGCCATGCTTTGCACTTCTCATATGTCTCTACACTGATTACCTGTTTCATTTGCCTTGGGCAAATCTGATCCACCTCAGCATTAAATAAATCAGGGAAGAGAAAACGGATATGCTGAAACATGCATAATATTTCACAAATGTAGTACAGAAATCATATATGCTTCCTGCAGGTATAATAACCTTAATTCTATTTGAACCTATGTATGGCCTCCAATCACTCTTGGACTTGGAGCTACAGCAGTGCTGCTTCCCAATTTAGGTCTCTGAGTTATCCATAACTAGAAGTGAGCTTAGTTATTTTTCATATCTCAAAGAGCATTAATGGTGAAAACAACCCATTATCATCAGAGGTCTTTACATGTCTCTGCAGCTTGTTAGGACAAGGTTTTTTTTACTTCAAGCAGATAAATGTGGTACAGATTAGCTTATTTATTACAGTTACAGAGAGAAGACAAGCTAGGATTTCAGGCATCCTTTTATGTCAGAAATGGTCAAATCTTTCTCTAACAGGCAGCAAAGTGCTGCTGATGTTTGCCTTAACACTCTTCTCCTTTTTTTCTGGGTGCTTTTAAGTTGTGGTGCTCAGAATGCTGTCAGTGCTAGGCATCTATGCAAGGGTTAGCCAAGTGGTACATTGAGCCACATACTTGTGAAAGGGTGTCCTACCCCATGGTAGTGTGACCCAGAGATTATTCAGCATGGCCTAGAGAATTTCTTGGAAAAACTCTTCTGCAGTCTTCAAGAAACATGAAGGTAGAAAGTTCATTGAATCTTGTACGCATGTCCAAGATGATTATTTCACAGTAGCTTAAGTCTGCAGATTAATTGAAGGGAAATAGGGTGTTGTAGGACTGTTCATCAAGTCTTTGCATTTGTTTGTAAAAAAGCTGAAGTTGCACAAAAAATGACAAGAATTCTGAGTACAGTTGCCTGAGAAATAATTCTTCTGTTTGAATATTTAAGGTTTCATATGTATTTGTTTTGCCTCTGCGTGAAGGTAATGTTTCTTATCTATTCTACTTAACTATTTGAAGTTAGCAGAGAAAGATCTTCCCCTCTCTGACAGCTTCTATTTCATAAGGCCATCCCTCAAAGTGGGGACTTCATCCCAAGTTCATTATAAGTCCCCTAACACTTTTATGGGTAAATGTTTGTATGTGTTGATAAGCAGAATCTAGTTCCAGCAGAATCTAGCGTGTGAGAGTAATGCTAGAACAGCAAATAACAGCAAAATGGAATGAGGTTAAAATGTGTTAAAAGAACAACTTAGTAGTCTGAATCAGGAGATACATTAACGTCCCAGATGCTGGAATTTTGGCTAGCATGGGTTTCATATATGTGCTCTCTTCATTGTGACTGCAAGTGAAATCTGATGTATAAAAACTGATCTGACTAAAAAAAAAGCAGGGAGCAGGGGATAGAATAAGAGAGAAACAACAAAATTGCTCAGAAAACGGCCAGTCACTGCTAGATCTGATGTGTTAAACAGCATTTTGATATTTGTAAGTCTCAAGGATATAGTAATTAGTTTTTTGTGTGTGAACTTTCATGACATTTGATTTAAACTGTGTGTGTATGGACACAAATAAGATAATGAATTAAGTTTCATATGTCCTGTCATGGTTTCACTCCTGCTATCATCAACCATCTTATAAGGCAGCTATGAAGTACAGGAGAGTCTAGTTCCAGTAAAGTAATCCTTGATCAGAAATCCAACCATATATTTAATAGATCAAGGGTGCTGTGAGACACATGTGATATTTCTGGCTTAGAGGAAGAGGATGCTGTCCCACCCCTCTTTGGTCTCAGTGGGACCAATGACATCAGTACTGCTCTTCAAAGTCTCACTATCACACTTTGACAGGAAAAGGTGAGTCTGGAATACCTCAAGTCTTAAAAACTTCAAAAGTTGTGGTTAGATGTCTGCAGGGTTGAGGTGATGCAAAAAGGCAGGAAGGGAGGAGGAAAGTAAAGGTGTAAGCACACAGTTTTTGTTGTCTGGACACAAAATAGAAGCAGAAGACATTTAATCATGTTTTCACTGATCGAATTGTAGGGGTAAATTTGCAGCATAGACTCTTCTCCACCCCTGCCTTCTACATAGAGAATTGAATGTAATTGGAAGGTGTGAAATTGTGGTGAACTGCTGTTGTTTTGCTTCTTTCCTCACACTGTTTCTAATGCCTGTTTTTTTGGTCATCCTTGAATAGGTTAATTGGCATTTTTCTGCTGCCCACTGGAAGTGGGTTTTCTTTGGCTTTTGTACATAGCAGAAGTGAGAAGCAAGAAATTTGGGGTTGTTTCCTAGTTTGGTTTTGAGAACAGAGGTACTTGTCAGTGCCTTTTGAAGAGTGCATCTATTTAAGTTATAAATTTCTGGAATGTACTGATGAGAAATGCTGAATCTTTCTCCAGACAGGAATTGTGTAATTGGGTCTTGTTTCTGGATTTCATGTGAAAGATTCAGCTGCTTTGTTTTTTGTTGGATAGCTTCCAGTATAAGAATGAATTTAGTTAAATGAAAATGTTGGGGGATAGGGACACTAGAGAGAGAAACTGCATTCTCTCCAAGCTAGACATGGCCCAAAGTACAGTGTTGATCCTGTTTCAAATGTTTTAGATTTACATCTGGTTTTCAGGACATTGTGTGAGCCCTTCCAGAAGCAGGTGTCAGGTGAAGTGGAATGTGGATTGCACAGCCTTTTGCTTGCAGTTAAGTTAGCACCAAGATTCCTGCCTGATTTTTTTGAGATTAATGGTAGCTACAGAAAAGTACATTCTGCTTGAGATAAACTGAAAAACTACTAAGCATGTGCTTTGAAAATCTGATGAATGATAGAAACCTTTAGTAAGGCTAAATTGATTTATCCTTGCAGTCTGGAGAACAGTAGAACATAGAAATCACATAGAAAACTGCATCTATTTTATTTGCTTTTCTGTACAGTGAAGTCAGTTAGCTTGTGTTCTGGCTATGTGGTGGCAGCAGAAAAGTATTGTTAATCAGATACATGATATCTGGAAGCTTTTTTCCTTCCTCTGTCGTACTTAATCTCATAGAGACTGACAAAAGGGAAGTAAAAGAGAATATTCAGTAAGTTGTTTTTTTTTGTTTGTTTGGGTTTTTTTGTGTTTTTTTTGTTTGTTTGTTTTTTTTTTTTTTTCCCACACAGGTTTCTCCTTTGTGAGGAAATTCTGTTATCCCGCAGTAATTTATGAGATAAATTTGTCTACCATAAGCTGGTGATGATAACAGATTTAGTATGATGGAATATTTCCTTGCATCCGTTTCTGATATATTTTCACATCCCATTTGCTTGCTGTACTGTGAGGTATCATAAAGGATTATAGCAGGACAAAAACCTAGTTCCACTTATGCTTTAATTGTGGTGGTTTTTTTTTTTTTTTTTTCTAAATTTGAGATAATGTACTCGCATAAAGTATCCATTTATTTGTTTGGTGCCAGAGGCTAATTCATTGAACCTGGGTTGTATTATTGCAAAACAATGGTGTTCATCACACTTTTTTGCTCTGTTAGCTGTTTTCCAGGTTCTTTGATGGCCACTAAGAGTTTATTAATGTTAGTAAATAATTAAGAAGGGATAATTGACTTATTTTTCCGCAGTGATACCAGAATGATGCCTTTTTTTTTTTTCTGGAGAACATTATTGTTCTGTTTTTAATGCACTGCAGAATGTGGAGCCTGCACACCCTTATGAATCATGGATAACTCATTTGTGCCAGGGATTCACTGACAGTGACCCAAACCCTGCTCTTGTTAAATGAAGAGGAATAAATAGATATGCTGTTTCATTCTACTCACTAAGAAGGGGGAAAAAGAAGCAATCTTTATTGTGTCTATTCTTCTTGTCATCATTTGTAGTATTCTCTCAGTCCCTGTAAAAGCCATTTGGTTCTATCCTTCATGGTAAGTAATTCTTTTCACTTGGTCCCTTATGAAGATGGAGATTGACACCTGTGCAATGGGTCTCTTGTCAGCAAGATTTGCTCTCTCCCTTGCTCCTCTATTACGCTTGATATTATGAGTTGCTGTGAACAGCAGCAAGGTGAAAAGTCCTCACTAATGAATTATTTCCAAGGAATGAGCAATCTGCAGGACTCCTCACCCACTCATCTCTACTTTCACCAGGAAGTCGTTGTTTCTTCACCTCAGTCAGTCTTTTGAAGAACCCTCCTGAACTCTTGTCTATTTCAGGCTTTGGAATCAATTCACTTTGGATTTTATATTTTAATGAGACTGTTCTAGTTCAGGCATTCTTCACACTTTAGCAGTTGTCCCTCATTCAAAAGCAACTCTATGATAGTAAAAATAACAATTCGTTTCCTTCCTCCTTTTCCTATTCAATCTTCAGAATTCCTCTCAGGATTGCTTTGTAAAAGTTAATTTTTTTGCCTTTTTCCACTACTTGTGTTATGGTAGCATCTGGAAGCTCCTGTCAAGATCAGAACACTGTGTGCAATTCTCAGTGCAAAAACAATAAAGTGTTACTTCATAGGCTAAGAGGAAGAGAAATCGAGTGAGTTAAGAAAGATAGGAGGTGATAAAACTTCTCGAAGTATCAGTAGAAAAGCAGAGTAGAGCCCATCTTAGAGTTGCTACTTGAGTCTATCTCCTAGTTGCTCTACTGCTCTAAGTGGAGAGACATGCAAGCTTTGAGCAATTCAGAAAATAAGCCTGTGTACAGCCTCTTGTCACATCTGCATAGACAAGCTGGGCAAAAGAGGAAACAAAGTTGTTTGTGTTTTTTTCTGGTTTGAAATACAGCACAAAGCTTACAGTCTAAACTCAGAATTATGCAGAAAGCACTGTGTGAAGAGCATATTATGTTATTAAACATGTGTGTTCAGTACAGACCCTTGGAAAGATGGTATTTGTATGGGTGCCTCAATCTGTTTGGTGGTGGTTCTTGCACAATTCTGGCCATCTTATTATAGTACTTGGTGCTTATGCAGATTTCCCATCACATGTGTTGTATTTGTTCTTGAAAAATAGTTAGATTTGATGACCCTTGTGTGAATCCCTTCCAACTCAGAATTTTCTGTTATTCTTTCTTAACTGCAAAGTATAGGAGAATCTGTTGACACCAATGAAGAAAGTATTTCCTACAATTCCTTCCCGAAATTCTATGGTTTTGAGATTTAATACTGGGAACAGTGTCAGTCTCTTCTTCTTTGCTGTGGTGCCAAGTCTTATCCTGCAACTGCTGCCTCCAGAGTTTGATCAGTGTGAAGATGACCAAGGAAAGGATTTTGCACATATGCCATCAGGTCTTTCTCTCCAGTTCCAATTCAGGCCTTTCCAGAGCCTTCTGTCTGGGCTTATCTTATTATTAAAATTCTTTATCCTTGATCATTTCGCTTGGGGAAATACACTCTGAGCATCTTCTAAAGAGTCATGATTGTCACACATCCAAGCCTGATCCAAAGCCCACTGAAGCCAGAGGTGAAATTTACTTTCAGTTTTAAGCGGTATTGAAACATAGTACTTTTAGTTCTCATGTTTTAAACTGGTGATTCAGTTGCAGCTTATGCCACAGTCCTGAGGTATCCGTGAATATCATCCAGAAGCCTATGACCTATTACATTACAGTTATCTTGTAGAAATACATTTTATAGTGAGATGGCTCAGAATTCCCATTTTCAGTAGAAAAACACTGAACTATTTTGTGAAAATGTTTTTGCCTTAAATATTTTATGACAAAACACGCTGTAATCATGAGCAAAGTCTGATGGAAAAAGGGATAGCATAGCCAAATTCTTTCTTTTGAAAGGAGGTTTGAAATGCATATATGTTGTGAGTTTGGCTCTTTGCATTTGTTGTAATTTTTGAACCTGCTTTATTTGGATTTAAACCTTCAGTTGATATGTGAGGCTGAACTTTTCAGGTTCAACACCTGCACAAATAGAAGTGAAAGGCAGTCAGGGGCATTAACCATCTGGTTTTGATTTTGTCAAGCGTATGGAAACAGAAAGATATGTGCCTGAAGAAGCAAAACACAACTCAAAATGCTGCTGAACTTGCTGAAGAAATTTTGTAGTGACTCCAAGTGTAAAGAAGTGAAACGTAATCCTTATATCTAAGGAGTGAGAGAGGGTGGAATAAGAGCTAATTGGAAAGGAAAAGGAAGACATTCTAGTAAAGAGTAGTTCAGGGTTTGGAATCAAGAAATGGGAGGCTGAAAAATGAACCTGCCAGAGATGCAGGGTAATGAATAATCTGAAAATATATTCTCTAGGACAAACAAAGTTACCTGATCATTTTCCCACTGAACAACGGAAATTCAGTGGAGATTATACACATGGTAATTTACTAGTAAATACAGAAAACTAGTGATTAGACAAAGGGTAAAATGGGAAAGGGTAATAGCAAGGGTTATTTTTGAAAGCAGAGAATGAAAATGGACTTTAAGTATTGAAGAAAAGGGATGAGTAAATGAAATCTCAAGGTTATGTATTTGGGGATTATGAACAAAAAGGTCTGCAGCCAGTTGCAGTTTGTTTGATGGGGAAAAATAGCAGAAGGGTCTATATAAGCTAGTTGAGATGGTTGTGACTGCATTTGCCAGTAAGATGTGGTGATAAAGGCAGGAACATTGGTCCTAGTATGTATGAAGTGAGATGTTTCTTGTGGAGAGAAGGATGCATTAATGTCACTGCAAATTACTGTTGGACTTTGTCTGCTATCAAGCATGATATCAAGTATTTCAGTAAAAATTTAATTTTGCAGGAACTGCAGATCTATCAGGCTGTTCAGAGATAGAAGATTGGAAAGTGGCAGTTACATAAAAGGAATCTGAAGAATTTTGCTTGTGAAGTCTTCCTAAACAGAAGCTGAGAGCATGTTTTCTAGAAATGCATTTGAACGTAAAAAACATTTAAAAGGAGAGATTAAACCAAATAAAAATGAACAGCTTTTAAGGAATTTAGATTAGAAATAGGAAACTTCTTACCATTGGAGTACTGTAATTGTAGAATAGCCATTTAATAGAAAACCTTTGAGCCCATGATAAATTATTTTTAGAGTTGATTTTTAAGCCATTTATGAATAAATTATCTGATCTGATTACTTCTAGTATCAGAAGAGTGGATTTTATGGCATAAAATGTCACTTTCAGTCCTCTGACTTCTACAGAAATATATAAACCTGTGCATAAATATTGAATTTGATTGGAAAGTGCATTCTTATTTGAATGACACCACCTAAGGTATTTTTGCCAACTCATTTCACTGCCTGTGACACTGTGTTGCTAGTTTTCATCTTTTTTAACCTGTCTGTTGAAGGGTTAATGTTCAGATGTGAATCTTAGAAAAGCCAACATCAGCCTATCCTTTGCTCTCCATCTGATAGTTTTAGCAAGAGCTGCTGTGTAATAGATGTGAATGAGGGTCTCCAAATTTCTGTAGTCTCTGGAGTGACACTGATCTCATAACACCCTGCAAAATGGTTGTTGCTTCCTTCATTAAGTAATCCAGGCTTTACTTAATCAGTAGGGTTAGGACCTTAAATGAGTAAACAGTAGAGGGTGAAAGGCTAATGCTGCTGCTCATAATGCATGTCATAACTCCTTTTGAAAAAGGCACAGAGCTGTACTGTTTGTTATTAAACTACAAATTAAGGCAGATTTGGAGGAAGAAAAAAAAAGTTCAATGAGGCACTGGTGCTGTTTTCATGGACTCTCATGTTAGTCTCCAAATTAGTCCTTGCTTCTGATTGTGTCTGAGCATTTCCACTGTCTGTGGCCCCAAATTATATCCAGTGTTGTTTTTCTTCTCGCTTTCATCTCTAATTCTCCCTCCCTGCTATATGGGAGGACTTCTGCAAGGACCTCTCTGTTGCAGCATGTTGTTCTTATAAGGCTGTGAGGAATATTGTCCTCTTCAATTACAAGTGTAGCCTGAGCATCATGAAGCAGTGAACTAGGATGAACTCTGATTAATATCTTGAGCACATTCTCTTCTGTTGCTGGCCTTGTTGACTTTTCTTTTTCACAATGCAGGAAATGTACTCAGTTATTTATCAGAGTGAAAACTGTGTGTACTCAGTAATTTGCAATTTAAATATATGCTGATGACAACATCTCTTCAAGATGATCAACATACTTCATTCACCATGTCAGATTTAAACTCCTGGAAGAATATGTAAGTGTTCAGAGCAGATCTTTTGTGCAATGTTCCATCAGGCAATGCTCTTCTTACCTTGGGCTAAATGAAGCCTGAAGTCATGGATTCTGTCATTGTGCACAAAGTTAAGATCCCTCAGTCCTGCTATCTCAGGTTTTACAAAAACTGTAACTGTTTCATATTTTTGCAAAACCTGGACTGTCACTTGCAAAGAGGTTGAGTCGTGGGATATATTATCTTCAGCACTGCTTTTGGCTTTGCATTGGAGGGTAGTTTGTTTTTGCAGAACCTATCCTCAGATAGAGGGAATATCCACTTCATCCTGCTCGTTGAGGAGAATTTGCCTGAGAAATGAAGGGACTCTGCTTACTAACTGTAGAACAAACCATCAAGTAAGATGCTGAATAGAAGAAACAATATCCTTCATAAGTCTCGGCAGAATTTTTTTCCTCATCTATCATGCCCAAGTTGTAGAGTGGTTAAAATTGTCTGTTTATAGGTCTGGTGGATTCCCTAAGCTATATCAAAGCTCATTAAGTCTGATCTGAGTCCATAACAGTTTACTAAGTCTGACTATACCAGTATCACAGCATTCAACAAGCTAATTGGTTTTGAAAATCTTACTTGATTTACTAGCTTATAGCAATGCTACAAAGGTAATAAAATTCATTGCAGGTATGAATTAAGGAAGCAATACAAATATAAATTCAACAGACTTATTTTGGTAGGTAATCATTGTGACGGTATTAGCATACTGTTTGTAAAGCTTTACCTGAAAAGAGGCCAATTAGTAGCTTTATGCTGTTGTTAACTTGCTGATATTGGGGCTTTTTAGCATCTTCTTCCTTTCTCTCAGGAAACCATATTCTCTTTTACTCTGGTCCTTAATTTCTGTGAACTCAGTAGTTTATGTGCTTGTCAAGACAGCTACTGTTTTAGCAATTTAATGTACTAGGCACAAAGTAAAAATCCTCAAAATCAGTTTGTCTCTGGCTATCCCTTCAGCTGACAGAGGCTGGAAAGGACCTGGACATAATTAAACTATACCCAAAAAAAGAAATCAGTATATGAGGAGTTTAACCCAGATTTACATAAACCAATCAACAATCTGAGTTGGGCCGTGATTTTATTTTTTTAGTAGGACTTTCTTCTGTTCTGTAGTGCACCAGTAATTCTGGGTTAGTATAATATTTCCAGACATTTTTGGAGGGACAAATTACAATGAGGATTTCTCGGAAAAACATAAAGATCTGAGAATAATATAAGTGCAGCACTTAACCCTCAGTTATTTATATGGGTCTTTAAACAGGTGTGATGAAACTATAGTAAGTTCATACATCATATCTTATTTATTACAAGTATTTATAGTGTTTTTGCTTTCTTTAGAGACTTTTCTACATTGGTGAATGCATAAGAACTCATAAAATGCAGTAGCCTGACCAAAAATGTCTAGTTCTAAGTACTTCATTTTATCTTCCTGCAGTAGTTGGATGGATGCTTAAGAAGGCATGAGGTGTTTTTGGGTTTAACATATTTTCTCTATAGTAGCACTGATTTGCACTCGATCGTTCCAGAATGCAGATGCCAAACTGAATTTGGTTGTATGGAAGTTTCAGTAAATGGCAAAGAGGGACCATTGCTGACTTCAGGTCAGGAGAAGACAATCCATAGTTATAAGTTACTAGGAAAGTAGCAATATTGAGGTGTCTGCAATAGACAAAAAACGTATTACGGCTACTGTAATACATTTGTATTTTACTTGTGAACTTTGAGTCATTCTAGTTTCGTTACCAATATTTATTTATTCTGCCCACTGGCATGCAGCTTCCTAAGACTAGTGATCATATATTTATTATTTCTGCTGCATTTCTTTGTGGTTTAAGCCCACTCCTAAATTAAATGGAAATGCTAAAATGTTTAAGGGTGGTCAATGCTGTCTAACAAAGTTCTGCCTTTCAATACATGTCAGGACCGCTGGCTGAATACAGTACACCTTTCCCTAACATTTTTTTTGTGTGTGTGTTTTGGGAAACATTTCAGGGCTGTAGTTTGCATTATCTGGTACTGAGAGGGGGAACTGTTAGACTTTGATAACTGTAACAGTTGAGTCATCACTGAGACAAATTTAAAATACCATTTTAATATATGTATGTAATATATATAGCCCCTTAATTTTTTAAAAACTAGGAACTAACTTGCTTTTATCAATGTGTTCTAAGGACTTAATCCATAGTAAACTTTTGTTACACTGCAGTTGATTTGCTAGTTTTCTACTGGAAAAGAAACATGTAAAATTAAGGGGAGAAAAAACCCCACTCTGCCACATCAATTACAAACCCCAAATATTCATAGGATATATTACCTTAGGAATGATCTTACAAAGCAAGTGTGTTCACTTAAAAACCAGGAATCTGATTCTCAGCTACCTTAAAGCTATTCTGTATGTTCTTACCTAGCTCTCTAGTTAGTTCTATAAAATTTTGTTAAAATGAGTTCAAGTACAATGTTATGTATCCATAGGGCTCTTTTATGTGATTAATACTGTGTAAAGCAATTGAGGATAAATAAGAGCCATTTCAATGGCTCTTCACTATATCCTTCCACTGAGAGTTGAGTTCTGCTGTCCATTGTATTGATATGGAAACTGGCTCTGGGTGTATTGCATACCCCTGACTAATTTGAAAAGATGAATTAGAAAAAAATTAGAGATTATTTATGTCCAAAGAGGGGGTAAATTCATTCAAGAAGTTGTTTGTTGCCAATTAATTATCTACCACTAATTAGAATAATAAATTTGAGCACAGTTGTAAGACTTGGCATTGACTTTCATCATAGGCTTATGTGGAAGCTCTACTAAATGCTATCACTAGGACTGGTAATAAATCTGTCATATTAAGTGAAAATGGATAAAAAGTCTGAGAAGCCTTGAAAATATAATTTGAGTAGAAGTCTTTACACTTTATAAATATGACCACAGGAATTATTCATGTGAATAGATTAGCTCAGACTTCAACATAATGTTATAAAACATGAAACTTTTGCACTTAGTGAAACTCAGTGCTAAATTGGAGGTATAACTCTTCTTCATTTTAACATTTTCAATTTAAAACAGATCTGTATGTGCTGCCAGTAAAATGGTGGTAAAGAGCTTCAAGCTGAAAGTTTTAAACAAATCATCCGGTTATTAACTCTTCACTTTTGTGTTCATGTAGGCCAGTTTGAGATAGAGCAATACTTTTGATGCCAATTCATCTTGTCTATCCTAAAGATCTTCATTTTTTAATTAAGAAACTACTTAAAAGATAATAGAAGATAGCAAAAAGAAAAAAAAGTGAGGAGAGAAATTCTGGTAACAGAACTCTGAATATCACACATCTCCTTTTAGAAATTTAAAATGGGAGTATTTTTTTTAATGTGAGTACTTCTCCAGGATGAAATTTGCCTGCAATATGCGATGTAGTGCAGAAACATCTGTATGAAACAAGGTCTGATCATCTGTTGAAGCAACATACTTTTAATGTTGTTGGTCTCAGCCAGTGACACCAGATGATTTTGTCAAAATAACACAAATTTTAAAAGACTTCTTGTGTCAAGCACTAGAATTCAAAGTATTCAAATTGATATCTACTCAAGTTCTGTGCTCTTGAAAACTTCATCAAATGTTTTACTACCGCAACTAAAATAGAACGACTTGAAAGAAATGTTGGAGACTTTCTCTTGAATTTTTATTTTGCACTGAATTATTTTTACAGCAGTTTTTATATTAAATGCTGCTTTTATAATGTAGTGTCTAGATAAATTGCTGTTTTGTCAATATGCCATGATGTGCTAAATTCACAAATTCAATGTAGTGGGGAACTACTGTCTGTGTATCTGTATATCTTCCTTTCAAGAAGGAAATCCTCAAGACACAGGATCAGGCTGTGTCCCCAAGTGCCAAAAGACGAGCCAGTGGGGAAGAAGACTGACTGAACTGAGAGCTTTTGTTGGAAATCAGGAAAAGAAGATGAGTTTATCAGTTTTGGAAGACAGGGAGGACAGCTCAGGAGAACTACAGTGATGACATGAAGTTATGCAGGGAGAAAATTAGCAGTGCTAAAGCCCAACCAGAAAATCTGGCAACTGTTGTAAAAAACAAAAGGAAGCTTCTATACGTACACTGGTAACAAAAGGAGGGCTAAGGAGAACCTTCATCCTTTATTGCATATATGGGGAGAACATGGGGAAAAAGGTTGAGGGAGCTAATACCTTCTTGTCTCATTCTTTAAAAGTAAAACCAGTTGTTCTGCAGGTATGTAGCACCCTGAGCTGGAAGGCAGGGACAGGGAGCAGAATGAAGCCCCCACATTCTAAAGGGAAGTGGTCAGCAACCTGCCACACCACTTAGACACACACAAGTCTATGGGTCAGGTGGGATGTGCCTAAGGATACTGGGGGTCCTGGTGGAAGTGCTCACTGAGCCATCATTACCAGCAGGCTTGGGCATATGGAGAGGTCCCAGCTGATTGGGTTTTAACCAATGTGACACACATCTTCCCGAAATGCCAGAAGGTGAATTCAGGGAGCTGTGGATCTGTCAGCTTGACCTCAATGCCCAGGAAAGTCATAGAGCATGTAATTTTCAGTGGCATCATGTGGCACATTCAGGGTAACTGGGAGGTTAGGCATGAGTTCATGAAAGGCATGTCTTGCTTGACCAACCTTATCTCCTTCTATGGCAAAGTGGCATGCATAGTTAATGTGGGAAAGGCTTTAGATGTTTGTCTGCCTGGACTTCAGTAAAGCCTATGACACTCTTTCCCACTGTTGTCCTGGAGAAACTAGATACTTATGGCTTGGATGTTCACTGGGTTAAAAATTGGCTGAATATTTGGACCTAGAGAGTCGTGGTGGATGGAGTTATATCCAGCTGGCAGCTGGTAATGAAGTGGTGCTCCCCAGGGCTCAGTATTGAGGCCAGTCCTGCTTAAGATCTTTATCAATGACCTGGGCAATGGGATTAAGTCAGTTTGCTGACCACATCAATTTAGGAAGGAGTGTTTAACCTGCTGGAAGGCAGGAAGGCTGTACTGAGGGATTTGTACAGGCTGGATCCATGGGCTGAGACTGCTTACATGAGGTCAACAAGGTGAAGTGCTGGGTCCGTCTCCTGAGCCATGACAACCCTGTGCCACACTGTGATAGGCTTGAAGCAGAGCGGTTGGAAAGTGGCCCAGCAAAAGAGGGTGTGGGGGTTGCTGGTTGACAGCTGGCTGAACACAAGCCAACAGTGTGACCAACTGGCCAAGCAGGCCAATGGCATCCTGGCTTGGATCAGCAATAGTATGGTCAGCAGGACCAGGGAAGTGGTTGTCGCTCTGTATGAGGCATTGGTGAGGCTGAAATTTGAGTACTGTGTTCAGTTCTCAGCCTCTCACTGCCAGAAAGACGTTGAGAAGCTGGAGTGAGTCCAGAGAAAGACAACAGAGCTGGTGGAGGGCCTGGAGCACAAGTCCTTTGAAGAGCGGCTGGGGGAACTGGGGGGAGTGTTTAGGCTGGAGAAAAGGAGGCTCAGGGGGAGACCTTCTCAGTCTCTAAAACTACCTGAAAGGAGGTTGTAGTCAGGTAGGAGGCAGGCTCTTCTACCAAATAACCAGTGATAGAACAAGAGGAAAGGGCCTCAAGTGGCCCCAGGGGAGGTTAAGCTTGGAAATTAGGGGAAATGTCAGGGTCTCTGCTAGTTAACCATACACTGTTGCTCAGTTAAACAGAAATGTGGAAAAAACACACCCGTAATGTCTCTTATACTTGAATCAATCTTGCTTAATGTATTTAATGCCCTGGAAAATAGTTATAATAGGACAACACAATACCCTAAAATACTAGAAGAAATTATTTGTTAATGAACATAAAGTAGTGCATGTGGGAAGGGAAAGGGAACTGAAGAACAATTTCATCATATATATGGAGTAGCAACCTATACTTTATGTGTTATCACTCATGGGGAAGATTCTGAAATCAAAATAAGTAGACTTTTGGTAAGGTAAAAAGGTAAAAATCAATTTTCCTTCTAGAAGACTTTAGTAAAAGAGAAATTTAATTTAGAGAAATTTCATTTAAGAATTGTTGGAAAATAGGAGCAGTGGAGAAATTGTTTCAAATGTATAAATCAATTTATCTCAGTATTGTATATTGTGTCCTGTTCTTGCCATCACATCTCAGGATATAGGGGAAGTGGAAATGGCTTTTTGAAAAGGTGGGGAGAGTAAATAAATGATCAGAGGAGTGGAATAGTGTCTATGTGGTGACAGACTAGATAGAATGAGTTTCTCTACCTTGGATATAAAATAACATAGAGAAGACAAGGTGGAGCAAATTAAATAATAAATTCCATAAAGAGTGTGAATGTAGAACTGTCATTTCAGTATATCTTAAAATAAAAGAATTAAAGACTTGGTGTTTATATCTCCAAGGAAATTTAAAACAAACAGTAAAAAATGCTTTTTCATAAAAAAAATAATCAAACAATGTGAGATACTGCCACTAGATGTTAAAAAGGCCAAAAGTTTAACTGAGTTCAAAAAGGGATTAATGGCTACTTTTGTTTCATGAATTGTAAAAACATCCTGCTGAGACACAACTTCTGGCTGAGGAAGTTCCTAAACCACTAATTGCCAGAAGATGGGAAGGAGGGTTTGCTCAGCTCTTGCCACAGTTTTTATAATCTTTCCTTATGTATCTCCTAATGGGCATGTTGGTACCAGGATAATGGGCTAGACAGATTGTTGGCTTTTTTTTTTGTCTGACCCATTACTGTTCTTTTTATTTTGTAGGCGTTGTTGTTGTTTTTTTTTGTTTGTTTGTTTTTTCAGTAATGGGAAGACAAAATGGAATTTTCAACTTGTTTTTATTTTTTTTTTAAGTTCAGTAAATGCTGTCTGGAGTATGATTCTTAATAGCTAATTAGGAATGATCACACTTTTTACTTTCCTCATAAAAAAATTGGTCTACAGATTCATCTGCTGCATGCTTAGGAAGTTTTTCTGTAAATAGGGAGAGACGTGGATGAAGGTGAATCCTTTGTGTATTTCATTTGAGAGGTAATTGATGTATGTCTTATTTAAAGAATAATATGTCAGAAAACCTGACATGGTAAGCAGAGGGAGTTTTCTGTGGTCCTTCTGTGCAAGGAGGTGAAAGGTATGTTTTTTGTCAGTTGTCAGTTAAGGAATACTAACTTTCAGTGAAAGAATATTCTCAATTCTACAGTTGTGCTTCTGACAATTAGTATGAACAGCACCAAACAAGGAGAGTTTCTTTAACATCTGTACTTTTTTTAAGTGCAACTCTATAATATTTTTTTTCTCCTTGGAGTTAAGATTGGCTTTTGGGACTAAAGTAAATATGAATGATTTTTTTGTTGCTGTTCCCCCCCCCCTCCACTAACCTGCTATTCTAGTTTTTCCATGTGAATTTATAATGTAGAAGTTTATTTCTACTTACTAAATGGAGATTTAATCAATTATCACAGTGCACTTTAGAAATGAAAGATACATTACTCTCTGTCAAATGAGTTTATCCTGTTCTGCATGCAAACTATGCACAACATTATAAATCATGGGCTTAAACTTCTGAAGTTGTTGGTTTTGTTTATTAGGAAACCTTGCCTCAGATCCAAAAAGGCAATAAGGAAGCAAGATGAAAGTGGGCTTCAATTGATCATGAAATGCAATTACAAAATATTCAAAGCTGAGTGAAATAAAGACTTTAAATAGCAGTAGCCTGCAAAGTATAAAATGAAAAGTAGTTTCATCGTATATGGTGAAAAGGGAGATTGGATCAATGAAACTGATCTATTATATCTTGTTTGCTGTCAATTGATATGAAATGATACTTGAGGTGAGCCTCCTTTTCATATGTAGGAAAATACACTTTGTCTATGGAAGTGACCTGGTAGGAGATTTCTTGAATAGAACTGGTGTTTAGGATACGAAAAGCACAAGAATGAAAAAAACCTTCCATCCGGTCATCTTAGCCTAGCTATTGTAATTGTAATAGCTAGGCCTTAGCCTAGCTATTGTAATTGCAGATTTTTAACAGTATGTCTTATATAACATTACTGCTGTGTTGCTGAGTTGTAATAAATCAGTATCTGAATTACAAGAATGGGGACTATAATAAAAAGTTCCCTTTTGTCCTTTCTTGTATAGCATGATATAAAGCTGCAGCATGTAGCCAGCAATCCAATACACTGTCAGATTAACTGTAGGATACCAACAGAAATTTGGAAAAAAAACTCACCCCACCTAATTTTCTCTTGTTTTTGCTTAATCTAATTTCTTCTTTGCATTTCACCTTCAACTCTTTGGAAACTTTTAGTATGGTTGGGGTGAGGATTAAGGTATTTTTATTAGGATCGGTGCACCTTTTTATAAGGGGAAAAAGGTATACTTATCAAGGAGTTTTTTCAGCCTTATGGTTCACATCACATTTGTTGTAGTGCCAAAATGTGATTTGGAAGTCAGATGGGCAAATTGTACAGAACAAGGAGAAATAAGGGGGAAGATAAAGGTCTGGTCAGGAAGTGGAATCCAGCTGAGGCAGGAAATAGATATTGCTGACAGTATCCTTTACTTGTCCTGGTTTGGCTGTGCAAGTTTGAGTGGAAGGGCTTTGGAGAGATGCTGCAAGGTAAAACTTTCTCGTAAATGATTAAAAGGCAACATGTCTGGAAAAACACAACAGTCCAATAAACAATAAACAAACACACTCATCCCTTTGCTCCTTCTTCAAATTAAACTCTTAATGTACAAGAAACATTTTTCCCTAATAAATGTAGTCTAAACTTCTGTTTATGTATCTCTGAGATTTTCAGACATAATTTTATATCAGAGAATGTGGTGTGAAGGTGACTAGAAAACCAGAACCTGTGTTTGGAATAAAAAGCTAAGCATGTAGGTATGTTACTACAAGCCAATTGTTCAGTTATTTACCTTTTGTCAATCAGTTGCAACCTAGTAATGGATGCATCTGTATGGGTTGCTGGTGGTTTTTCTAAGGTTGTTTTGCTTTACCCCATTCTTTTCTCTCTTTCTCTGCCTTCTAGCATGCACTTAATCCAGGTGGACTCTGTTCAACGTTGGATGGAAGATCTGAAGTTGATGACAGACTGTGAATGTATGTGTATTCTCCAGTCCAAGCCCATCAGCACTGAGAAAGATGAACAAAATGAACTTATGCTCTCCTCACAATATAGTACTTGTGATAACTTGCAGCTTCTGTTAAAGAGAGCTTGGATCATAAGCACAGAATTGACCAGGATTGCTCAAAAGCTGGAGAAGAACAGATGGCAGAGAGTCCACAGCATGACAGTAAGAATCAACTGTCATGTGCGTTCAATGATCAATGAATACAATATGTTCACCAGGAATTCTTCAGAAGAAATGCACCAGGTACAAGGATGATGCCATGTTTCTCTTTTATTATTGTTATTATTATTGTTATTATTTTATTTTAATAATTAAAGCTTCCTTTAAACACTCTGTAAGAAATCATTATATACAGATACTGGTCCCTTGTTTAAGACTTTCTAATCCCTTTTCAGTCATGTATGTGTCATATGAGTTATTTTGGATCCTATTTTATAGGCTTGATTCTGACTTAGTAGCGACTAATTGTGTTGAAAAGTGTTTTGCTTTTGAAGACAATAGGAGTAAAATATTTTGGCACCCCGTCTGTGAGTTCCTTTGTGTTTGCAATGTAGAAAACATTATTTTTTTGTTAACTTCAGTTTTGTCTCTACCTGTTTTATTCAGAGAAGTAGATAAAGGATGTTGATATGAAATGTGTTTCTGGAGGTTTTTCAATTAACAAAAATGTTATTTTTTTTAAAGAAATTGTGTGTATGGATATTGCTTTAAAAACAGTTTTTTTTCTCTCTGCAGTTTGAAAAACTTTTAATAGACAAGTGTTCAGAATTTACAGCATTCACAGAAAGGTAAATTAAATTTTGTATGTGAAATATTATTTTTTCTGTTTCATTATGTAGTAGAATTTCTAATGAGAAGCACAAATCCACTTACACCCTCAATTGTTTGAAATAGGCCCTTGTAGCTCTGAAAGACGTTCCAAATGTTAGTCTCTGGTGGTGGAAGTGAGTTGCTTTTCTCTAAACTGCATCCTAATGAAAAATGGGATCTGCTGCTGCACAAAAAGCCTTGCATAGATGCAAAGCTTCATGAAAGCAGATTTTTCAGGCTTTACAGACATCTAGGGAGAGGGTCTGGCTCTAACTAATGATATCAGTGACAAAGTGCCCTTTCAATCTTGTGAAGCCAAGATTTCAGTTGGTGTGAAAACTTAGGTTGTGAGACTGTCATACTACTTGTTCCTGTATAGACATATCCATGTTTTTATTAGTAAATCAAACCTAAATAAATACACGTTCCTTTAAATTGTAGTTGTAAGTTTACTCATGTCCCTGAACTCTGGAATGCTGAGACTAGAAAATAAGAAGCTCTTGGATTTTTCTCATAATATTTCCACTTCCTAACATAAGCTTCCTGTTCCCTCCAGAGCAGTTCAATCACTCTTTTTTTATTTACTTTAAACACTGTGCAAGCCATTTTGCTTCAGGGGATCATCAGGTAAAAAGACATCATGTAATTATCAGGAAATAACACTTTTTGGAGCACTATGGCTTTTTGCAAAATCCACGCAGCTCAGATGTTACTTTTATATTCTACTATGACACACACTGATTTTAATTAGTGTTCTGATCTCAAAGTGTGTGCTCTAAATCAGCCATCTCTTTGTCTTTCTGACAAAAATTTGATGTAGGTGGATGACAGACAGGTAAAGCTGGAAAGGTGACCTATGTGTAGGTGCGGAAACTGATCAGTCAAACTGTATCTTCCATTACAGTGTCCTGCCTTGGTGGAATATGTTTTTGCAATTGAAATTAATGCATTTCTGTGAGGAAGTGTTAGTTGTTTCATTAGAATTGTATAAAGCTTTCCATCTTTGTCATTTCTTCAATTATAGCCAAACATCACTGGTTACAGGATACCGGTACTAACTCTGTAAAGCTGCTTTATGTGATCTTTCTGCACAGAAGAACAAATTTTACTTTTGAGTGTGCTGCTTAATTCATCTGTGCACACATTCCTCTATGGGTCCTTATCCTGCTATCATTAAACTATGGCTAAAAAAGGTAAAGAGATGAATATTTTGAAAGCCCTTCTCTGACCGCGAAAGATGGATGGATATGTAATGCTGCAGTTGAAATGTAAGAGTAACTGGAACTAGCAACACAAGTGGAAAAAAAGCAGAGTTATACTGTATAAACACACAGCATCTGCAGCAAAGTTTGGCCTGCAGTCTGTGAAGTGAACTGTGATCCCAAAATGATTCAGTAATGTCCACTATTGTTCTTTCATGGTATACTTACTATGTGTAGACAAAGCTTTGATTAGTCTGGAATTATGCTAATGGCATAAAGACAATGTCCTTGTGAACAGCTGAATTCCTATTAGATCCCTATTAATAACACAGGCCTCACCTCTGACAATCAGGTCCATTGCATCTTTTTCCCTTCACCTCTTTCTTTTTCTTTTCAGGTGCATACAGACTGAAGATGAACAGATACTGAAGTCAATGAAATCTTGTATTAATGAAACACTCACTACCATTGCCCACTATTTTGGCCAGTTGATAGAGTTGGTTTTAACACATGAGGCACAGGTTAGTTTATAGTAAAAAAAAAAAAAAAAGTTTCCAAAACTGTTGAATCTTGAGGAAGGTCAGGCCATCCATTGAAGATTCGAGGCCCGGCTGGATGGGGCTCTGAGCAGTCTCATCTAGCGAAAGGAGTCCCTGCTCATGGCATGGGTTAGAACTGGATGATCTTTAAAGCCCCTTTCAACTCAAGCCATTCTGTGATTAAGAGGAGGATTAGAATTACAACTCTAAATTTTCAACAAACTTATGATCAGTAATTCAAATATGTTGCAATGAGATTTAGGTGTTTGCATTCTCAAATTCTCCAATACACTCAAATCTCAAATGAAATGATCTTGTTACTTACTTTTCCTGATGTCTCTCCTTTCTCACAAGGTGTCTATTTTCTGGACAACGTCTTGTCAATAAGACCTTCGGAAACTTTCTCTTCCTTTCATACAGATACTGCTTTCCTTTAGAAACCTTGAAAAAAAAAATCTCCTGCTCTCAATAATTCTCATTAAAACCTGAACTTCTAAAAACATATATATGTAGCAAGCATATTATTACAGCACATGTTTTAAACAGTGCATGTTTTAGACTTTAGGAAGTAGTGATAAAATATAGTGTTGTGTGCAGGTTATACATTGTCCAGAGAAGCTGTAGACTCTTTCCCTGGCAAAATTCAAGAGCTGCCTGAACACAATCCTGAGTAACATGCTCTAGGAAATCCTAGTTGAGTGGGAGGTTGGGCTTGATGACTTCGAGTGGTCCCTTCCAACCTTACCCATACTGTGATTCTGATTCTGTGAAATACACTGAGCAATTAGTCTGACACTGTAAATGCATTGATTTTTTTTTTTTTTTTTTCCCCTCCACCACTGGACCATTCTTGAAATAGTAGCAACCTGCAAGTCTGACCGATCTGTCTTGACTTACACTGTTTTCTTTATTGAGAACTCAATAGAAATATCTTTACACCCTCTAGTCTTCACATACACTCAATTAATTTGTCTATATCTCAGAGGAGATGTTGCGCTGGAATTTTTTGTTTTCCCTGCAGAGAAAGAGGAAAGGAGAGGCTTAGTGAAGATGAAATAGTTAATTACTATTTATTCCACTGCTAAAACAAAATTAGTGCATGATATTGGTTAAATTCTAGCATACCTTGATGCATTAAGATAGCAAAAAAGTTGTGGTTCTTTCAGAAACATTTCTTGTAGTGTCGAAAGTTGATTACTAGGTGGTGAGAATCTCCAAAACACATTTGCAGAATAGCAGTCAAATGAACAAACTACTTGCTTTGGTTAAGAATTATGAGGACTACATGAAATACTTCATATGAGTTAAAACATGTAGATGACTTTGCATATAGAAAATTCAGTGAGTATGTTGTCATTGTTTCAATGCTTATTCTTTTCAATCTGAAGGGCAGTTCTTCACTGGTGATATTTCTGCCTTTGGGCATCTCAACATCTACTGATACACCTGAAATCCTAGTCCCTCTTTCTTTTAAGGGAGAGGAATTACTGACTCGATACCATCTCATTTGTATTTGTGGGGCTGAAGGACTTGGGTTAGAACTCATTAATGAAAGTCATTTTAAGAGCAGCTTTCTGAACCACTTGGCCAGCCTGTGAGCC
This sequence comes from Dendrocincla tyrannina, assembly GCA_035047865.1. NCBI lineage: Eukaryota > Metazoa > Chordata > Aves > Passeriformes > Dendrocolaptidae > Dendrocincla > Dendrocincla tyrannina. The sequence goes on from JAWWMP010000165.1 coordinate 12,150,731, forward strand.
CACTTCTGACATAAAAACACATTGTCTGTGGGTAGTTTGTTGCTCTGAATCAGACTAAGTGACCGTGTGAGAGGTCAGAACTTACAGCTTGAATTGTGTAAAGAGTTTTCTAATCAGTATATCAGGATTTTATTCAGGATAGGTTCATATCAAAATGTGAACTGTTAAGCTATGTCTTTTATGGAACATTTTTCTAAAGCTAAGGGTGAAAGAACAGAGACTCTTCAAGGGAACGTAATTGAATTTTGTATAAATAATAGTGTAAAATGTGGCATACTTCCTTGTACTTCTTTTGAAGTTGGATTAAATAAAAAAAATGCTTATCCCCTTTCTCTTAGCAAATATAATTCTTCCTCTAATGATTCTGTGTCCTTTCAGAAAGAATAAAATGAAATGAACTTTGTATTGTTCTACCATGCTTCTCTATGAAGTTGCAATGACATAACTGCAAAAGCAAGATAATTATTTACAAAGATAAAAATAATCTATTTTGGACATTGTAGAAAACCCCTATATTTCTTTGAGAATTCTCTTTATTGATCAATGACTGTGTAGTGTGAAAATAATGATGAACCCAGAACCTTAAGGAGTAGTGTAAGAAAGAGTGTAGCAATAGTCCTTATAAATAAGGTGGAAATCTTATCCATTTGTGATACAGCTTCTACACTAAGCTAAATGACTTTCTTTGTGAAAATTCTGGTTCAATTCCAGGCCAAGCCCAATAATACTTTACTAAATAGCTGAAGAGTTCTTAACTGAATGTTCTTGCACATGAACCCATTGTCTTGCCCTGTTAATATTTATTTTTTAATATCACTATTCTTGGTTGCACCTATTCAAATGCAATGGTAAGTGTGTTACAGTGTTATGAATGTGACTCTTGCAAGTTGTCCTTCTCTGGCTGAGAAGCAAGACAATTAAATGAACTAGACTCTATAGTCCATCTTGTCTTTAAATGTAGAATAATAGAACAGAATCATTGAGGTTCGAAGACTCCTCCCACATCTGTGACCTAAGACAAATGCCCTTAGTTGGAAATAAATCATGTTTATTATGTTATGTCACACAGAACCTGCTGAGACAAATAGAACTGTCAGACAGCGTGTATGTGACAGAGTCGGCGATCAGCAGTTTATTCAGCCTTACCCAGGAAGGTGCTCATCTGTGCCGTATCATAGCTAAGGTAAGGGGATATATGGAGTAATCCAAAGCAAACTGGTCACACAGATTAAGTTATTCTACTCAACACAGTAGTAGTTGCAAATTTTGAAATGTACAGTGCAAGATGAAATTATATATTTCAGGAGACTAATAATCTAGGTTAGAGAACAGCAAAGTTTACTCTGAGAACGTATTTTTTTTTCTTCTGCTGCTGCTTTTGCAAGCCTTACTTTGCAGTTTACTGTCACAACTATCTAACCAGATTTTTTTTTTTTAAAGTACCATAGCACCCCCGATTTTTAATTTAATAAAGCTCAATACCTGTCCAAACAGCTTTAGAAGGTTGGCAAGCTCCAACAGTCTTCTGAGCCTTGCTTCAACTACTGTTACCTTTGTGCCACCTGAGGTATTACTGCTCCCTTCATCATTTTAGGAACCTTTTTATTGTCTCTCCTGATAGTACCTTCTAAGTACCAGCCATGTAAGTGCAGAGAAACTTTACAACTGGCCATGCATGTGGCTGACTATGGAGAGAAACAGCGAGACCTCTTCAGCTGTCTGTACAGAGAAGGTTAGAGATGTAATTAAAGATGCAAATTTAGAAATACTTTTCATTATTATCCTTTTACAAAAAGAATATCATTAGTTGCTTCTGTCAGTGTGTGTTCTTGTTTACTGAATAGTTGGTGCTAATGGTATAAGTGAATAATTTGGTTGAAATCAATAATACTGCAAATCCCTGAAGAGTTTGTACCTTTGAGGGCACTTGGATGTTTAAAATGTGACAATGGTAGGACACTGTGTGATGCTGAAGATAAGGTAATCACAATCACTGGGTATGCAGAAAAAAGAAAACTTCCCTACCTAAGCTTCTGCTTATGGAGTGATGTGCCCATTCCCTGTCCTACTCAGAGATGAGGTTGAACATCAGCATCTAATTAATTTGATGTCTTATGTGCCTTTGGATGGACATTTACACTACAAAGGGTGCTACTCTGTTCTGAAGGCTGAGAATGAGATAGAGTCAGAAACTCTATCTCATTCTGGATTCTGGCAACAGCCTGAGAGGTTTAATTTTTTCTAAATTGGTATTTGAGCTCCACTCAGTGGCATCTGAAAACAATGTTAAAATTTTGAGTACTGAGGAACTGCAGAACTAACAAACTAAGGAAAACTGGTCTTGTGTTTTCTATCATTTTGTTATTTCCATAGCAGTTTAATCTAGCAGATGTAAAGTCTGACCTTCCATAAATTGCTAAACTAATATATTGCTAAAACCTGGATGTGTCACAGGTTTATAGCTGAAGAAATGCACTTCCTTATGCAAAGAACCCTAAAGTTTGGTTGCCAAATCAGTGGTGATTGCAGCACCTGTCCTGTGTGTCTGTCTCCCCTGTGCACTGTGAATTTCATTTGTCCTGACACACCATTATCCTTCACACTCTGTATCATCTCAGTTATGATTCCTCTGTCACTGATGCAGGTACCAATCCAGAATTTAAAATTCAGCCCATTGAATAATTAGCTGTAACAGTAAAAATGTATGGTTACTGGAAAATAATCCCAAACCAAACAACAACAAAAACAAATAAAAACCAAACAAACCAAAAACTCAAAAAAAAAAAAAAAAAAAAAAGGAAAAAAATCACTCACTATGATGGTGAGAAAGGGTTAAAGTCATGCAAAGATCTCAAAACATTCCACAGGTACCATATTTACTATGAGAGCTGTCATACTATCCTTGGTAAAAGCTAGTCAGAGAGGTAGAATATTTGTTTATCGTGAAAGCAAAACTCAACAAATTTGTTCATGTAACCATGGAGTTTTACTCTCCGTGACAAAGTGTGATCTTGTGGAACACTGTTGTTAAGGTTTATTTCCTGTCCTAGGCTATAAGTTACAACTCTAAAGCACACCAATATCTTGAATGTGCAAAAGAAGAACCATGACAGTATTGTAAAACTACTCTATTACAGAAATTGATTTCTCGGTTTACATTTTGGTAACAGTCTCAGTCTTGTCCCTCCTTCTTCATCCCCTGCCAGTATTTTACAGAAACTAAAAAAAAGGCTTTGAAATGCTCTCCTCTATTCCGAAACATCACATATAATTTTATTCCACCTAAAGGAATTCTTTAACACCTTTTTTTTAGCATGTAACTTTGTAATCTGCTGTGAAAGAGTCATGTTGCTGACTCACTCTGGCAGCCAGCTAGTAGTTCTCACTAGCTGTCAGAGATATAAAGCCTGAGGTCTCTAACTTATGTAGTTGCAAGGGCAAGATAAAATTAGCATTACGTGGATCAAAAGGATTATAAAATAGATTTGGCTTTGTAACAACCAGAAAAAAGAATTTCTAAAAATCTGTTCCAGAGTTACAATAAATTCTGGGACACAGAATGATAAAGAAAAAAGTCTATTCAAAGAAATGCATTTTACCAACAATACAGTCCAATATCACCTGTAATGAACTGGGTGCTGCTATAATAGTCTCATAAAAGAGAAAGAAGCAAAAATGATAGCATACATGCCTATCACCCACTTTGGAGAATGTTTGATTATTTCAGTTCCTTATGGCTTCATAGCAGATTACTTGCTCTGAGAAGCTTCTAATGCATCTTACCTTACTGTTTTATGTCAGTTCCTTTACTAGCAAGCATTTACTAAGAAGATCTCTTTGGAGATCATCTATGAAGATAATTATAAATGTTGTCAAAGGCTTGATGAGAATTTACTGCATTTTGAGTAATTTCAGGCTGAAACTGCAAAATATTCCACTTTACAGTTAGATGCCTTTTTCTTCACCTCTTCATTCACTCAATTCACTATGCACAGTGGGGCTTTTCAGATGTGTCACCTCTCCCACATACTTTGGTGATTGTGTTGCGGGTGATTTTGTTATCTACAACTAGCACTTCTGAGCAGCATCCTAAGGGTGTCTCCACAAATTGAATTCCTATTAATTCCATATAAGAAAGAAGTAGGTCATCAGGTGATAAAGCAAGTGCCCCTTTCTTCCCCTCTGCTAAATGAAACTTGAATTACAGCAAGAACAGCATTTTGTGTATTAGCTGGTCAAAAACTGGAAATTGCAAAAAGTCTGCAAAGGATGAATAAAAGCATACTTTATACATATTTGGAGCATTTTTAAAAGTGCAAGTTAATCTCCAAAGCAAGCAAAATGTCGTGTTTCTTTGTCTGAATGGTACTGTTTGCCTACTGGGCCAATTCATGTGTATCCTTGTCAGATAGAATAGTTTGACATCATTGCAAAAGGTACTGGGGAGGAAGCTTAAAAAAAGTGAATAAATTCTGAGAGATGCTCTCATCCCAGTGAGAGGACTGGTTTTGACGAGCCATGGAATCAAAGTCAGTATTTCTACCTATCCTATAATTCACTTACAGATCTCTAGGTTTCTCACAATCAATATTTTACAACTTGGTCATGGCACACAAAGCACAAAATGAACAGTTTAGATATTCTCCTGATAAATGCAGTGATAAATCAGTTCTGTCCATCAGAAGCAAAAGCAGGGCACCCATTTGTCATACAGAAGGCTTGAAGCAAATGTGCCAACATCTTTTGAATTTTGCTAGTGTTGTCCACAAACTTCTACTTATTATGACTGAAGCAAAGAATCAGATCATGTCTGATTACATTGAGATGTGGGAAATTTCAAATCGTTAATGATATAAGAAAAAAACCAAAACCCACAAGATAGTTACCTTTGGCTTGGGGGTGACACTGTAACAGCATTTTTCCTTTATTTTTGATAGATAATTTAGTTACTGCTTAGGTGAACTATCAGTACCCTTTTGTGGAAGGAAAAGTATGACTGAAACTTTTCTGTTCGTGTACTGCCTCTTTTTTAATTTAAAGGCTCTGAAATATCTTTCTGCAATAGGCTATATATAGCAGTGCTAGATATAAAATAACGCATACAGATACATGGGTACTTCTTACAATTCCAGAAATCAGTTTTACTTTTAAGAAACTTCATTAAGCCTACTGTTTTCAGTAATGTCACAGAAATTCCACATATGTATGCAAAGACATGGTGTAAAACTTTGATATAGAAAATATATTGAAGTGTTAATGTTGTGCAATTCGATACAAATTGGTATAATTTTTTTGTTTGACTGTTAGAAGAGGGCTTTGCTTGCTCTATTATTCTCTATTGCATTCAAGCAGAACTAGTATAAAAATATAGAATTCTGAAAATGAATAAAGTTTGAATTGTAGCTTGGAGCTTTTAAATCAGTAAAACTTGTTGAGCTTTCAAATAACACAAATGGTTGAGGAGCACAAAAAGATTATTTCTATTAATGATTTCAATGATTTTTAATTTACTGCTGAAATCTGAATACTTTAGTCTGAGATCTTTTGTCTGTCATCAATATTTTAAATGCTTTCCTCTTCATCACATGTCTGCTCTTGCATAATATAAGGCATCTGTAGCGTACTTGATAGCATAACATTTTGAAATGAAAAATAACTTAAAAAATGCCCACCATATGAAGTGCATACATTGTTGATTATTATTTATATTTTTCCCATTGCGATATGAATTTTGCTAACATTAGCTGTATTGAAAACTATTAAGGATAGCTATTCTAAAATATACTGAAGTCTCTGTCATGATTGTCGTATTTAAAGAAAAACATTTAGGAATGCAGATTTTATTTATTAGAGGATGAAGATAGGGACTGCAACTGTATAAAGCCTGACACCTATTCCTGCCTTATTTTCAGTAGCTCTTCAACCATATGACTTTCTTGTTCATCTTTTTAGTGTTAAGTAAATATTACATGACGCTCAGAAATGTGAGGACTAGAAAATATATGCTGACAAAAATCTGGTTTATACTAATAGAGTATGGCTGAACTATCACTTTAATGCCACTCTAATTGCCACCTATTGATAATTCTTTGTAATTTTCACATGAATGTCAAGTTTAATTTAAATGGAGCTTGTAATTGGTAAAAGTCAATCACTTAAACACACCTCCTACTGAGGTTATATTACTTTTTCATCACTCAGTGTACAAGCATTAATCAACTTGAGTTCTCTGTGTGAGTTTAACATCACTTAGTTGGTGTTGTTATGATAAGCTAATTTGGATAAATTACTAAAGAAATCTGCCCCCCATCTCAGTCTTGGTTAAATACTAGGGCAACATTCTGTGCTTCTTTCCTAATTTTAGTTTTTCCCCTACAGGAAGGAGGTGTAGTCACTCTCTTTAAGATCTGTCGCCAGGATTGTTTCAGAGGTCTTTACCCCCAGACGCTGAGAACATTGGCATCAATTTGCTGTGTAGAGGAAGGAATGCACCAGCTGGAAAAGGTAGGTACTTCAGTATTCTTGACTGACTGCCATGAAACAGAAGTCCTGTCTCTTCTAGGAACTGATAATATGGTGGTGTTTGATGCTGATGGTGTTCCATGTTATGCTCACCTTTTCCATGCCAAACACATCTTTGATCTTTACAAAATGAGTCCCAGCAGAAGCATTATCCCATTATCCTTGCATGAATAAGCTTTCTAAGTGGGGATAATTTTTGTAAACCAGATAAACATGTTAGTGACCATGTTAAAAAAAAAAAGGCAAAACCTGCAGAAATTGTAATTTCTGGACTCTCTGGAGTGTTTGTTTAGAAATTCCATTATTTCAAATAATCTTTAAAAGACTGAAGGATTTCACCTCTTTAAATTCTTTCCTGATGCTCTGGTAGGGCAGCTACTTGTGGTACTACAGCAACTTGTGAGAGTTGTAATTGTACACGAAGAAGTGGGACAGACACCATTTTAGCCAATTGAAAACTGTGTCTACTAATCAGCAGCAGGTCTCATCAAAGCCAGTTTTAATTGGGATGGCCAACAACAAACCATTATCCAGATAAAATTATATCAACTGCTTAGGCTCCATTGCTTTCTCTCTCTCACTACATACTGCTATATTTTGGAAAATGAACACTTCTGGTCACTAAATCATGATCTCATCCTTTGTATTTCATAAAGCAGTCATCTTCCACAGCTGAATAATGGCCTCTTCAAGTTAATGATAAATGATTTCACTGCCACTTTACATTGACATATCTTGTAATTTACTGCCCTGAATTCAAGCAAACTGTGACAGAACATCTGAAGCAAAAATCAAGTCTCTGAGCTTACAGTAAATGAAGATGACTTAAATTTTTTTGACATAATGCTGGTTCAGACTGACACCAGAATCAGTCTAAAAGGATCTTTCATTATGTCCACTATAATAGGGGAATTAATAGAGTTAGAAATGAAAAAAGATTGATTTAACTCACCTGGTCCAATTCCTGGCAGTGTCAACTTTCGTTTAATGTGGCTCATACCAAAGCTGATGAAACAGGAGTCCTAGAAAAAGTGAATACCTCTCAAGATCATATTTCTTTGATCTACTTTAATGTTGGTCACAAGTTAAATTTCTCACAGGAAACTTTACCATAATCAGAACTGGAGTAGGGTTTAAAGGATTTTAAACTGAAATCCCTACCTTCAAGGACCTTCAATTCTGAAAGCACATCTTGGCAAAACTTAAGTCTGCAACATGAGGGGCTGGACACTGATCCTGCTCACCTGACTGAACAGAAAGGTTTATGACAGGAGTATTTGGTTTTCGTGTCTTAAACTTCTTTGCTTAAAATTGTGTTGCTGAAGATCCGTATGTTATGAGGGTCCAGTACATTCCTGTGTTTCTGGTGGGTGAGAATGTGCAATTTCATGTCAACAGAAACAAAGACGTTTTCTCTGCAAGGAGGTTAATGTGCCTCCAAGTGCTAAAAGGAAGTTAAACAGCACAGGCCATGTCAGCTGTATATCATCTGTGAATAGCCTATCAAGTGGTGACTGCCTAGGTTTGCCAGCTCAGAGCGTTAAGGAATGATAGTAAGCAAGAAAGTTTTACTACTCTTTGTATTCTCTTTCACCCTTCTTGTACATCTGTTTAGAAGCAACAAGGTATTCTGACACAGGGAATCAATGGCAAGTGCATGGCTCAGATGACCAGTATTTTGTTGGGAACAGTGACCTAGTTTTTTATATTGTCTTCTTTAAAGAAGAGTGATTCATTTCTTTGAAAATTTGAAGTGTTCTTCCAAAGAACAAAAAGGAGGTCTAACAGTGTTATCAATCCTATCATTACAAAAGTTACCATAGGACTGCTTATCTGTCAGAAAGAGTGGCTTCTATTATCCAACTAAGTACTGGGTGCTGGTGAAGCATTTAATTTGCTCTAATGTGAATATCATTATGCCACCTAGTGCATTAAAACATCAATGCAATTTGAACTTGATTTTTAATGACAGACACTCCATTAAAAAGTGGCTTCTCCTCCAAACCATTTAGATTAGGCAAATCAAGATTAAAACAAACAAAACAAAACAAAGAAAACAAAAAAAAATCCCAAACAAACAACAAAAAACCAACCCAAAAACCTGCACAAGTCTTCCCACTTCTATTTTTCAATTAGACTTTGCAGCCATTAAAGTGTTTAAAAGACTATTTAAAAGAAAGCAGCAAGAGCTATAACTTCTAATGAAATATGTATCTGAGAGGTGAACTAAAAGAAGGTGGTATATTTTCTGCAGTAACTGCAGTGCTTAGATTCTAAAGATATCAGGAATATTGTTTATTTATCCAGTCCTCTCTGTTATTGGCAATTCAGTGGCAGGGACGTGTGTAAATGTAGGTGGTTATTTAGAAAGTGGGTAAGGAAGTCTGTAGTTCACAGGAGGCAATCCAGGTGGAGAGTATCTTAACTTTTTAACAGATCTTAAAGATACCTGAGTATTTGGCTTTCTTTATATTTATATTTCTTGATACTTAGTGCAAGTTTTATGTGAATGATGTTGTGCTGGATTTACACCATTTGCCTTGAGTGAGGTTTTTGATTGTAATATGGAAATACTGTCCACACATGCTAGTGAAGGAAAGTAACAATTGGGTGCTCATTTCTGAAGATAAAGAAAATTGCTTGTTATAAACAAAAATATTTCCATTAAAAAAGAAAAAAAAATTGTTCTTCATATTCACACATTTGAGTATAACACACTTGAAAAAGTCATTACCACTTTTTTATTGTCTTGATAAACAAGTGGATCTTTGCTATAATTGCAGTGATGAGGTAGTTGTCGCAATTATTAGCTTTTCCTCCTTTAGGTGAATCTAGTTGGCTGTGTGTACAATAATGCAAAATCAGTTGGTCAAAATGCCAGTTTAGGATAGTTATTTCACTCACAAGTACTTCAACAAATTTTGAAAAGGTACTGTTACTTTGTTGTATACTGAACTCCAGGAACTCAACAGTAAGAAAATTAGTCAGGCACTTAAAGTAGAAAAATAGTGAAGAAATAGTCTCATTATGTGACTGAGGACCATATAAATAAATATTCTATGTAAGCTGTGCTTGACAAGTGGCAATTTTGGTGCTTCAAGCTCCTTGTGGTTGTCTGGTTGTTTGGTACTTTAATTTTGTAATCTCCTGTGACAGCAGCAGGTTTGAGATCACTGTTTGATCCCATCTACCTGAGCAGCTTCGCTTCAAAGAGGAGTGGAGAGAACCTGGAAAAGTAATCAGAACACATTATTCCTATTAGCTTTCTGTCCCTGTATCCAAGAGAACCTTGTCATCTCTGTCTTGTGGCTTTTGAGCATGCAAAGGTTTTAGGGGAAATCTCACTCCATCAGAAAAGACAAATATTCTTAATTTAGGCATTCCAGAGTTTATGCAGAAACAATATATAATACAGGTAGCTGGTAATATAGAAAATAGATAAAATCTGTAAGATCCCTGAACGTTTGTGGGAGGTGAGCATGAGTGAAACTGAAGAACAATACTAGCATTGCACACGCAGACAGACCTGTTGGTGTATCCTCTTCTTAGGTTTAGGGCAGAAATACAATGATGGAGGGGGAGATTGGTTCTCAAGAGAGACATATGTTGAGGGTTCTGGAGGCAAGAACACTGGAACCTTTATGAGTGTGCTTTGAAAATTTAGTTCACTTCGAGTGTTTCCATGTAGGAAGGACTGGTGGAGGCACAGGGTTGGGATAGATTATCTTGTTTTGTGAAACTTAAGGTTCCAGAAACAGTAATGTGATCTTGATAATGTGTATCCTGCAAACTGTGTTAGGAATATTGTACTTCAATTATGGTTTTCATTGTCAAGACAGACATAAAATCTAACAGATATTGTTTTTAACATGAAGCAACCTTGCCTGGAAATGGGGTTTGTGGTTGACTAGTCATGCATTTTTAGCACATTTTTTTGCCTCAACCAATTCTTCAGCCTTTTGCCTTCCTGCATGTTCTGACGCGCAGCTCGTTAGTCTAAAGCCTGTGGCAGTTTCTCTGCTCCAGGTCTGTCTGTACAAAAGTTGTTGTCAGTGGTGGTGTTAAAAGTCATGGATTTCCAATTTTTGCCCTACCTGAAGCTCAGTTGTGTGATTTTTTTTTTATTTTTTTTTTTTTTTTTACTGAAGCTTCTGCTACAATAAAGTTCCTGCTTCAATAAAAGAAGAGCAGAGCTGGTTCAGAAATAAATGGCAAGCAGTGTAATGTACTGAAGTTTTTACTGTGCGTGTGAATTGTTATTACATTAAAAATGTTCAGACTCATTTGAGATCTAGATCAAGGCTCAAGTGCCACAAAAACATAATGATTATACAAATAGTCATTCAGGCAGCTGCCTAAATATTAACAGTGTGAAGTGCGTGTTTACTTACACTATTTAAACTCCTCTAGAAAGCAAAACACCTGGAATCAACTCATTAAGAGGAGATAATCCAGACATACTGGTGACAACAGTTGTTACTTTCATTGGTAAAACCTTATTTTTAACAAATGGCACCACTTTCATTGCTGTGCTTTAAGCAAAATTGCCCAGGAATAAGTTATAAATTGCTTTGAATGTTTCATTCAAAGCATATTATATGAACTTATCTCCAGAAAATGAATCTGAAGATGGGTAAAGCAAGTACAAAATGTACAGATTTTGTGGCTGGGAAACTGCATGAATTTCATATAGACTTCTTAAACATGAGTGACCTAAAAATTTATTGTTCACTGTGAATCTGATTCTCAGAACAACCATGACCTTATACACAATAATAATTTTTACATGATGGGAATGTAGTCTGTCAATGATACAGTTGAAAAGCAAGCTTTTTGAGGAAATTAAATAAAATGTTTATTATAGATAGAACCTGCAAGTACAAATTATTCATAGCTTTTGAGTGAATGTCTTGACTACTTGATTCAGCTCTAACCACTTTGAACTTTCAGTTCCAAACATCAACCTCATTCAAAACCGTGGAGTAACTGTGTTTCAGAGGAAATAATCTCAGCTATTAAAACCACGAAAGTTCACTAAACTGTAGGGTGAGACAGAAGTGAGAATTAGATATTAGGAAGCAATTATTCTTCACCGTGAGGGTGGTGAGATACTGGAACAGGTTGCCCAGAGAAGTGGATGCCTCATCCCTGGAAGTATTCAAGGCCAGGTTGGATGGGGCCCTCAGCAACCTGGTCTAGTGGAAGATTCCCTGTCCATGGCAGGGGGGTTGGAACTAGGTGATCTTTCAGATCCCTTCCAACCCAAAACAAGTCTATGAATTATGGAGAGGGCTTTGATTACGAGACGTTGAATGGTGTGCGGGCACAGTCACCATGTCAAGGGCTGAACACAGATTTCATGATCACAGCATGCAAATCCCCCACAATCACGAATGTTTTAACTTTCATAGTACCTGTTATATGATGGAAATAAATTTGTACCATACAAGAGACTGAAAATTTTCCTGATCTGAACAAACTAAATAGTTATCTTCATATTTCATTATTCCAAATGCAAAATATTAGGAGAAGGAAAACATTAATAGTAGTCTTCTTGAAAAGGTATTTGAGATTGTCAGTGATTAGGAAAGAGGAACCCATAGGTTGCTACATTTAAAAACATATCTGTAAGCTGTTTGCTCTTTTTAAGTGCACTAGTGGAGTGCAGATTTCTGAGAAGCAGTAAAATGTTGACTTTTATTATGGCAAAGATGGCTTATGCACAGGACTTCCGGCAATGAGAAAATCTCAGAAAGCACAGAGGTCTGACTCAGCCTGTTAGCCTTTCTCACTCAGAGTAGAGCTTTGTGTTAAAGTTGCTTTTTTTCCCCTATGTGAAAAATTCTTCTGGCCTATTTTGATAGTTTCAGAACAAGGGATTAGATAGACCATAACATGATAAAAATTGCGTAGTTATTTTATTCCAACATGAATGGAATTCAAGAACTCAAATGATTAAGTATTTTTTTTAAAGAAAAATATTTTCAAAAACTCCCATAGCTTTCAAAATTGAATAGTTTTATTAATGGAGAGTCAAATTCCATGTTATTCCATTTTCTGAATGAGACAGGACAAGGCTGGGCAAGACCAAAAAAATACAGGACTCTTAGAAGTCGCTAGAAGGTGTTAACTTGTTAAGGAGCCCTTCTCTTGTCCCTTTCCCACAAAAATAGACAACATGCGGTGTTATAACCCTTTCCAAATTTTTCATGGGTCATGTTGGTGAACACATTCTCAATTGTGTTTTATGAAGGGGAATGTCATTCTTTTGTGTTCCCCAAAGTAGTTCTTGTGTACAGGGAAAACATATGAAGCTTCATGGCTTGAAAGAGACTGAAAACTTGCTTTCTGCATGCTTCAAACCCCCCAGAGTGCTGGCTTGTGTGCTAAAAGCATGTGAAATGACTTAGGTTGTTAGTGTTCAAGTGGTGCATTGCTCTTACAGCCCCTTGGCTGACGAGTCAGCTCTTCTGGTTTGCATAATGTACTTCTTTCTATCCCAGAACATTGTTTTGGATTATTTTCCGTGGCTATTTGTAGTAAGGCTTTGAAATTGTGCTTGTGAAGTTACAAACAGTAACCAAGAATGGCTAAAGACATTTTTGAATTTTGAGAGGGAGTTATAACCTTTTAAAGACTAATTCTGGAGACTTCTGACATGTAGTGTGGAGGACACTGTAATTTGTTGACATGGAGAGCTGGAGCTGCGTCTACTGCTGTTACTAAGTGGTTGTGTAAGTCACATGAGAATGAAGAGCTACAATGAGAAAGAAATGCAAGTTAACTTTAAGGAATAGTGTGGGGAACATTTTTAAAGCTGCTTTTCACATAGCCTTTTGATAACCAGGCGTATCAGTTTCAGTAGCTGAGTTTACAATTAGATAATGTAAAGTTCTAGGCTTGTAGCTCTTTAATTTACTGGACACTTCTTCTCAGTAAGGCTGTTTAATTAATTGGCAGTGAAAAATGTGCTGGGTTTGGCAAATTACATTTCTGTCAGAGCCCCTGCAAGATTCATTAAATCATATCTCAGAGTGCAGCAACTGCCCTTCCTCAGCTGCTGGCTTTGTATATATTAGGTGGTGTTTCAAGTTTTACCTCCTGACTATGTAGCTATGGACACGTAATTAAGAAACGAAGCCTCTTTCAGCACAATCCCAGGCAAAAGTAGCAAGACTTCTTAGGTCATTGCAGAATCTGACCATCTTTAGATGCAACATGCTACAGTTCTGAGGCAAGGGGCTTTGGAATTCATGGAAGTGATATATTTCTGAATACTGACAAACAGTGTGAAAACAGGTTTAAAAAAACCAAAACCATCACCCTCACTTCTCCCTCAAAAAAACCTCACAACAACAAAAAAAAACAACAAAAGAAAAATACCCCTAAACCCAACAGGAAGCTAAACTTTGTAGTATCGTTTGGTCTGTTGAAAACCTTCTACCAGTTACACAGTAGATTAAAAGTTGTTTGCTTTATGGTGGCACCTACTTTAGCATGCAAAGAGGAAAGCAAGGGATTTTTTATGCCTTATTCAGGAGACATAGAATTGAATAAAGACAGACATGTTACTGCAGGATTATGGTACATTGCCAGATATCAGTAGGAAAAACGTATACACAAACTGCTTTGGCTGAGGTCATGGCCATTATTTCAATTCTGTTAAAATGACTAATGAAATTACAGTGGTTGTGTTGTTGTAACCCTGATGGTCTAAAGAGATGTGTATCAGTTGCTGTAATAAAAGATATTACCCCTCCTTACAAATCTTGCTTCACTTAAATCATATTATAGATTTTAGAAGAAGGAGAAAGGAGCCAGTGAGCATAGCACTAAAGATAAACATGTTGATAATACTGGTAAAGGAGGACAAGTGAGACTTGACTAAGGAGTTGGTGAATATCTGCCTTTGGTTTTGGAGGACACAGATTCTGTTGTTTATCAGTAGATCCTCACTGAAATACCTGACCTTACCCAGATTCTACAAGCATATATGTGTGCACTCAGTCTTAAATATGTAAGTAATTTAAATCAAAAAACAAGAGAACCACTACCTGTTAAAAATGTCTACAGACATGCACATCAGTTGGTCCGTTCCTGACTGAGATTTGACTGCAATAAATTTCACAAAGTAAGCATTTGTTTGCTGACTAATGTACACGCAGTGCTGTGGCACAAAGCAAAATTTCCAGAGTCAAACCAAATAGGTGCAAGACCTTTTAGATAAACCTTGTCTGCCTTTTCAGGCAGTCTATAAATTGATTGTAAGTCTGTATATTGATAACAAAAGAGCAAGATGTCTTCTAACCCAAAAATGAAGGCTTAAATCTTTCCCCTTTAGCATGAGTCCTTCCATGTCACTCACAGATTTAGCCTTTGTGTTGGTTGTCCTGTGCTTAAGTGGCATATTGTTTAAGCACAGATCTGTGATAACATGTCCACATGCAAAAATTTCATAAACAGTTAAAGTGCCACTGTTTTATTTGTGTGTTTTTTTTTTTTTTCCTGTTTCAGCCACACCTAACCAGGAGAAGGCATTGCAGTGGCATTCAGGTATCATCACTGATGTGCTGGGTGTAAATCTTGCCACTGCTCTGTTGTACTTTTATCGTAGCTCCAGAGCAGTGTTCAGCAGAGTGAGAGCTGATAGGATTAGCTGTGTATTTTGGCATGTAGTTTCCATACAGGATGTAGTCACTGAAGGAGGAGAAACCTCTCTTCTCATCTGTCTCTTAGCTTTGTCGTTTTATATACCTCTATTTTTTGAACTGAGACACGGGAGAGACTCTATGATTTTTTTTTTTTCTCCCTTCTTGTTTTAAAAAAGATAAGTTTTACTAAAATAGATTTTGAAAGTTGAGAAGGAAAGTGCTCAGACTATGCCGGGTTACTGAGGTGTACACTTCAATGTGCAAGATCCAATTGAAGCAGTGCCTGTAGATTGCCATTCCTTCCAACTTCATTTTGAAAATTTGAGCTAATGCCAAGTTAGCTCTCTGCACTTGTTTGGCTCCCATATAATTTACACATGGTTTTTGCAGTCAGTTATGTTAGTATTTTATGCTATCTATTGATTTTATATTTCGCTAAGTATTTTATTTAAAGTGCTCCAAATAGGTCTAGATTTATGTTTCAAAAGTCAAGATGTTAAGAGAATTTTATAAATGAAAAATAATTTGGAAATCACCAGATGATGATTTTTCTGTAATGACTTAAAATATGGCCTAAAGTGATGACAATGATCAGGGCAGCAAATGATCCATGAATGACGTCCAAAGGAACAGAAGCCAATGTGTCAAATGACAGGTGGGTTTTCCCTACCTAATAATAATAATAATAGTCTATCAAGCAAATTTAATTTTAAGATGAAAGAAGCCGCTTACTCAGCTCCTAAACTGAAGACGGAGATTAATGAGAATCAATTGAAGCATTTAAAAAGAGTGCAAGGAGAGAGCTATTTTGAACCTCAAATATTGCTCTTGTCCCTGATAGAAGCAGAAAACTGGAAAGAGATGGCCTTCCAGAGAGACTTAACAGATGAGTAGCTTTCACAATCCTTTTCTCCTCACTCAGCAGGAAACTGTTGCATCTCATATCACATTTGTATCCATATGTAAACACATACTGAATGTGCTTACGTCGCACTTATTAAATAGCTTAGCTGTAGTCACGATAAAGTGTGAGGAAAAATAGGGGTGAAAATGCTTGTAAAAGGAGATAAACACATTAGACAGTTCCCCTCTACAAAACCTCTCCGAAGTAAGTTATGCTAGTCTAACTGACCCATCCTCCTGCAGACTTCATGACTCAGTATTGTTAACGATTTTTCTGGCTCATTAGAAAAAGTCCAGAGTTTACTGCTCAGGGCTTCCCTTTCTTGTTTGGCCGATTCTTGAATTTTCCTAAAATCACACTGGTTTCTGAGACCTCTTCGGGAAGGAAAGCTACCTGCAGAGATCTGGCAACATACCACGGATTTAAACACCTTTGGAGTTTGAGAATTCCGTTCTATTACTATGTTCCCTTCTAAGGCTTCTGTCAGGTTTATTTTCCTGCTTGAATTAACTGTGCCTCTTGGTGTTTCCTAGTACTCTATATGGTTTATTGGATATCTATTCTTACTTGCATAACATTGGCTTTCAAAAATGTTAACGCCTTTAATTCTGAAGGACTGAATTCTCAGACATTACTAAAGAGCAAAAGGAGAAAATTGTTTCTTTATTTGTCTAATTGCAATGGTGGAATTCCCCACTAACATAAAACTACACTTACAGAACTACTGAATGACCAAATCCCTTAAAAATAACAAATTATTTCTCCTGGTGTCAGGTGATTTATATTTCTTTTCTTTGGGACATGCCAGCTGGAAACAGATCTCTGTATATTCCATTTTCTAGTGGCTTTAGCTCATCCATAAATAAGCTGATCTCTGTCATACCTGAGGATAACATGGTGGAGGCTGCTAGACAAACTGACTGGCTTACTCTGATCTGGAAATCAATATTGATCATATATTGGGGTGACAGGACCTCGTAGTACTGCAGAAGATTGGTTTTCCTCACAAGAGCTCTGAGTTAACTTCACATCTTGACCGCTTCCTTGGGCTTGCTTTATGGCAGTAGTTCAAACTAGCACAATACGTAAACCTCAGCTTACACTCAGCATAGACCTTGACTTTTTTCCAAAACCACTCTTGTAGTTCTTGTAATCCCATGAGTGTTTTTACCCTTCCTCCAGTTCAACATGAGATTAACAAGCCCCTTGCATCACAGCACTTCCCAGTGTTCACACGTGCTCAGGCAGTGTCTTAGGACTATCTTCTGATACTGAGAATCCTGTCATACTGGCTGTGTGTGCACCTACATGTACTGTGTATATACCTGCCATGTGATGTTATTTTGCTGTCACTAAGTACTGGATTTTTATCTGAAATCAACTGTTAGTGTCAATCACAAGAAAATAATTATATACTTTTAAGATACTAAGCAAAATTAACGAATCTTCAATATTTGTCTCTTTTTAATGCATGTTTTATAGTAACACACTAAGAGGTATTATAGGCCTTGTTTCTCAGGAAGGGTCACTGTGACTTGATATTTCTTGTGCAGATTCAGTTATCCACCATTTTATCCCTTCAAATATAGACAAGTATTAGCAATGTTTTGTTTCTTTTAAATACCTCATTTAGTTGCAGTAATGAGATCACAGAGTTTGATATTTACTTACATTGATATTTACTTATTACATTTAATAGAAGAGGTCAGCTTCTTCAGACACAGATGTTATGAGTGTCAGAAAAGCTTCATGAGATGTACATAAGTGCAGACTGACCTTCTTCCCAAATCCAGTTTTCTGAAATATTCGTGCCACTAATGACTGATTTCTGTGAGCCAGTTAAGCCCACTTTGAAACAAAGACAGACAAGAAGACATCAGGACTCTGGCAGAGGTTCACAAATGTGCCATTATGGAGACACAACAGAAGGAAAGAAACATTCACTTACTTACACCAGCAGACTTTGGATTAGGCATGAACTGTTTGTTGGATGATTAATTGACTGGATTGTGGCAGTCAGAGAGTAGCTGTCAGCTGCTCAGTGTATGAATGGAGATCAGTGATGAGTGGTGCCCCTCAGGAGGACGCATTTGTATGTATTTATATATTCATCTAATATTAGTTAGTATTTGGTTATTTATTTACTTATTTGAGGCCTGGGAAAAGGAAATAAAACAGGGATAATTTGAATAAAGGTAACAAAGGTGATTACATTGTCTAGCCAAAATTTTCAAAAGTGATTCATAACATTAAGCTTCATTATTTTTTGGATTACAAATTGAGTCTCCAGAACAGTATCTAGCAAGTTGTGGATATCCACGGACCATCAAACGGAAATTACATCTGTTGCATAAAACTAATACTTCATTGCCATTAAATTAAGTTGGTTGATGATGTATTTTCAGTGTTACTGCCATCCTTGTGATGTGCACACAGTTTAAGAACACTGAATGTTCTTAATGTCATCTATGGGTCTGTGGTAAGGTTTTACTCTTGTGCTGGTTAAGATGTCATCAAAGCATTTTAGATGGAGACATGGAACAGTGGAATAATTTGGTCTGGAAGTGACCTTTAAAGGTGATCTAGTCCAACCCCTCTGCAGTGAGCAGGGACATCTTCAACTAGAGCAGGACTTCAAGTAGAGTCATATGGGTATGGTTCCTTCAGAGATTAAAAAAGGTAGGTCAAAATAGGGGACTAAGTTTTGTCAGTCAGCACGGAGGAACAGATCCATATAGGGGCTAAAAGGCTTATTCAAGTACAAAATCAGAAAAATATCTAGGGACTTTTACATTTGAGCCTTTTAGCTGTAGTCATCTAGGAAGAATTAAATCCTCATATTTTGACTCTAAAAGGATTACCATGTGGCATTTGAAGGGCATAAAAACCAAGCCATAATTCACTGTATATGGTTTGAAAACTTCAGGAGAGTGAAGCGCAAGTTGAAAGTTGGTTTTGTTAGTTCGCTCAGGCAGTGTCTGCAGACGTTGTGCTGTGCAATAGTGGCACCCAGTGGAGGCTGGAATTACAGCAAAGTTTGCGTTGCTGCTACTGGGTAAGGCTTGCACGAATCTATCCCGTGTGTAGGACAACAGGCGAGGATTTGGGAAGACATGTCTGTGAGGACCAAAACTATGCACCACTGAAGTGTCCTTTTAAATCAAGGTAAGCCCTGTCAACTGGGCTTTTAACCTGAAAAGTTTAGGCTCTTCACAAACCCTGGATAGTGAAGACTGTTATCCTACAGTATAGATGCTCTGCTTCAACTGCATTAATTAAAAAAAATAAATCCCAAAACCTTAATCAACATCATGCAAGAGCATCCTGGGGAGTGGATTAAAAATGCCTTCTGCTCCTACTGCCCTGAAAGTACCTTGGATAGCAACAGTATCAGCCTCAAAAGCTTGGAAAGGAAGTGAGGAGCAGGATGTGTGCAAGGGGAGTCCCCAAGGGAGATCTGAAGGAAAGCATAACTCCTCCTTCAGTTGCCATCTGGCTAAGATGCAATGGTCTGAATAAGCTGTAAAGGTGCCTGAGAGAGTAGTGAGAACAGGAGGGAATACCAGACCACCTGGTCAGATAGGTGGGAAGGAAGTTTGAGGGGACATGTCTTTGTGTTTTAAATTCAGGCATTGCTACCAGTATCACTATCAAAAATAAATGGGCACTAATATCAAGATGTAAGCAGATGAACCCTACTGTAATGTGGAATCCCCAATATGTGAAAGGACTACCAGATTTCTCTAAGGAATATATTATTTACTAGGAGGTTGCTCAACATGCTGGTCCATGGGGAATGGGGCTGTCTGTACACGTCATCTTCTGTTTTATTGCTTTCTCAGGCATCGTGTATTGCAAACAGTTGTGATGAAGAGGGATTTGGGAATAACTGAAAGAAATGAATTAGAATAATGTTCCTGCATACAAGGTGCTATTGAGCTCAGATTTCGATTCCAGCTAGTATGTATGCCTACTCAGGGTCTGATATTATCACAAAAATGTGATGAATGAGGAAAATTTTTATCCTTAATTGTTCTAACACCCTATGCTTCCACCCACCCACCCCTCCCCCCCCCCATTATTTTAACATTTGATTATAAACACTGGATGCTTTGGCCATACCGGTATTATTGCAGATCTGCAAAGAGAGACTAGGTGAAGGAAAAATTGCTCAAGTAAGTTTTGTTTTGCAGAAAAGAAAGAGTTTAAGAAAGGGAGAATGAGAAGTTGGACCAATTTATTTGCACACTTTGGAATTTGTTTTCATAGGTGCTAAAGTCATTAGGCAGAAGAGGCTGTTTATTAAGTGCACATTCTGTCACTGTTTTGATACAGTACTTAGCAAGTGATCTCATTAAGTCACCAGGAATTTCTGTTGATTAGGTTACTATTCAGTGTGAGATACACTGTCATAATTTCTGGAGAAATGGCAGCTTATTTTAATGATAATGGGTGGAATCATTACAGTGGAATTTATCCAAACGTTTTGTAAATTTTTATCTTCATTTTATAGCACAGGGGAATTAAGATACTCAAGAGTGAGAATCTGCCTCAAATGTGTTATGTGAACTTTATGATGTTGTCCTTTCTAGGTTGAGGAAGGAATTATAATGAAAGAGAAGGTGAAACTGTTAGAATAGGTTGCAATTTATTTTTGAGCTAGATGCTTGATTTGTCCTGAGCAAAATCATTAAAAGGCACAAGTTACTTTTTGTTGTTAAAGGTGTCTCCCAACTTATCCTGCATCCTGGAAGAACTGGGTTACAAGTCACAGGGTCTTACCTAGGAAATATTCATGAATGGATGTAGCCATATGTCTTCTGATTTCCTGCTCCTGTTAATGAAATTTATTTTATGTGTTTAAAGTCTGTAAAAAAAAAAAAAAAACTCCTTTTCACCTAACTCAAAAGAGGTTTTTTGACAATTTGTGCCTCAGGGAATTGTGTTTGAATTCCCCAACCCATGACACTTCTGTGTTGCTGTGTCAGATTTTGTTAGGGAATGAACCCTAGTTCATTATGGTACTGGCTTTGCTGTCATATTGCACACAGTATCAATTTTACTCTGAGTAAAAACTCTGTTTGCTGTTCTCCTTAGGTTCACCTTCCATTCAAGCTCCTTTAAACATGAAATAACACACTTGCATCTAATTTTTGGCACGTTTTTCTGCTAGAAGGATTTCTGTCTTGTATGAACCAGTAAAAATGAAGCACTTACCACAAAATGTAAGAAGGTAAGGCACTTAGGACCTAGGGGATTGGAGAAGACATTAGGACAGAGAAGTCTAATTAATCAGATCAAGACTTCCAACCCAGAATAGGACAGGTAATTGAGACATACTCATGTAATTACAATTGATTTTTCTTACAGAAAAACCCCACGCCAAAAGACAAAGAATGACAATTGCTGAAAGTGGTAATGGAAAAGGAAGTAATTTTGAGTAGAGATGATGCTGGCTTTTTTCCTTCCTTTTCCCTCTTAGTTTTTAAAGAAAGCTATGAGTGCTGACTTCTGATCATTCTAATCCTAAAAACCAGTAAGCTCACACGAATAAGTAGTATTTCATAGTTCAAGCAAAAAGAAAATAACATATAAAAAGAGATAGGAAAGGATGTAACAATGAGTTATGATTTTTCAGTATCATGGATAAAGATTTACAATTTAATTAAAAAAAAAAATCTGTTAATTGACCTTATTAAAAGTCAGCTGATTAGACTGTTTGGTTTTCTTTTTTCCTTTTAAGCAGAATTGTTTGTGGCCAGCTATTTTAAACAGAAACAATTGCATTTTCCTTTAAAATCCTTAAGGTTTTGGAGTAGGTACTGTCTTGTATTTACCTTGGCCATTCATCTTTGTGGGGGCTCCTGTATTTTACCACTGGTTATAG
Source organism: Dendrocincla tyrannina (assembly GCA_035047865.1). Classification (NCBI taxonomy): domain Eukaryota; kingdom Metazoa; phylum Chordata; class Aves; order Passeriformes; family Dendrocolaptidae; genus Dendrocincla; species Dendrocincla tyrannina. The sequence continues at coordinate 12,172,695 of JAWWMP010000165.1, forward strand.
TTTCTCTTCAGTAAGACAACTAAGGATCTAAGCCATAAGTGTCAATAAAAGCCCAGCCAGCATTTTTGTTGCAGCTGGGTAACTAGTCTATAATGGTTAGCAATGGAGATGGCAAAGAGACACCATGCAGACTTTGTGCATAAGGAGTGGGAAGTGTTAGTTTTCTGTCAGGGAAAGGACCATCTAGAATAAAGTTTAGATCTACTTTGCTTCAAAGGTATCTTTGCTCAGTGATGGGACTAATGAACACGCAGAAGTCACGGTAAATCATTTTTGGACCTGCAAATATCTGACTGGAAAGCAACAGTTTAATTAGAAGCAAATGTGTTGTTTCTAAAACTCCCTGTGTGCGTGATAAAAGATGCTTTACAAAGAAAATTTAAAAGTGTTTCACGAAAAGACTTAACACACCTCCCCCCC
>JAWWMP010000165.1:12173482-12256255 GCA_035047865.1 Dendrocincla tyrannina
AACACCCCCCCCCCCCCCCCCCCCCCCCGCCCCGTACACTGCTCTGCTGAAGTCTGAGTACTGTTTAAATGTACGTGTTCTCCCTGGGTTCTGAATGTTAAATGCAAATGTTGTACTCTAAAATTGTTAACCAGTCATTGTAACTTCCAAGACTGACAGAACAGTGCTAGGAAAGAAAAGCAAGGTGGAAATTCATTTAAAAGGTATATATCTTCAAGGGCAATATCATGTACATATGAATAGTAACCTAGCTTTTCTGTGACTATAAAGATACCTTTAGTAAACATACTCATGTAGAATAGATCTCACAGTTGACCAAATTTCACATAGTTGTGACAAACTTTGTCCATAGACTTTCAAGAAGAACTGCTAGAAGGCATTGAGTGAAAGCATTTACTCCAACATTTTGATGTGAAACAATATGAAAATAAATGATATTGGTATTTGATTTGGGTATTAGGAAAAAACATAGTCACAGATAAAACCCCTATGATGATAACTGTAAACAAAGTCAATACAAGAACTGACAACTGTACAAATATTTTGAAAACAAAAGCCCACTTGTCCAGTATAACAACTGTTGTTTAGGATTTTATACAGAACTTTAGAGCAGCCATTGTGAACAGAACATCTCTGTGTCTAAGAAGTCTGAAAGTATTCATAACTGTAAAGACCTGTAGTCTCTGGGACCATATGGGATGTATTCTTAGCTCAACTAGGCCTTGATCATGCGCAAGGACTTTTATTGATGGCTCCCAGTTTCACTGGGGAATGTTAAGACTTCAGTTTGTCATACAATTAATGTGCCTGAATTTGCAAGGCACTTTTCACACATTTTGGGTGAAACTAAGCCTAAAGTATGCTCTTTGTTCATGGGATGTATGTGGTTCTTAGCATACCGGAGACTCAGTTCAAGGCAGTTTTGAATAATCTTTACTAGAACATCTCTTCTTCTAAGTAAGTTACGTAGAGAGGAAAAGAAAATGTGTAAGAGAGATTGGCCTGAATTTTTTGTTTGGAGGCTATTAAACTAGTGATAAACAATAATGAAATGCATTGGTTATTTTCAAAAATTGATCTCAAGTGACATTCTTTGGCCTCAAGAGTTTGTTCTGGTTTCAGAGTGAAAGGTATACTGCCCGATTTCCAAGTTGTCACACTTTTCTAGTATCTCTTGAAAATGTCCCACTATGTTGTCTCTGCTTCCCTCTGAAACAGAAGAGGTCCTAGTCCTGAAAGCCTCTCCTGGAGCCTGGGGAAGCCCTGTACCATTCTGTGGAGACCTGCAGTTGCTTTTCTGTTAATTATGGACTGGCAGATGGCAGAATGCATCTTGATCTTATGAAATTTCTAGACTTGGACTTTAGAGATAGGAGAATTTGGTTGTTTTGGAATATGGAATGAGAGTTCTTCCTGTTCATATGAATATTATAGGGGAATTCTAATACTTGCTAGTTGTTAGGTTCCTTCTGTCATATTTTGTGTATTATTCTAAGAGTGAACAAACTGACTCATACATTAGGTACGTTATTAGAAAAACAGGCAGTGACACGATGACAGAATCAGGACAGTATTTGGAACTTTCCTAAACATCACGTTTATTTTCCCAGTTCTGCATCACTGAAATATAGCAAGTTGTGGTTTTATATTTTCCATAATATAAGGCTTACTCATTTCTCTATCCAAAATAACTGGAGAAGATCCTGGGCTATTGAAGCTGGAATCTGCTCACTAATTAAATTTAGTTTCAGTCAGTTCTGACCTGTTTGTCTGATGTGAGATCAGTTTATGAAAATAAGCCGAACTTTTGCAAATATATTTTGAATGCAAGTTGGAACAGCCCCTGCATCAAAGTGCTGTTGTAGATATCTTTTCTTGTTGAAAAAGTAACCTCTGTTGAAAGTGTAACCAAATTTGTGGGTTTGTCCCTCCTTCAATGCAGTGTTCAAACACTAGCTTGACTTTAAATATATGTTTATTATCCTTCATAAGGCTGCTTCTTTATGTTTAGACTTGTTGAGACAGTGGACAATACTGAGTAGAGGAAAAATTGAAATTAACTTGTAAATATATTCAGTTTTCTCAGCATCTCAGGATTGTCCATATTCTTATATAAAGTCAATATAGCAACTGTATTTGACCATAAAACAGTACTGGAAGGTGTTAATGGAGAGTAAAACATCTGAGACCACTTTACCTGGTGGTTCCTAGTGGACCTCTGAATGCTCACAAAGGCTGTATGCAAACAGCTGATCTTAAACTTGAATTTCTTAGACTTAAAGCAATTCTGAAATATTTTAATGCCACTGCAGTCATAGAAACAAATCAATGTTTGTAAGAAACCCAAGGAGAATTTCCTAACTGTCAGGAGAGGAATCTTAAGACCAAATAACTTGAGTCTGCTGTGGCCAGTACAGTTCTATCAATTTTCACCAGATAAAAACTGCCACTTCTTAACTTTTTTTTGAAGTTTTTGTTTGAATAAGGGTAGCAATTTCCTCTGTTGTTATTAAAACACAAATGGACTCTTATTGAGGTGCTCACTAAAAGTTTTATAGCTAAAGTGCTGCGAGTGTTTTCATTATAAATGGCTAACATAAAACTCTCTAAATTGCTTGTAAAAATTCCCTGCCAATAAAAATCTGGCACATCCAAGGTTGGTTCTGGAGCTATTTTATTTAAATTAATTTATTAAAATAATTGAACAGCTGTTGTGAAGTAATGAAGGTAGCAAACAATTATACTAGTGCTTGGTGCCTCATAGTACTTTTCTTAAAGCAACAGAAAGTTTTGGGAAGAGAAACATGGGTGAAGCACTGAGTCAGTTTTGGCAATTATGTGAATTTAGACATAAAAATACTTTTCTGAACAAGTTACTGTATGTATTTAATACACTGTATTAGATAAATACATACAGTTTTACTGTTATGGTGCATTTAATTAGTGTACATATGATTCAAATACTACAGAAGCCTCGCATTTCAGGGACAGGATATTTCTTAGGCTAAACTGACTGACACTATTGAAATGAGAAATATTTGTAGGAAAATTGTTTGCATAAGGATGTTATTCTTAAATGCCTTTGCAGAATCTTTTAAAGTAACAGTAAAAAACCAACCAAACAAAAAAGGGCAAGGTGCTATGCTATGTCCTTTGCTCAATCACTCTCTTTATTTTTCTAATATAACTACTATTCTTCTGCAGCATTTCCATTGTCACACATTGAGAATAGAGTAGGGTTGTGTCTGTCTTTAAGTTATGGTATAATGACCCGCTCAAGAATTTTAATTTGATGAGAGAAGTTGTATGGGAAATTATAATAATAATAACATCAGGGATTATTATTAATTACCTCATTAGTGTAATCACATTAAGGTTTCAAAGTATTGACTTAAACAAATCCAGAGTTCTAGAAAGATTATCAGATACTTTTCCTGCGAGAAGAAAGACACTATGAAGAGTTAGAACTCGTGATAATACTGGCTGTGACCTCTGTGCTGCTTTTTTCAGATAGAGGTCCTTTCTCATTATGGCAATAGAATAAGAGGAGCCTCTAAAAATGTGGTCTGCGTGGGATTTTTCTTTTTTTTTCCTCATGAAGAGGAACACTAACAGACACTTCTTGAAAATAAAATACATGGAGTCATGCCAAATCCTAAATGATACAAAGTAATCAAACATGTTGAAGGAGTGTCCTTGTTTTTAAGTGCCAGGCACCAGGTGTTTGAGAATATGCCCTCATGAAATGAAGTGTCTGTGACATTATTTATTTAAAAGCAGATGATTGGAGCATGTTTTTCTCAGTGAGAACATCTCATTTTCCGGAGTGCCCTGCTATGCATAGCCCTGGAGCCTCTGTTTGTTTATAGGAATAGTTGAGGTGGGTATTTTTCTTTTTCTCAGAGTATGATCCCCCAGGGTAAATAAAAATGAGGGCTATATGAAAACTACTAATGTATGGTCTTTCCCTAATTCAGATGTCAGGTCCCAGTATCTTGTTCAGCATTCTTGAACAACACTTGGCAGTTCCTCTTATCTTGTTGACAAGTACTTTTTTGGGTCTGTATGACTTCGTTTTAATGGATTTCAGACCCTAAAATATAATATATAAAGCCTTATCCATTATTTAAAAGACACAGGAGTATGCCTTCTGGAATTTGTAATGCAGATACCAAGAAAACCTTACGAATAGGAATAGATTCCTGCAACTTAAAAACAAGCTGGTACATCCTGCCCTCCAAAATGTGGGGCAAAGGAATCTGAGAAACATTTTGGTGTCTTGTGACTTGAAGAATGTAATCGTTAACTTCATCATATATGAGCATAAATAGTTCTTCCCTATTCTTATTGGGTCCTGACATTTACAGATAACATAGTCATTATTGTGATTTTTGACAGAATAGGAGAAAGAGGATGTAACAAATACTGAGTAAAAAGGCTATTGCAAATATATGCCTTTTCCCCCCACCCCAAGCCACCATGCTCATTTGTGGCCAGAAGTTTTTCTTCTGTTTTATCAATGTATTCCAGTTCTGTGAACGTCAAAAGTGATTTGAGTTTTGCAGTCTCTTCTCCTGCCCTTTGTAGCCACCCAGCAGTGGCTGAAGGCATGCCATACTGGAGGAGTAGATCAGGAAAGTTGAATGTGTCTTTGAGTCATTCAGCTATGTTTGTAGAGAGTAGTTTGGAACAATGTAAGCTGTGGTTTATGGGAGTGGGAATATGTGAGTTTCTAGGCTAATAGCAGTGCAGTTCCTGGTTTCTTTTATCAATGACAGAAATACTTTAAAAGACTCTTACCCTTCTTATCGGTCCTCAAAATTGGGAGATTTCAAAGCCAGCAATTTTTGTTTCCTTGAAGTAAAGATGAGAGAAGTCTGCGTATTGATCTTACCGATTTTTTGTCTATCCTTTCTGTAAAATGACTTATTCTCTAGCACCTCTTTGACAAACAGTTGTACTTTTTACCTGCAACAACCATAAAGCAACTCTGAGCACCAAAGAACATGCGTACCCCGGGTTGCCAGGGGAGAAGAGGTTTGCATATGATTTATCCTTTCACTCCTAGTCAGCCAAGAGTAAGGAGCTTCTTATTTCACCTTGCTCTGCAGTTTGTTTCTCACTGCAACACAGTTTCAAGGTTGCTACTTAGGCATTGACACGTTCAATGCGCCTTCAATCTGATGCAGCCAACTGACTTTTTTTTATGCCATATAGTAATATTCCTTATATAATGCAGATCAACTTCACATTCCTTCTTCATGGCTAACAACTACTACTTCATTAGCTTGACCACATTCTGAAGGAGGGAAGTTTAAAAGGGAAGCTGTAGTTGAAGCTGCTGTGAACTGAAGCACAGCTCACAGCTGGTTTAGTTACGAAATTCAGGTTAGTGACAAAGTTTTAAAGCTTCTGAGTTTGGAAGCATACAACCTCTATTCAGCCCCACACTATTCCATGGTGTATACAATACAGCTTATAAATTAGGTGCCGTGGCCACTGTTGTACAGCAGCAGGTATAAAATCATTGCAGTTTGTTCACTGGTCACTGCTGCTGCCATGGAATTGCTGTGGTAGCTTTGATTATTTGGAATCATATTTGTGGGCATTTGAACAACATCACTTTGTTAATGTATAATCTCATTTTCAAAACAGCTGACTGAATTTTCATCTGGTATAAATCACAGTTCTCAGTTAGTGGAACTAAGGCAGTTTTTGTCTGCAGACCACTCGGCAGCACTACTGCTGAAACATGCAAGATCATTATGTGCAAGGTCCTTTTCCCTTCCTTTCTCTGAATATAGAAATTAAAGAAGACTTGTAGGTCTTCCACAGGTGCAGGATAAGTTAGAGAGGTTTATATAGGATAAACTTTAGCCTTGATAATCCAGAATTCAATTACAAGTCATCAAAATAACAGTATAGGGGTTCTGCTGGATGACATTTTCAATGGAACTGCAGGATAGTGAAGAGACTTCATGGTTCATGCAATGATCTGGAGAGTAAGGTAGATCATGTTCAAAGAATTCTGAGGAGGGAATTAAAAATAATGCGATGATTTTGACATCCTTCCTTCTTTGTCTCCCTCTTCCTATAAATTTTGTTGTGTTTGGGTTTTTATCCACCTATACATATTAGGTTTAGTCTGCTAATGTTCATGTCTTCACCTATGTGGTTAACCTGTCCTACCTTCAAGTAGGAGGTGCAGAATGTGTGAAAGAATAAAATAAGCACAGCTCTGATCTATCAGTTCTTAACAGCTTGATGCAGTCTGCTTTTGGAACTCTCCTCAGGAAAGGCTGAGATTGTTTGGGAGGTGATCACTTTGTGATATTGTTTCCACATTTGCTGTATTATATCTGGATCTCAACATCTCCCTTCCATTCTTTTAAAACCGGTATGGAATCTGCTGGTGCTGCTTACCAGAAGCACCTGGCTGGAGGCTGATAGTATTATTAAGGATTTGACAGTGGGAAATCAGCTGATATTCTATAAGACTTTCCAATATGAGAAGGCAACTTGAGAGATCAGTTAAGAAAGGGCCAAAAAAATTGTTTTGAGAAGGTTCACTAACACATGGAGATCACCTGAATGTTGAGCAGGCAAACTGGAAGGGTAGAAAAAGTCATACCTTGAGGAAAGGCCTTCAGCAGCATTTTTTACAAATGAACACAGACATGACTAAAAAGGAGACAATGGGTCTTGGTTCCCAGAATGGCATGGAAAGCCTGCCTTGAACCTCCCTGTGGAAAGCATGGAGTTAATACTGCTTTTGTGTGTAATATTTCAAATCAAGAAGTCACTAATGCAATTCATCCCAAGTTCTGTACTGGTATCTTCAACAGATGCCTCATTCTATTTAATATTTTCAGGAGAAAGGGCAGGAATACTGAAGAAAGAAGAGTGTTGCCCCAGAACTCATTCATTCCTGTTGCAGAGAAAAGAAATTATTTCCTTTCAGAAGACTTGATCTATGCAGTAACATGGTCACACATTTATTTTGTAACTTGGATTAAGTTTCTATCACAGGGCTATGCTCATAAGGATGTAAGTTCCTGGCATTTTACCAGTTATCAATATTAAAATATTAGTGATCAGGCATTTACTGAACACCATTCCTCAAATGCAGGGTCTCCACAGCATCTTGTTGCATTCATGGAATTCATTTGTTTGCATTATCTGGCTAACTGTTTCTTTTGTATTGCCAAGGTGATGAACAGATTTAACATTTAGCTGATTACTTCACCAAAATTAAACAGAAAACATGGCAACCATCCAAAGTTCCTTTCAGTGTGAAAGCTAATTATAAAAATGCTTTGAGCAGCAATTTCTTTTTGGATGTTAAAGTGCTTTTATTAGATTGTTCCCCTGTCATTTTAAAATTTATTGCTAGACACTTATAAATGGGGTTGCCTGCCGAAGTAGAATTATTTTATTTTCTATATTTAAGATGGGAGAAAAAAGTGTATGGAGCAAATTTATTCTGAATTTGTTAGTATTTTACATGTTTCTGAATAGGAATAAGAATGAATAGTTCTGGCTTTCATGGATCCAATATATGTAATTTATCTGAATATATTATTAATATATTATGCTTAATAAAATCATATCCACTTCTTTTTCACAATTCAGCAGCTCCTTACTTCCAAAAACAATTACTTAGCAAACAGAGAAATCAAATATGTAATTTTAAGGTCAACTACAATTCTGTACTGTTAGAAGTTAGTATTTTATAGTGTGGATTGAACAATCAGTGGTGATGAAAAAATCTAACCACGTGCTAGTGCCTGTCTTTCATAAGGCCATTACTTGTTCTCAAAGAGCATAAAACTATTGAGGTCACTGAATAAGTGTTAGCCAAGTGAATTTTAACTAGTAAATTTAGATCTGAAGACTGCTGACCAGATCTCAGAAGAAGTTTCTTGTGAAGTACTTTTTAAATACCTTGGAATATATTTAACTTTTTCTACTGACTGTTGTTATTAGCTTTCTTCAAACCCCAGACAAGGTGTGATCTGGTGAGGTGTCAAGGTGACAAAATTGGGGGGTTTTGCATATGATATTGTCTAGCACACCTTGGGTACTAAATCATCTTGTGAGGACTTATATTAATTCTTGACACTGAGATCTATTAATATACCTTGAAGCCAAGTGAATTATGTGAATCTTCTGTTTCAAGCTGTAGGATTCTGCCACAACTAGGAGGAAATATTTTGCTGTAGGTAGATTAATGTTGAAAGCTTGTCAAGAAAAAGTTTAATGTTGAAAATTTATTCCTCTTTTTGCCAGTACTTGAGCTCCTACACTAAATCCCATTTGTGATCTGAGGAAAAATAGAGATATAATTTCTTTTGTATTTATCTATGTTATTAGAGTTGCAATGATATAGTCTATTGCCTATTAAAAAGTGCATCCCAGTGAATAATCTTCCAGAGGGTAATTTTTGCTCCCATCAATCTAAGAGCTTTTCTTGTAAAATACAGTATCTGTCAGTGATTATCAATAATTTAATTCATGCCCATTGCAGGATAAGTAATTAAGATAACTCAACATTCTGTATTAATAAATAACAAAAATGAGACTAAGACATTTGCTAAATATCCTTTATGAAGATAATGGATAGGACTTAATATGGGCGTTCTGAGGAAGCTTTGAATTGACAGAGAATGCAGTCTGAACAACAGACCTAAGAAAGTCTAAGCGAGAGCACAACACAAATGTGCATTTGGTTTTGTTTGACTGTTGAAGTATATTTCAGTACTAAGCCTTCCTAGCTCCTCTTTGTATCTATTAATTGTCCAGAGACTGGAGTAAAGGAGGTTCAGGGGCGACCTTGTCACTCTCTACAACTTCCTGAAAAGGAGGTCGTAGCCAGGTGGGTATTGGCCTCCTCTCCCAGGCAGACACTGACAGAACAAGAAGAAATGGCCTCAGGTTGTGTCAGGAAAGGTTTAAGTTGGACATCAGGTAGAATTTCGTGATGGAAAGCATTGTCAAGCATTGGAATGCACTGCCCAGGGAGGTGGTGGACTCACCATCCATGTAGGTGTTCAAGAGAAGACTGGGTGTGGCACTTAGTGCTGTGGTCTAGTTGCCAAGGTGCTGCTCAGTTACGCGTTGGTCTTGATCTTGGACGTCTTTTCCAACCCATACGATTCTGTGATTCTATGATCTAACTACTTGCTTGTCAACACAATAACTTATTCTGGGATACATTAAACAGGGAGAAACATAGTGCTGTAATTTGGAAGTTCACAGATTATGCCCTTGTCTACAGAGTACCCTCCCTTACCGCATTAAATGCTGTCAGATGATTCCATCAGCTGTGCTCTGTTACTGTCTTTCATTGTGTCTGTGGGTCTCCTATAATCATATATGCAAGGTGTGCATATATGACCTCTCTGTCTGAACTGTGTAAGAACACTTCAAATACTATAAAAGCATAAACCTGTGTAATGGCTCTCATTTTTGTTTCTCTTCAAAGCAAGGGATATGTGGACCTAGCTTTAATGTAAGAGCTATGCAAGCTCATGAGAAACAGTTTGGCCTGGGTTGTTTTAATGGTAGTTTTGTTGATCCTGTGCTGGCTTTGTGACAAGTTCAGAGAAAAGTGGCAAAAAGCCCCACATCTGTTTAGAACTTACTGCACACTCAGGCTCAAGTCTTGAAGTGAGGCACAGTCAGGCAAGAGCTCAAATGGGGTTTCGGCATAGTAGCAGCTAGCATTTGCTTATGAGAGCTTATTTTTGGATTAATGTTTAACTTGAGACATCTGTGAGAAAAGACTTTGACCAAAATCAGTTTAATAGAGAGAAGGAAATGCAAGACTTTTTGCTGGCCAACAAATTTGTATTTGCTAAATGAAAACTTCTTATGTCATAAATGTCACCATGTTTAAGTTATCTTTGAAAATAAATTGAGTAGTTTAGTCACAGTCAAGAAAAGAGAACTGGCAATCTTTAATTGCAAAAGTACTTCCTAGAGTATTTCTGACCTATATCTATTGTTTTTCCGTAGGTTGATGGGATACTGTGCCTGGCTGACATTCTCACAGATAACACCCATTCTGAAGCTACTCATGCAGAAGCAGCAGCAGTAATTGCACAGATCACATCTCCACATCTCACATTCACTCAGCACCTCAGCAGCTTTCTGGAAAATATGGAAGAAATTGTGACAGCACTTGTCAGTAAGTTTTCGATGGGACTTCCGAGTCCAGTTAAAATAACAGGTTGGGATAGACCTATTTCAATAGAAATATTCCCTAAATAGCATCTACCATACTTTCCTTAACAAATAAAAGAACAATTTAAAATTCTGAATCTAAGCATTCTGCAATTGCATAATATTTTTTACTCCACTCCACATTTGCATATTTGTAAAAATAATTTCTGTATGAAAATCTACCATAAGAGCCATAGGAAAGACTCAGCAAAGCATCCTCTTATCCGATGTTTGTCTGTAAAACAACAATTTCTGAGAGCTGCTAACATTTATGCCTGTTGTATTTTCTAAACTTGCTAGAACTCAAGCTACATCTACATTTCTGTATATTATATATATATATGTATATAATTCAGGGAAAAAATAGAGCATAGTAGAATCTCTGGGCATCATTACAAAGAAACAAAAGATCTGTCTTTCTTGCCTGGTCCATGGTAAAATGAGACAAAGGTAACAGCAAGATGTTCTTTAACTTGGGTCGGTGAGGAAACTTGAGAAAATCAAGATGATGTTTCTCATCACTTTCTAAAGAGAGGAATATCTTACTTCTTGCATTCTGCTTCATCCCTCTCAAGTACCAGAATCTTTCATTCAAGCATTCTCTTCTCTCTGATCTGGAAATTCAGTTTCCCAGAGCTCCATGTCACACTGTACAGTTTGGGTCTTCTAGTTTGATTTCTCATGTATAATAGATCAGTACATTTGGATATTTCTCCACTGAACCCAATGGTTATAGTTAAACTGCAACACTTCAATTTTAATGATTGGTCTTGTATTTGTTTGTTGTCTTTTTTTTTTTTTTAATAGAACATAAAAAGAGTGCAGTAATACCAGTGCTTGAGGATTCTGCAGTGCCTGGCAATTATCTGAGAATGAGGCATTCTTCAATAGGCCCAAACAGAACTAGTGCTGCAGAAATCAAGGACACAGTTTATTCCTGATGTCCAGCAGCAAGCTTGTGCCCTGAATCCAGTGGGTAGAATTAACCTATGCTGACTGTGCTGTAGCTAGACTTCTAGAGGCATCTGACCTGATTTATTTAAGATGGTTTTCCAGGTTATTATAATGTACCACAATTAAGGGAAAATCTGAACAGCCTATCCTAGCTGGTAGATCATTTCCTCGGTTGTTGCTGTTTAAGTTCCACAGGAATTTCAGTAGTATATATTCTGCCCAAGAAATGTGAGTATTAAAAATAGAACACCTATAACTTTGCAAGAGCCATTTCAGTAATCACACATAAGTTTCTTGTAATATTTATAACTCAGTAATTGAATTACTGTAATATATTTAATTTTTAAACCATGCAGACATCCCATTACCAGGTGATTCACATCTTAGTTAAAGTACATGTGTGCAAGTAATTAAAAGGTATCTGTCTCTTCAGCACTTCTTCTTGAAGCTGGAAAATATGCAGGATAATTTTTCACTATATGTACCTTGTTCTACAGCAGAGAGATATACAACAGAATTGTTCTCTTATGGATCATTTGCTGTTAGCCTTTTGCCTCCTGTTATTAATTTTATTTAGTTACATAAAGATTTATTTTGAACAACATCCAGTGAAATATTCCCTGTGGAATGGTATACTAGGTAGACCATATAATTCTTTAGAAATTGTAATAAGGTGGTTGTTGGTCTCTTCTTCCAAGTAACAAGTGATAGAAGAAAAAGAAATGGCCTCAAGCTGTGCCAGGGGAGGTTCAGTTTGGATAGTAGGAAAATATTCCTTCATGGAAAGGGTTGTTAAGTGTTGGAACAGACTGTCCAGAGAAGTGGTGGAGTTGCCATCCCTGGAGGTATTTAAAAGATGTGTAGATGTGGCACTTGGGCACATGGTTTAGTGGTGGGCTTGGCAGTGCTGCGTTTATAACTGGAGTCAATGATTTTAGAGGTCTTTTCCACCCTAAACTATTCTATATTATATAACTGACAAAACTAAGATTATGTGGGGTTTTTTTCTATCTTTTTTTACCTTGATGTTTATGAACTTGGTCTTGGCTACTAAGATTACTATTGCAAATTGCAGATGCTTAAATATTGCTTTGAAACACCGCAGTAAAGGAGCGACTCCTATTCAACTTATTTTCTGCATTCCTAGGACTGTGCCAAGAAGCCTCGTCAGGTGAAGTTTTCCTGCTGGCTTCAGCAGCTCTTGCCAATATTACTTTCTTTGATACTATGGCGTGTGAAATATTGCTCCAGTTAAATGCGATGAAGATTCTTCTATCAGCGTGTTCAGACAAACACTTAGTGGATACTCCATATTCCCGAGATCAGGTGAGGAGTTTCTTGGCAAGCCTCTCTCTGAGCCCATTTGTGTAAAAGCCAACATGTTTCAGCACTATGTCTGTTTTGACACAGCCAAACTGCAGTTTCTTTCGTGTATTTCGTTCTTGGTTCTTTCCAATATATGACTCTGCTGTTCCCCCCAATTCTTTTTCTTTTTCTTTTTTTTTTTTTTTTAATAAGCCCTATGAATTTGACAGCTTTTATGTGATTCTACATGAAAAAGAAAAGAAGGAACAGTTCCATGCTTCTAAGATACTAGATTTTTTTTTTTTTTCATCATGAAGATGGGCAGTGACATAGAGGCCCAGAAAAGCTGTGGAATCGTGGAATCACTGTCTTTGGAGATGTTCAAAACTTGACTGGACGGATCTTTGAGGCAAAGAAGATATATATGGAGGCTACAGCCTAAATATAAAGTTGTTCAAAGATGAATTATCTCCAAAAGCTGAATAAGGATCTGATCCCCAGCCCATTGACGTCGGTGGGCTTTGGATCAAGTCCTAAATGCTTGGTAGATGGTTTGCAAGTTTTACTGGCAAATACTGCTCATGTACTTTTGCCTTTCCCTTTTTTTATCACCATTTTTTTTTTTAGTAAAGAGGCTCAGAAATTTAAAGGTCTGTGCTAATGCACAGATGGAGTCAGATGAATTCTTTTGCTCCCCTCATGTGCTGCTGTGCAATGGGGTGCTGTAGAGGCACGGCTTATGTGTCATCTCAGGGATTAATTTTGCCTCAGCAGAGTAACATACATGAGGCTTGAGGGTTCCAGTAGTTATTACTATGGGATGAAAGTTGCTAGTCAGCTCCCCTGAACTATTTCTGTGTATGAAACATTGTGACTATAACTAAACATCCATAATTCAGGCCTCAAAAACCCATCCCCTTCACACCTCTGAAATGACCCAAAGATGATTTACAGTCTACACTTGGTATCTGTATTACTACAGAAAAGTCTATTCACCTTTAAAGAGGAGCCAGGTCATGAAAATTAAGGCACAGGGGATTTAGAAACTGATTATTAGTGTTCTACAGGGGTTATTAGGGTCTCTTTATCTTATATTAATAACACTCAGTAGTTTTTCAGCTCAGGAGTGTGTATAAAAAGATGGCATTAAGCCATATTTACTGTATTCCTCTTTGGGCAAAGTGAATGGTATTAGATGTGGTGGTGATGTGTCTATATACTATTATTACATATGTATGATTCCTTGTGTTCTTTTTTTATTCCTCCTGTACACTCTCATAGTTTTGATTTCTATATTTATTTATGCCCTCATCTTAATTCTGCTGTCAGCTATGAGTTTGCAGTTTGCTCTGTGGGCAGCATAGCAAGCCCCTTCTTTTTATGAGGAAGGCAGACATCGAAAGAAATATGTATGACTTTTTTAGGTAACAGGCTAATTCCAGGCCTTTTGCAACTTGCAGGACATCTTATTAGCTAGATGAACAGAAAGCTGAATGGCTTCATTCCAAGAACTGAGAGACTTCATCCCCCATAACCCGTTACTTTCCTTCTTAGGATGAAAAACTATATCAGAAAGGGTGATGTTCTCGGTGGCGTGCTGCAGTCAGTTTCTGAGCTGACTGCTTGGCTCTTTCAACAGCAGGGACTATAAAATCCTGTCGTCTTTTACTGAGCACCTGATGTCCAGGTGGAGTGTGAATGGTGCTCATCTTGTCTTTAAGAACTGGCAGTGTTGCTAGTCAAGCACTTTTGGTAATGCAAGATCCTTAAGAGAAGTCTTCCTTCAAATTTCCAAACAAGTCTGTGTTGGACTAAGTATCTTTCCTTGTTTCAGTGTTATATTTGCAGGTGTGGAGATGGTGTCTGCCAGTTATGAAAGTCTTATGGAATATTTTGCCTTTTAATTTGTTCTGTGTGTAGTTGCAATGAGGAAAAACACTCAGCTAGAGAGGAAACCAGCACTACAATACTGTATAAGGCTATTATAAAATGCCATGTTACCTTTTGACTTTAATTCCTTTTAGTTATATGTTATAGTCAGTAACTTTTCCCAGTATATCTATTATGTCCCATCCAGTAGACATTTGCCTAAGGAGAAGCACATTAAAGGTGAGTAGGCTTGGAAATTTTTTGATTCAAGTTTTTATTTTGGAATATGCAACCAATGTGAAATATATTTGCATGGCCTAATGTCCATTCTGAATGATCAAGTCATCCTGGCCCATAAAACAGATGATTTAGAATTAATCTGTACTAAATGTTAAAACAAATAAACAAAATAATGTTTCATAGCAAATACAGCAAAATATTGTCTAATTACAATAAAAAGTTAGAAAAGAACCCCTCGAATTTCAATGCCGTGTTTTTCACATAGAGCTTGAACTTAAGTAACACATTTATCTTATAGAAAACTACCCAGTATTTCTTTATACAATACTACTTTAACATTATTGCTGATTTAAGACAATTCTAGTTTGCTGAAACAGACTGAAACATGCTCACTGTAAGTCAAAAATGGGAGAAAGATGGCTGAAGTGTAGGAAAGGAACTGTTTTTTTGTTTTCCTTTGTGACTTTTTTCTCATTTAAAGTCACATTATGTCCTATACAGCCTTTTTAAGGACAGCTAGAACTGATTAATTTTCACCCTCTGTGTGGTATAAAGAAATAACATTCATCCAGGAGTTAGATGTTGGATAGATTGTGAGTTGCCTGCAGAAAGTATTTTCCTGCTCAAGCACCTTTAAAAGTGTTCTGCCTTTTGGCTTCTGGAATGTTTTTGTGTGCAAACGAGAAACTTTTCCTGTCTTCACTATCTGAAAACCAACCTCCTCTTCCTTCAATTTCCCCAGGCACTGTTAGATTTGGTCAGGTGAGAAAACTATAACTGAGTGCTGGATTTACTGATAAACAAGATTATCCTTGTCCATTTTATAGGAGTATGTAACTGCTTCTGTAGCCAGCTGTACCACATTGAGATTGCCCAGTTTTGTAACAAAATCCATTGTATAAGAATCGTCATTAAGTGATTGTTTCCAGATCCCTTAGTCCCTAGTTTTGGGTCACAATGGAAATGAATGTGCTGTGCTCTTTTTCTTTCTGCAGATAGTTATATTCTGAATAGCTCTTTTTTTTTTCCATCAAAGGAGCATGAAAATAGCCTTTCAGAAGAGTTCATGCCTAAATTCAGCAGTGTGATGTATAGTTTAATGCAAACTTAATGGAGTTTAAGCACTGTCAGAAGAAGGGTTTAGCCAAAACCCGTATCCTTCAGGGTCTTCTTGACTTTAACCATCATCTTATACTCTACATAGAAAAATATGAAATATGTATGTTTGCGCACAGTATGTTTATGTATAATAAATTTTTTCTCTCTGCATTCCCACTTGTCTTTTCCATGTTGCTGGTATTCTCACCTTACCTGTGAAGTTGTGGAGGTATAGCCTAACACCTCCTGATCTTCTGCTATTCAGGCAGACAAAGAATTAATGTGCAGTGAACACATCCATTTTAAATTGGCTATTCCTAGGTCTAAAATCAGTAAATGATGTTTCAAAAAAGTTTGAGGTGGAGAAAGACTTTTAAGTTGGAAAGAGAAAATAGAAATGATTGCTGGGTTGCTTTTTTTCCTGCTAAATTATTTCCTGTTTTCTTGGTGTTTGGGAGAATGCTGTAGGTTCTGAAACTGAGACCTTCTGCCTCATTTAAGATTTGAAATCCTTAATACTATTCTTCCTCTAGGTACCGCTCTCTTTTCTTTGCTCTTCTGCCTTTTTTTCAGGGAATTTATGTTTTTTTTTGTCTTCCCCCACTTTTTTCTCTTACATGGAGATTGTAGTATCAAAAGGAGAGCAGAGACAGATGTTACTTTAACATAAAAGAGTTTTGATTTTTAAATATCGCTGAACTCCCAGTGAAAGACTTTGAGAGCAATGTTTTTAATGAGAAGAATATTGACAGATTTTTTTTTTTTTTTTTTTTTTTTGAAAATCTCTTTCTGGATGAAAGAAACTTGCAGTACTATTTCTCATTTGAGATTCTTGAATACTTGGGAAATTATTACTCCTCGCCAACAACTTTTTACTTCTGCTTGTTGTCATGGAGACAGGTGGTTATCTCTCTTTTCATATACATGTGGACAACGAAAATATAAGTAATAGTATTTATTGACTGACATTATATGCTCAATGTTATGAACTGTTACATTTCAGGGGTCCAACACTGACTCTCTCTTTAAACACTAAAATTTTTGAGACAAACTGCACGTTTAGTCACAATTCTGCCTTTGATATTTAGATTCAATCTGGGATAAGACAATGTGCAAGTTCCAACTTGCAAAGCAAGAGGTTCAGTTGAAAGAGTGAAATCTCAGCTCAGTTTAAGAACCCTGCTATTCTCTGCTAGCTTACTGTGGTGAGGTGTTCATTCTTGGGAGCAGTTCCTAGTATTGCTGCTGGTCTGATTTTGAAGAAACAATTTAACTTCTGCATTTTTCTTTGATTATCTGTAAAGTTGTGCATGCATTGCACTTATTCAGTGTAAAGTCTCTCTAGAAGGAGAAGAAACATGCTATGTCAGTGCAATTCATTGGGTTTCTATCTTCTGCCTTTGCCTGTGAGGTTCACAGCACAATCAGGCTGTTTACTGCAGAAACTAAACAAGAGACTTTGCTGCAGGCTGTACCAGTCTTAAAGCTGTAAGTCAGAGGTGGCTTTGTATGCATTTTGCTGCATTTTTAATCTTTTTGTCTTCAACCATTCAGGAATTCAGATAGATTTCAAACAGCCTCTGAATTTTGTCATGATTTTTTTTTCCTCCAAACCAGAATCACTTTGTCCAGGTGTTGCTTCTGATTTCAGTCTTGGTTCTGAGCAGTTGAGCACTAATAAACAGTGTTTCTACAGATGGCAATTTCTGGTTTCTGTTTGCTCTTCTACCAGAACATTATTACTTTCTAGGAGGGCATCAGAAATCACTTCCCAACCACTCTGCTTGAGTTAATGACAGCTGAACTGACTCCTTTAAAATGAGAATAACTGTTTCCTCCCACATACTCAGACCCTGATTCCAGCTAGGCAAGCAAAGTTGTTTCCTACAACTTTCCTATGACTGTGCATTGCATTAGACTCTGCTCTGGGGAGATCAGATATTTTAGGTGTCTTTGGTTGGCTGAGTCTCTTTCAAAATATAAGCAGCTTTTTAACACCATGAAGGAAGTCTGAGAGCTGGGTAGTTTTTGGCCCCCTGTTTTAGTTTGAAAGACAGAAAACTGTGGCCACAGAAGTGAGTGAGGAAGCACACTCTAACTCAACCACTATTTTCATTATATGCCTTGTTTTATGGGATGTGTTCATTCACAATGGGACCTATGCAGGATGTATGTCCTGTTTGTTTCTTTAAAACAAATAATGTAAAAATCTGGTTATTCTGCTTATTCCTTGTCTAGATTAGTCAGCAATATGAAGTAAGGTAAATAAAAATGTAGTGAAAACAAACTTCATTCCAAAGGGTAAGTTTCCTTTAGCTTTAGTCATTCTTCCTCTGCCTCAGCATGCCAAGATTACAGTTCTCTGGCACAGTCTCAGAGTAAACCTAGGCTTTGCAAGCAGATCCTGTCTCCAACAACTATTATTATTTTATGGCGATCTTTGCTTCTTCAGCTTATTGAGGTATATTTATTTCTCTGTTTTCAGGAAGAAAAACTAAATTCCCAGCCATAAAAATGGCTATCAGAAGCAATGGGGATGGTTTTCTAGTTTAAGCAATATAATGTCCCAGAGAAAATTTCTCGAGATTTCTTACTGAAGTTTTTTTTCCTAATAGATAGTATCTTGAAAGGTTTTTTTTCTGCCTTGACTTGATGTAATTCCTGTTCTTGACCCTTCCCATATATACTCTTTTGCTGTCTCCTTGTGACATTTAGATGGTTTTAGTTTACATTCAGAAACAAGACTCCATCTTGCTTCTCAGCAGTTGTCAGATGCCTCTTTGTTTCTGAAGACAGGTATCCGGAGCTTTGCAGACACACTTTGATTTACTGCTGTGACATTTATTTGAGTGAATTACAAAATACTCTTATAATATGTACAAAAATTAATATTACTTAGTGATGATTCAGCCTTAAAGGAGTAATTAGCTAAGAGAATTAGTAATTCTATATTGATCTACTTTGCCACTCAATTAAATTACTTGCTAATTCTTATTTTGGGTGTGTGTCTTCCTTTTTATGTCGGGACTGTTAATAAAAGCTGACTGAGCAGCGTGCCTTTATTATCAATAAAGGTATATTAGCATCACATCTTCCCCTTCTGTAGACACCTTCTCCTCCCACAAATGAAGTAAAAGGCCCTCAACTATGAAAGATATTGGCCCTTTAACAGGTTACAGACATGGAGATTTTCATTTAGATTTCAGATTAATTTCCATAGGAACTGCAGGTCTAGCAAGATGATGCTGTACTGACATTTGAAAAGTATGAAATAATCCTGCTATTTTTATTTATTAAATAAGGAATTTTTCCATGGACCTAAAGTGGCCCTTTCCCCTGAAATATCCCTGCGTACTCAGTACACAAACCAACCGTTTAAAGGTGAACTTTCAAAGCTTCTTGATTTTGAGCATGTTTTTTTAAGCTCGAAAATTAACTAAGTCACTTAGTCTTGTGAAAAATCTTACTAATCCCAGTGGAACTCTCTGCATGTTACTATTTTGATAAGTTTGTCCCTTTTCAAAAAGTGCTAAAACATGAGCTGGTCTGAAAATTCTTTTTCTGGTGTCTTGCGTTATACTGTGTCTCACTACTACGTGGTTTAGGTGCGTAGTGCATAGCACATGGTAAAAGGTAGGTGTTGAACACAGGATAAACCTAGAGGCCCGTTCCTTCCCTCTGGTTGTTTTTAGTAGTGTAACTCATGCAACACTGACCTGAATCAATCAGCTTTCATCTGGTGGCAAACAAATATAATCAGCCTTCCAGTAGCTGAAGATGCTAACAAGAAAGATGGAGAGGGACTTTTTACAAGAGTGTTTAGTGACAGGACAAGGGGAAATGGTTCCAAAATGAGAGTGGGTTTAGATTAGATATTAGGAAATAATTCTTTACTCTGAGGGTGGTGAGGCACTGAAACAGGTTGCTCAGAGAAGTTGTGGATGCTCCAACTCTGAGAGCATCCAAGGCCAGATTGGATGGAGATTTGAACAAACTGGTCTAGTGGAAAGTGTCCCTGCCTATAGCAGAGAGGTTGAAACAGGTTGATTTTTAAGATCAGTGCAGACCATTCCATGATTCTCTGATGATTATTTGTTTAACAAGTCTATTTTTGTGTTGTCTTCATTAGTATAGTGGTTTTAGGGCTACCAGTTCACAGAGAAAGCTGCAGCTACCAGGTTTATCAGACTCCTGCTCTAGAGAGGTACCTGTAATTTTGATGGATTAGGATAGCAGAGAATGGAGTGTGGACCAGCCAGGATCAGTCTGTTGGAGAGCACTGCTGGAATATAGATACTGGAAATGCATGGATCAAGATCTACCTCCAGAGAAGATCTGCCTAGCTGAGATAGAGGTGCTGAGATAGAGGGAATTATGCTGGATGGGATCAGCTCTCGAAGGATATGACTTCTAAGGCAGTCCACTATAACCTTTCATTAGGTTTGGGAGTAGAATCTGAGATCAGATGTTGAATTAAAAAATTCCACATAGGATAAAGCAATTTTTTTCTCCCCTCTCAGAAATCTTCAACAGTATTTCCTTAATAGCATATCTACGAATACCACAGATCAAGATATCACTAGGTCACTGGAATTTGTGGGTGGCTTCAGCTGCCTGATAGGATGGCACTGGCAGATGACCAGGGCTCATGTGTCCTGTCTTTGGGATATGTGCTTTTTCCTACTCTGAGCTGACCAGGAGTTCACTGCATGGAATCCAGAAAAATGTCAAGAATCACAAACTATGTCAGGTTTCAGTGCCTTTTTTTATCTTGGGGTGTAATATTTTACAGGAACAACCACTTGAACAATGAATGAAATCGATAAATATTGCTATTGAGCAGTAGAGATTCTATGTTAAATATTTTCAAAATAATTCAGTCCTGAGAGAGGTTTTGGTATCTATTTTTTTCCAGTAATTTTCAACTATGAAATGAGGCTTAGGCAGTCCCTTTCATCTGTATCTGTTTGTGTGCTCCATGTCTCACAATAGCATCCGAATTGGTTTGCTGATTCAACAAGACTTCATAGTTATTTTTGAGAAACTGCCTAAGGCTTTATGAAATTTGGAGTGAGATAATAGGAAAAGAGAATAAGATAAAGACTTCAGTGTAAGTGTATATATCATTAGACACACACACACAAAATTCTACAGGGGGAGATGCTACTGGAAAACTTGTTTGTGGTTTTTGATCAACTCTAAAGCCAAAAGAGATGAGACTTCATTAATACCAGTGCTCACAGAAGTGTTACTTTTCAAAGCAAGTGGAGTCTACATTTAAGTTTGTGTTTTCCTCTAGAGAGTTCATCTTTAGTAGGAAACTTCCTTGAACTTTGGTCTGTATTACAGGGGAAATTTTCATGTGAGTTGGCTGAATTTTAAAATTTGAAAGCATAGGGGGGAAAAGAACATTTTAAGTCTACTCTTTATTCAACTTGCCTGTTATGTGTTTACATTATGCTGTTTCATGTCACAGTGTTTACATCACAGGAAAATGTGTTTTTTTTCTGGGGGGGGGGATGGAGAAAAATCCATCCATTTGAAACGAACTAGTCTATGAATTAATGACTTTTTGAGTTGTGCTATGATTTTAAATGATAATATAGGTAGAACTTGATGGTTATTGATCATAAGGGTTTCGTATACCCCTCTGGAGAAGATTACATATAAACCTACTAGGCTAGTTCATAAACATTGCAAAATATAGGGGCCACAGAATCAATACAAAGAAAGTATAGATATAACCTCAAATAATTTTTGGTGTCAAAAGATGCACACAAAATATTTTTATGTATGAAAATACTCATTAGACAAAATAACTTGAAGCAGTTGAATAATTGGCATGTATTCAAATTGTGGTTAATTGAATTCTTCATCTGTGGCTTAGAGAGCCACATGGGGTACAGATTCTGCACAGAGGAAGCAATTTTCATTAACAGGATATAATTTAGAATGAGAAAACATATACACTCTGCCTGAAACACAGTTAATAATTAATATGGAATAAATACATAGACATATACTGTTACCATATTTCTACCTGTCACTCTGTAGAGTTTCAGCAACTCATTTGCATCCTAAGTAAGTATGTTTATTCAGAGAGATGACACTGTAACACTACCTTCAAAAGTGGAAGACCTTTATGTCACAGCATCGGAAATGAGTCATCCTTGTTTTTAAAATGGCAATGTGAGATCAGAATGGTGATTTAATCTCATGCTTACTTACATCTAAGAAGTTTGCTTGTTTGTGAACTGACACTGTGCTGTTAAAAAGCTGATAACCGTTTCCAAAATTGACTGGTGTTTTTGAGGCTGATCAGCTTTTCTGAACTGGATTAGAGAAAATCAAAACCTTTTAAGAAAAAAAATATTATTTCTATTTTGCATTCTAGTGATCTATAGCATTTATTACTTGGTGTCTCACATATGCTGTTAATATTGAGATGCAAGTATTGTTTGCATGAAAAAAGAAAGCTATTTGAAGGATTAAGTGTCAAAAAGAACACCTTGCAGCATATATAAGAGAAAGTATGTGAGACTGGGTGACTGAAAGCCAACAGCACCACATGGTCCAGTCTCTGTCAGTGGCTTGCCGCATCATTTTAAGCAAGCTGAGTCACACCTAATCTTGGAAACATTTAAAACTGGTTTGGAAAAGAAATTCTGTAAATCAAGAACTTAAAATAATCTTCTGTTGGTACAAAGCCTAACTGTGGTCTTAGCTCAGGACAGGTTTAAACAGATTTTTAAATCCGACTCTTTTTGGGACAGTGCTTTAACACGCACACGACTCACGGCTTCAATGAAACTGAAAAGCACTCCTTAAATACTCCCTTGCATCAAGACTCAAAACTCCAAATCTCTTATGAGGATTTCTCAGCATTTCAGCTGAACCTTGAACCAGAAAGTTGGCAATAACAGTGCTACCAAATGCGTGCTGTGTGTGGTTCTTTGCTGTCAGTGTGAGCTCTGCCTGAGCTGAAATGGGAATACAGGTTAGGTTCCTGAGGGCAGGAAGCTCCTGGCTGAACTAGAACTGCGGTGGTTTGTTCGGTTTTGGGTTTTGTTTTTTTTTTTCCTCCTTCAGTTAGTTGAGTTTTGTAAATTTTTATCTTCCTCTTTCTACTATTTTGACCACTGAACAAACCTACTGCACAGATGTCTCTAAGACAGATTCTGCCCACAAGTATGGGACTGTGAGAAAAGGAGATCTTACTTGTTGTCTGGCTTTCAGTAGCCATATGTAAGATAAAGACCCCTGAGAAATCACAGGGAAGAGAATAGACTCTTCAACTACAAGAATGCTTTTTAGTTTTATTTAATTTGCTATATTTCTGCCATAATTATTTTATAAACCATGGTGTTACTTAATATGACTGTATTGTAGGGCTAGACTTCATACTTCCTTCTCTCTTTAACAACAGGTGGTAACCATATTGGCAAACATGTCTGTGTTGGACCAATGTGCTTCAGAAATCATTCAAGGAAATGGTACGTATTTTAGCTGAATTTTATTTTTTATCTATTTCTGGAGAATGTGGATAGATGGGAAGGTAAGGTAAAGGACAAAGGCTTCACTAATAAAATTTCATTTTGTATCCTACATTTGCTGGATATTGCACATTGCTGCAGGGTGTAAAATGGGTCCTGGGGATGGTTCTCTGTAACTGAAATAAAATACCACTGTTTCAGAAAACTTTATGCTTACATTGCTGGTGTTCTCTGTGGGTGTCTTACTCTTAGATGCAAAGCTTTTTAGAGGGCTTGACACTCATCTTGCATGTAAAGGCTCTTTGTGTCTGCCCAGATGCTGGTCAGAGGCCAGATTTACAAACTGAGAAGGGTCTTTGAATGCTGGAGAATTTAGATATTTTTTTCTCAACTTTGACATTTATGTATGTTGATTACTATCTAGCTGCATGATTCTGATGCTAATTCTCTGAATTATTTATGCAATTGTTCTAACAGTTAAAATCCTCTGATGCCACCTGAAGTAATCTGAATGCCTAATAGCATATGGAGTCTAATAGTACATAATTGTCTTTACACTTAAAATAATCTAGAAAATAGAAATCAGTACAGTCTCATCTGGTTTTGTGGTGCTACAACAAGAATTGCAACTCCTACAGCAATAATAAGTTAATGAAGTGATTTTTGTCATGGAAGATATTGTAATTTCTGAAGCGAAGCGTTAGTTACACAGCTTCACGAGGCAGAATGTCATCGTTATTGGATAACAATGGCTCTTACATTCTTTTAGGTATTCAACTCTTAATGGAAATGCTCTTTGAAAAATCATCTTCAGGAAATTCAGCAGAAATTGCTGCTTGTGAGCGAGTCCAACAGAAATCTGCAGTTACCCTGGCACGACTCAGCCGAGACCCCGAAGTGGCAGAAGCAGCCGTAAAACTCAGCTGTAAGGATACATTAATGACAGACTGAAAAAGAGGGAGGAACTGCCAGTCATGGAGAAGTTCTTTTTCAGTTGTTAGCCTCACTTGGTACACTTTATGGAATATATTCCCTATAGAGTCTGTCCAGCGAATGACCGAGGAGGTTGAGTTAAATGAACCTCTGGCTCATTTCCCAGAGGAACCTGAGGTGCAGCATCCACGCAACACGTAGCTGTGTCTTACTGTGCCAACTGACATTGCTGCCTCCTCCATTCCTTTACATAAACTCTTGTGCAGGATCTGTCAGTGTGATGAATCTAACAGGAGGGAACATGTTCTTTGGCTTGGAATTTTTTAAGGATGTAGGGGAGGATTGATAGTGAAGAAATGGAGGTCACAATTTCTGCTCTGAAACAGCAATAGCAAGAAAACCCAATTTATTTGTTTATGCTTTACAACCATTAATTAAGACTGCTCTGAACTGCACAGCTCAATGGAAATTCCCTTAAGAATTTGCATATCATCTTTACATTAGAGATCATATCTACTAAGGAAGATAAATATGACACATCTGAAAAAAAATCTCATCTCAAAATAAGAAATTGTTTTTCTAAATTATTTCTCCTGATGCTCTTTTGTGCACTCAGGTATTCCTCGCCTAATTAAACTTTGCAGATCGCCAACTGAAAGAAATAACAGTGATTCTGTTCTAGTGGCATGTCTGGTATGTACATTTTAGTCTTTCTTTCAAGCTTATCCTGAAAAATTAAGAAAAAGCATCCCTTTAGATTTCAAAATGCGTAAGTATTGCAGGAATGTTTTAAATTCATGCCAGGGTCTCCTGCTTTTCCCCTTAAGCATAATCCTGTACACTGTCAATTATTTATCCTCTGATTGAAGATTTAAGCACACAAGGAAAATGGCTTCATCTTCAAATTATTGAGCACCAAAAAAATATTTCTGGAGCACGTCAGAATTTAAGGATTTGTTAATTTCAAAGTTCCATTCTTTGATGATGCTATGTTTGCTGAAATAAGCCTCGAGTCAAGGGGTAGCAGCCCTTTATCAGCACACACACACATATGTGTGGAAATATTTATGTAAAATATCCAAAAAGAGGAAAATATATTAGGTGCTTTCATCACAGTTTTGTTTTTTTAAAATTTATTTATTTATTTATTTTATTTGAGTTCCAAGACAATGTAGTGCCCAGTCAAGCACAGGGCAACAGAAGGTTAGCACTTTCTCTGCTCAGGAGAAATATCCCAGCTGCTGGCCCTGTCCTGCATGAACTGTGAGCCCTGACAACTGCTGGAGTTGAGTGATTTTACTGAGCGTTCTGTGAAAGTGCACTGGGGTGATCTAGTGCTAGGACATAGGTTTTGATGAATGAAGACTGAAGAACATTGTTTGACAGTGCTTTACAGTATTAATGTTATTTTAAATGTAAAACTCAGTTACTGCACCTTGTTCTTTCAAGCAGTACTCATTCAGGATGAGGAAAGGAGGAATGTGAGCATAAGAACTGCTGAGGTTACCCTTCATACATGCCGAGAAGGCATGTTAATCCTATATGGCTAAAGAAAGACCACAGAGTGATGGCAGCAAACCAGACCATGATTTTTCTGTGTCATTGAAGTTGTTGCTGCACATTCCTTGAATTCGTGACTATTGAGAGGGGCTACCTGCCTGTCTCAGCAATTCTGCTTCTCCTGGTATTTTAGTAACTGCCTGAAGAGTTTTTCTGATAAACATGTGGCAAAAATATTGTCCTGTAGACATGAGCTGCTTCAAGTTCTGATAGGTATTGTCCCTGCAATCTGTGGGCTTGTACTGTTTGGTATTTTTAGCATGGTTGTTTAATTTTCATCCATTTTGAAGCAGAAAGATTAACTCTTGTGTTAGTGCTGTCCTGACAAAAAGCACAGAGAGAGGGTAAACTGATCCCAACTATCAGACTTTACTAACAGAAGACAATTTTTGTTCTTGAGGTGAGGCAGCCTGCTTTTCTGTTGATTCTGTCATGTCAGGTTGCTAGAAAACATATAATTGTATATTTTTCTCCTATCAGAAAACTGAGTATCTCCTTAGAAGGGAAGAGTTTATGCAGGCATTGGTAAGATCAATGCAATTTTTATTGTGCGGCCTCATAGTCAGACCAACTGTCAGTTTATTTGTTCCCAAATGGTTTGAACTGTACTGCTTCTTTCTACACTAGTGTACCTAGAAGACTTCTGTGACAAGCATTGCATAAAACTTTGGTAGCAGATGTCTTCTGAATCAAATGATTTGTAGTTCTCCTAAATAAGACAAAAGGTGAGAGGGGAGTTGAGAGAGAGGCAGTGTGAGAGATGTAGCAGATCAGAGATAGGTTTACAATCAAAGTCCTCTTATTCTCAGCTCTGTGTTCTTTAACACCACACTGTCCCTGCTGCTCAAGTCTAAAAGTAATGTGCCCCAAAAGAAATGTCATTTAGTGGCTGCATTTGAGGGGAGATTCATCTGACAGATGAAGACAGTAACAAGGGATTAGCCAGGTAGGAGCATTCATAGACCCATACAGTTCAGGTCTGAGCCTTGACTATTATTTAGATATAGTTCCAATGGACTCCTGCAATGAAGACTTTGTCAAATCTAACAGTATTACAATTTTGCTGTTTTGTTTTCCTAGGCAGCCTTACGGAGACTAGCAGTTATGAGTCCCGATGGACTTGAAGATTCAGATTTTCAGCAGCTGGTAAAGCCCAGACTTGTGGATTCTTTTTTGCTATGCACAAATATGGAAGAGAGCTTTGTATAAATGTCAGCCAAAATCCTTTGACTGATAATCAAGATGATAGGTATGCAATAAGATAATACATATACAATTTTATTTTGGTGTAGTCGTATTGTTATTTATGACTTATTTATTCTAAATCCATGGACGTGGTTTGTAGGAACAAAGGAACTGAATGAGCAAACTTGTTTCAGTGGTTTTCAAAGGTAATTTTTTATTTTATTTTCCTGCCAAGACACATCAACAGACCTTATCATTGCCATCTAACAAAATGTTGTTTTGTTTAATATAGTTGAATAGAGGTAATGAAGCCAAGAATTTTTTTTCTCTGATGTTAAATGTTTCTAATAATATTTTATCACTGATATTTTTCTATAGTTAGAACACTTTGCAGTTTTTTTAATAAATGCTTTAGTCTCATGCATTTACTGTATTAGAAGAAAAACAATCCTAAGAACTACAAGTATATACTTTGAAATGAAAAGGATATTCTGAGTTCGGTTATTAACTGTTGTTATTTTTTAATAGAACTATGAAATATGTAATTGAGAGAAAAATTTCCTCAAAATTTTCAAATACTGGCTTTAAATGATGTTAGAGGACATTCTTATGCTGTGTAAAGATGTGCTCCATTAGAGGATGCAGATTTGCAGGAAATGTTTTATTTACATTTACTGAAATTTCCTAGAGAAATTGATAAAATTCTAGAAGAATCTTTCATGTATGTTTTATTTCATAATGTGAGATTATCCTTCTAAGATTTAAAATCATTTCACACTGATCATTTTCTCTCCTTTCCAAGCCTTATAAGAACTGGAGGTGCTTATGTCTAGACATACTTTTAATATTCAAGCTACTACTTTTGTGAAAGGTTGTGCATGCATATGCTAAATAATCAGAACATATACACTAATTGTAACTTGAATTTCTGTTTTTCTGACTAGTCCTGTATTTCTAAAACTGAAATGGGACTTTCAGGAGCTCTTGGAATTGAGAAAAGGAGATTTTATCAATGGATAACAACTTAATGAATAGACTGGATACTAAAATGGATTTTTTTTTTTTAACATTCTATTTAATTGTTGCTTTTTCTTGGAAACCATATATACTTAAAATTACTCAGCCACCAATATCTTGAGAGTCTTTTATCCCTTAATGTCTCACAAAGCACTCTGTAGATTATGAAAGTATATATAATTTTTTCTTGACCGCTTGCAACTATTGCTTTGGAACATTTTATGATCAGCAACTTTAAAGTACTAGGATGTCTGCCAAAAAAAGTAAGCACGTTTCTTCTTTACTGGACTTACTTTGTAGATATGTTAAGTAGGTTAATTCATTAATGTTTATTTAGTATTATGTGGTGTTTAGATGAAAGGCACCAGGAAATTGCAAAGTTGTGACTGCCTTCCACATTTTCTGTGTCTGAGAAATCTGCCCTGGTTCAAGCTATGATACACGGGGGCTACTTTTTTCTCCCCTTGAGTATATGGGTTGAGAGGTCTCTGCCTTAACATTTCTTTCCTGTGAGCTCTTCATTTAATAAGCTCTATCTTGACTGAATTTTAAAACATTAGAAAAGACACAACGACCTCTGTCGAAAGCAACTATGCAAAGAAAAGTATTGAATCAGATGTTTCACAGATGTACTTTTCTAGTAAGTGCAGAGATGAGTTCTGCTTTGTTTGCTTCCTTTGAGACAGCTCCCTAAATTTCCAAGACTGTTAAAATGTATGGTACTGTACAGCTTTAAAAATAGTTTATTAGAAATGGACTTCAACACTTTCCTCACTAAGCAGAAATAAACCATCAATGCTTTAAATCTTAAAATCAACATTCTTGTTCCAAACAATGCATTCATAAATTACATATAAAAATAACTCAAAATAAGGTCCTGCTGCTACAGTTCTGGTAGCATAGCAATAGAATACAACACATCAAATTCTCTTGTGAATGTGCTGCACCAGACCTCATTCTGTTAGCTGCAACTAACACCAGAGATACGAGTTTGTAGATGGAGTAGTGTTTATCACATAATAGGTAAGTTGAAATCTCATTTAAAAAAATTTTCTACAAATGCAAAGCAAACTGAAGTAGCTGTTAAGAAAATGCCATTGTGACTGATAATGTTTTAATGCCATTTC
Organism: Dendrocincla tyrannina; assembly: GCA_035047865.1. Classification (NCBI taxonomy): domain Eukaryota; kingdom Metazoa; phylum Chordata; class Aves; order Passeriformes; family Dendrocolaptidae; genus Dendrocincla; species Dendrocincla tyrannina. The sequence continues at coordinate 12,202,488 of JAWWMP010000165.1, forward strand.
TAACAGGTCAATCAAATATTCCGTGAGCAGGTCAGTTACAATTAATTTGCTCTCAAATCCAGTAATGTGAATGCACATCAGTTGAATTGATTACAGATACTCTCAATCTGTAAATACGTGGCCATAATTTTAGGCCCATATTGTTCATTTACACGAGTTCATATTATGAATGTGGCTGTTTATATTATGAAAACAAAATACATTCAGGTGGATCTCACATTCATATTAGAAAATATATCTTGAAAGAGCCCTTTTAGCCCTGCTATCATCTAAGGGTCCTCACGACTATTTTTTGCTAGGTCTGATCTTTTCACCTATGGTGAAGTTTATGAAAAAATAGATATACCTCTACTTTGCCTCTTAATTAACTCGAAAATAATAAGTCCTTAGAAATATTGAATTATTTTCTCATTACTTCGGAAGGAGTAGTCGATTAAAAATGTTTGTTTTGAATGTGACTCTTCAGTTTCTAAACAGAACAAACAAACAAGGAATAGTTCAAGCCAGAATAAACATTATTTTTTATTTTAATGTAGTATGAAACAAAATATTTAATATAAAATTTTTCACTAAAATATGTGTTTTTGTGGCTCAGTCTTTGGAATCCCTCTGTATACACATATACAGTCAGGAGAAAGAGATAGAGAGTATGTGTATTTGATTCACAAATCAACTCACTTACGTGGACTCCTTGACCTAAGAGACTGCATGTAGGTTATGTATTAACCTAATCATTCCAAAAACTGCATGTTACAGTTGTTAGAAATGTTGTAGTTTTGTTTAAATTCTGAACATTTTCAATTTTGTATGAGATTAGAAGCTCCTGACAAATGTACGTTGAATTGGAGAATTCTTTGTAATTTGGATTTATGTTCCAGTGATTTTGGACAATGTTTCAAATTTCAGCTTTTGTTTGAACTGTTTATAGATATTCAGGGCCCAGATGCTTCATTCATAGAATAAATTTTGGTTTTTTTTCCCAGTCTATCGTGTGTTTGGTATGTGAATCACTTAGTGGAATGTTACTTGTCCGACCTGTTCTGTTTAAAATAATATGTGTATCTACAAGGGATAAGATAATTTCTTCATAAGTTGGATATCTTATCTATTTTTTGGGGTTGCCTGTTAGTATGTAAAAGAAGGGATTCCTTCTGTAGGGTTTTGCCTTAGTACAAACTGATTCTGGTATCTCATATGGCTTGTTCCAAGTTTGTATGTTGACCATCTCCTTTTAAATAACAGCAATGAATAGTCAAAATAACAGTGGCTTTTGTAGGAATCTACTTTTATTTTCAGTTTAGATTTATATTAAATTTAATGTGTTTAGAGAGGCACTCTAGACACTGTAAATTATTTATTAGTGTCCTCATTTTTAAGAGGACGGAGAGAAGACAGTATTAAGCATTGAAACAAAGGTCTAGAGTGAATTTGTTAATTGAAGTTGGAAGGGAAGTGCACAGCTGGTGGGAAGGTGGATGAATAGTTTCAGTCCTTGACAAGCTAAAGAACCAGGAACAAGGAAAACCAAGGCTGTCTATCCTAGATGCTTGTATGCCTTGTGAAGATCTTAATCTCTGTTTTCTACTCTGCTCTTGGGCCTGAGTGTCTCTTTTTCTGTGACAAATTTCTTCCTCTTGAGAGTTCTATTTGTATAATTGATAGTGTTCTGAATAGAAAAGTGTTACATTCCAAGGTTTGGTCCTGCTAATTATGAAATTGATAAAGGTTTTGCTAAGAAACTAAGTAACAAAAATACCTTGTTAAATAAAACTAATAAGTATCACCTAGAACAAAGAACTGCTTATTGTTCCTACAACAGAAGGAAGAACCAAAATATTCTCCAGAAAACCTGAGGGAAAACGTATGTAGAGAAGTCTACTTTCAGGTTTTGGTACTTCTACAAGCAGATCTCCTAGCTAAGAGTGTATGAATTGATCTGTCAAATAATCATTAAATCTAAATAATGAAGGAAAACCACTAGACCTGCAGAAAAAACACTGGAAAATCAAAGATTTTTCCCCTTAATTTTCAACAGCCAGTCAGTGACTTTTGGTTTTAATAATTGAAGTGTGTCTAAAACGCAATGAAACCCATGGGAAACCATGGGAAAAAAGTGGGAAAAAAATACAGTAGGTAATACTGCTAATTTACTTTGAAGGCTTAAATGGTGAGAAGAAGGAGGTGTATCTAATGTGGTACTTCTCCTATTACTGTTGTGATCATCTGTGTTACAAACATATATTTGAAAGCTGCACTGCTTATACCCTCACTTTCAAGCTTTCTGGATTAACAATGTCTTTTTATTAGCCTCTGTTTATATCTTCCACAACCTTTAGAATGTGATCTAATAATGCATATGATTTCAAAGTGGTTTAATTAGTCTGATTTATTTTTTTATACCACATATTGTAAAAATTGAATAGTTCTGGAAGGATATACTTAACAAGATATGTCTGTTATGCATGCTCACCAGGTAAGACAAGGATTATGATGAAGGGAGTTATATCTAAAAAGATCCAGAAACAGCCATGTGTTTTCACTTGCATCAAAAGAATAGTTATGGAATGGCCAAAATGATCTAGGGAAGTCTTATTTGATGCTGCTCCTTTTGACTTCTGTAAGTCAGTTTGCCTGTACTGCAGTAAAGAAGAGCCAGAGCTACCCTCAAGGTTTCAAGGATCTTGCTAGAATTAGAACTGTAAAGTTCTAACACATATAATAAAATAATTATAAATAAAATTTCACAGTATGACACTAAGGATAAACGTCTTGTAAAGTTCTGTGATCAACGTGAACATTTAGGGAGTACTTTTCATACATTAAGCAATGTGTTTGTTTATACACACATGCTTGCTTGCCCTTCAAAACTGCCCTTTGTCACAACTCTCATTTTGTACTGTTTGGTCATTAAAAACGTCATGCTTTTATAGAGCAGTGATTATTGCAAATCAGTGATTTAAAATTTAGTCCACCAGTAGAAGAAACCTATCACATGCTTTTTCTAAGGGAGAATTCTCAACTGTTTTGAACTTTAATTTTGTAAGCATAGTCCAGACCAGTAATTTAAGTAAGTTCTGCAGACCAGAGAGAGAAGTGGGCAATACTTTCTCTTTGACGATGACTGCTCAAGACAGGGAGTATATATAATACCACGGAGCTGTGTTTTTTTTCTCCAGTGGCTATGGAAAAAAGTGCTGGTGATTTGTTTGGAGACGTCTAAACACCTCAACATCCGACTATTAATTCAGATCAAGTGAGATGAATTCCAGGCTCAGTCTGGAGACAAATGGAAGACTCTTCTTCAGCTGGGGTTTCACATGGTGTTTACATATCAAGTACAATTTCTATTGAACCAGAAATTTTTGCAAGTTCGGACTTTCCCTTTGAAATGACACAGGCATCATTTACTTATTTGGTTTGTATTAGATGATGACTCCTGTTTGCCCGTGTTTTAAAATTAAAAATAGCTGGACCAACTCCATTGATCTAAGAATATTATGCCAGATTATACATTTCTTATTAGAGAAAAATCTCTTGCATTTGAAGAAAGGGGGAAAGAAAACAGGTCATAGGGCACTAACTCAGAATTCCAAAGTGAGCTACCCTGGACAATACGTGAAATACCATTGAGCTAATCAGTAAGACTGCACATGTTGGGAAAGATATTGCTCATGAGGAAACAAACAAAAATCACCTCAAACTCCTCGTATCTTTTTTCTCCAAAAAGTAATGAGCTGAGCTTGAAGAAGAAGAAGAAAGGACCCTTCATTAAATGGCAGAGCCTGGGACTTAGCAGCGTTGCAGGTAACACACTGATAAATGAGAACAATTTCCAGGTGGTTCAGGCCATCCTATCAAACCTGTGCTGGCACGTTGTAAGTATAAATGGAAGTTGCCTCCTGTCAAGACCATTGCTAAATCCTTGCACAGAAGTCTCTGCTGCTTTACACTGAGCTAGCAAACCTTATCAGCCCTTTCTTGAATCAAGGGTATGCTTTCCATCAACGTTGCAGATGATGATGTATGTGCATTGGTTCACAACTGTGTTCCTTTCTAACTTTATGTCTTTCTGCCTGATGTCAACTCATTCTTGCTTCCCATTAGAGTGGATGAATGATAGTTGAAGGATTTGCATGACCCAGTATGGCAACTGAAAATTCAAACCCATTGTCTGTGAAACCTGAGATGGTGATGTGTTGTGTTTGCAGGTGCTGTCTCATTGCTCTGTTACATCTGCATCAAAGCAATCTCTTGGTCCAGCAAAAAGGTTGTCTTCTCACTTGCACACTTATCACCATTTAACAAATATTTCTCCTCAAATACGTAAATCTTGTTTATTTTTCCCTTTTGAAATAATTTTTCTTGTAGTTACCAAAAAGCTGGGTAGTGCAGTCAATAGAATTTCTGTATTCTGCTGCACAGATTGGATGAGTGTGTTCCTACTCTCATTTTTATGTTTTTCTTTCCTACATAGGTTAAAAACAATAGGAATGAAATTCCTTTCTATCTTTTTATATGATACTAAGTTTTCTAAGATTTCTCCCTTCATTTGAGGCCACTTAAAGATGATATATATTAAAAAGTACTAATAAAAAGACCAGCTCCTTTGGCAGTATCAATATGTTCTTTGTGTTTGTGACCCCGAGATATTTCTTGTGTTGAAACGTCTTTGCAACTTGTTTTGCAGTTAATAATTTGACATGGCTGTAATGAAAATAGTTGCCTTTTGTGTCCAAGCACATGTTCTGCTGCAACTTTCATTCGAAAAAGAACAGCTGATTTAAAACATTTTTCCCATTGCCTCTTCTACTGTTTGCAAGCACATCTGAGTGCCCCTTTCATGTGGTAATACTTTTGTTGCTTTTCATGTTCAGTTAAGTTCTGCCTTCATTCGCCCGTTGATCACCTCTACAGTTTGTTTTCTTTTCTCATTATGTGTATCAATAAGAAATGGTAGCTTTTCAAATTCTGATTTAAATGTTATAAGTTGGTGTGGGCAATAATTGAAAAGGCTGCTGAAAATCATTAAAGTGTGGTATTGGTAAAGAGGTGTTATTGACATCAGGATCTCAGGCTTTAAGCATTTTTTGAAATGGTTCTCAGATACTTTTGAGGTAGAACATCTTTCACTACAGAAATATATATTTTTCTTAAAACATTTCTTCTTAAATAGGTTATTTTTTAAATTAGAAATGTTTCTATTAAATGGACTCACTGCTATTTTAGAAAGCTAACTAGAAAGAAAAACTATTTAGTTTAAAAAAGAGTCAGTACAAATCAGTTAAAAATTCTTTAACCATTTCGTTGCTTTCTACAGTCTTACTGCATATGAATAAATACACCAGATTATTTCCTAGTAACTTTTATTAGGCAAACTATATATTTTATTAATATTCTGAGGCTGTTTTTCTGATATAGAACTATTTACAGGTCTTAGCTGTAATCAGTGGAGTAAAACATGGCTGCTGTTAAGTAAATAGTTTAGAATTATGAAGTGTTTCTTTTGGTAAAATTCAGTTTAGCACTACTTCTAAGTCCTAGCAACTGCACTAGTGGAAAACGTTCTCAATTGCAAACTGTTCTGAATCAACTCTTGACTGATTCTCAGTAGTTCTGGGTACTCTGCCTTTGCATAAGATTTTACCATCACAGGGAAGTGACCAAACATCATATGGTTTGCTTGCAGCAGTCTTGTAGTCCTGCCCTGAAAACCGAAGGTCTTTTTCCTGTGGGAGAACAAGGGGGAGCAAATGTATCAAATGCAAGTAAACTGCATTCCAAAAGTGTTTCCTACTGTTGAAGATTCAACAGTCTTTGTCCTTTGGAAAATATTCCATGGCCCACAGTGAGTTCAGGTGTCTGAACTGCCTTCACTCAGTATCCTGTGGGCTAGTTTACTCTTTAAAAAAACCCTCGAGTGGTAACTTCTCTCTGTTCACATCAGGACAGCTGAGACCTGCAGCCTTGTGGATAATTCTGATTTTGTCTGCATGCCTCTTTTTTTCTGCTTTATTTGCAACACTTGTCTGTTGTAGAATCATCTTCCTTACTATTTGTTTACTTGTTACAGGCTTTTCTGAAATCTAAAAACCTGCAATTGAACTCACCACATAACTAATATGTTTCTTCTGTGTAAAGACAGCAGAATTAGTTTTGAAATATGGAAGCATTTTCTGGAATACTTAATAACCAATTTTGCCAGGACTGTTACTCATATTATTCTCTTCCAACTACTTATTTTTAGTCAATAAACTTCTTTTAACTGTTCGAGTAAAAAAAAAAAATCTCTTTTCAATTTTGAAATTTATTCTCAAACAAGTAAAATGTTAAGCATGAAGTTTTAATTTTTTAGAAAAAAATTAGAAAGCTATCAGAGAATCTTCTAAATGGAGCCAGTCCTCATGTAGCAGAAGACGGAGTACAGTGTTGCTATTGTTCAGTTTCACGTTAGTTCTGGCTTCATGGGTTTCTAAAACTCCCATGGACAATACAGTAATTTAGAGGCCCCTTTACAGCTGGGTGGGAAAGGAATTGAAACAATAATGCTTTAGATATTCTTAAAAAGTGCTTGTTAGGTTTTTAACTTGTTCTAGTGACCTGATCTCATGAATAAGGACATTTAAAAAAGTGCTGCAGATGCATTTGAATCTTATCTCACTTCCTAAAATACTTAAGAACCAATTTTCCTTACATCTGTAATGTCTTTAATCAGTGTGGCTGTTTTAATCTGGCTGAAATCTGGATAAGGGTAAGTAATCTGCAGGCCTGCAAATGAACTTTTCTGCAGTCTTTAAACCACTGTTGAACTCATCAGAAATAATTGATTATCATGCACTGCTGTGCATCTGAATTCTCTTCCAAGTCTTAAGGGGTGAATGTAGCCAGAAAGTCAGCTTCTCTTGGGGCCATGTGGTCATGTGAAAAAAAAAAAAAATCTCACAAAACATTTTCTTGCCCTGGAAATCTTTGATGATTATTTTTCCCGCTAATATTTCTTTAGAAAATATAAAAAAAAACCCCAACAACTTTTCAGGAAATGAAATTTAGACTACAGAAATTTTCTGTTGCAGAAAAAGTTTTTCTTAGGTTGGTTTTACATATTATAATGCCCTACATATCTGAGTTGTTTTTCGAAGAGCAGAGTAAATATATTTTTTTGTGAAGAAAAGTTATTAATTGTCTGATGCGAGGAATCAAGTTCAGTATAAGCAATTGATGTTGTCTCTCAAAGACGTGGATTTTAACTAGCTCTGAGTTTCATCTCATATTAATTTAAAAATATATTTTTTCCATGGAGACTTAGTGTGTAAAGAGGAAGTGAAAGTACCACGGATATTGGGATATAGCTCACCAAAAGCATGAAACCTCTTCCATAATGTTGGAACTCCAGGCCTCCTGGATTTCTTGTTCCCAGTGGGAGTGGAGAAAAATGTATCCATGAAAATCAGATGAATTGAAGCATGAGGTTTCATATTTCCTGGAAAAGGAGGATAACAGGAAGTAAAAGCTGAAAACAATTGAACCCAAATATTTAGGAAGGAGACACGATTGAGGCTTGTTGAAACTTGAGAAACAAAAGCAAACAAATGTTGTAGGGAAAGGATATGAACACTACAGCTGGAAAACCAACTGTAGTCACAATCAGGGCTATAGTTATAATCAAAGTATCATTTAAAACTTTGATATTTATGAAGTGTCAAATGACAAGGGAAAAATTAATACAGCACTGGATACTGTTTTGTTTTAGCAGTGACATCACAATAGGCAGTTGATCTGCACTTGGCTTGGCTTATAATAGTGGCATGAGCTCATTAATTCATTGACAGAGATTAGAAAAATGGATATATTCTTTTTCTGTCAAAACACAGTGTAACCCAAAGCGAAAGGAGTCTCTCTGCTTTCTCAACTCATGAAGTAGTGCAAACTGAGTTTTCAAAAGCTTCTTATAGATGTACTTAAGGACTTGCTGGGGGAGAAGTGGTGACATCTACTGGAATTTTTAAACACTTCATCATGTTTCCAAGGCTGCTAGCAAGACATATTTGGTTTAGGTCTAAAGTTGGATGAATAATGCAGAAACAATTTCTAGTTATATCTGGGCAAATTTGGAAGGAAATCTTCAGCCATCTTGGGGTTGCTTTTGGTGTCATTTCCTGCACACACTCACAGAGTTATTAAACTTTAAACACATAACTGTTGGCAGAAAAATAAATGTTAAGCTCACACAGGAATACTATGAAAAGTGAATTTCTAATGTGCTCTCTGTAAGCCTGTGTATCACAGAGCTGATTCCATGAGTTATGTTCATTAGACTGGAGTATAGAAACAATATTAAGTGACTTATGGGACTAACTGAAATTGAGCAGTGAGTTTGTGCTTGGAGTAGCAACCCCTTACTTTAAAAGAAATTAAAAAGAATTCAATGAGGAAGGAATATGTGAAGCAAATTGGAACCCGCTCCCCACATGTCATGGTAAGAAGGAAGGAAACTCATCCATCTTTAAATGCATTCATTAAAAATTATTCACTGAGATCCATTTGAAACATGTTCTAACTTTAATCTCTTGATTTCTTGGGGCTAGATTGTGATGTGTCCTGCATGTCCAAGAAGAGTGTGAAGGCTTTTCTAGCATCCTGGTGTAGGTTACTTGGACCTTGGGACTGGGCCTGCAGGAGCAGCAGGGTTATAGATGTGCTTCCTTTCCCCCCTCAGAGGAAGCATGTGGAGGGAAGAGAAAGGGGGATAAGTGAAGCAATCCCTCTTGATAGAGAAAACATGGATTTCTGGGGCTGGGTGGGGGTCAGGGTTTCCCAAAATTTTACTACTCTGAACCAGAGGATAACTAACTCCTGCTGGGACAAGGAAGATGGAAGCAATAAATTGGCCTTTGAGATGTGCCCTGAAGGTGTGTTTTCCAGTGTTATCTGTGTGCCATTGCAGTTTGCCTATCCCATCTCCTTCAGTTTATGCCTTATTTTAATACCTAAACTCCAAAGACCTTATGACTTTACAAAGTTTGTGACCTGATTTGTACGATGCTCTTGTGTCATACATTAAAAGTTGTAGAAAGTGAGGAGTTTTGTTGAACGTTGTCTAATCTGTAAGAAACTTTCTGTAAGGCTTTCCACCAAGCTTTCCTTAAGGATTTTCTACTGCTATGACAAAAGGGAACCATCTGCTGTTATTCATCAAAATGATTTATGTTGATTTTTGCATCTCTGAGCATATGTCCTGCTATAATACCCTATTCTTGCAGCCTTCAGTTGGGTCCTGGGAATCAAAGTTTATCCCATTCACAACAGCTTTTCTAGTAGTGGGAGTTGTTTTGCTTCAGCAGTGTGCTCTGGTTATGACACTGCCTGGCTAAAGAGATCACAAGTGTGGTAGTGGAACTGATCTAGTACAAAATAAGAACTGTCTGGCTGTCAGAATTATGGTGAGAAATGCTGACATAATGGTTTTCTGACTAAGTAATAAGTTTTAATCCTCCAGTTTTGTTAGTATGTGTTGATTTCATGCACTGTTTTTTATTTGCTAAACTGACAAGTTTTTATCAATCTATCAGTCTTATTTAACTTTCCTTCTGCTCACAAGTTTTTCTAAATTTATCCCAAATAACACATTTTTAATTGAACAGAGATTCCCTGAGTCTGTATGTGTATCTTCATCCACTTGTAACCACTTTCATGACTTAGGCCTCAGACCCTCCAATATCCAAGATCTGTACACAAAGTCTTTGTATATTGTCGTTTAGTACTTTTTATAATTACACTTCGGTGAATCAGGTCAGGGCACTCAGTTTGCTGAGGAAACATACCTGTATGTAAGGAGTGCAAGAAGTTGCCTCTACAAGGGTGCTGGCAGGCTATCTAGCACAAGTTCAGGGTATTTTACTACTACATCCACTTATGTAAGTCGAAGATCTGCCTGAAGATGATAAAGCTAAAGTGTTAAGCTAGTAAGAAAATAAATGATTGAGGGTGCAAATACTAAAATCTTCCCAAGACAATAGCACATGATATTCAATTAATAGATATGGTAGATCTGTCTGAAATCTATTCCATATCATTTGTGGCAAGATCTGCTTTCAGTCAGAGATTACAGAGAACATTTAAATTAGCAATGAGAATTACTCTGAATAACAAGCTCATTATTTACTATATTTGCATTTTGTTGAGCTTATTAGCAGCACTGCCTGGTTAGAATTTGTGAATCCCTTTCTATACGTTCTGCACGATAGCCCAACTATGGCACATTTCTGAAAGCAACAATTGTGATTTTATAATGAACCACAAGAGGGGGGAGAATGAACATAAATGAAAGAACTGGATTTTAATGAACAACTGTTACATTTAGGACAATGCTGTGTCAATGCTGAATGTAGGAATCTTGTCCAGGTGTTGTCTGTGGAATGAAGAGTTTGAACTAATGGTGAAATGTTTTTCTGAAGATTCATCTTTTCAGGTCTGCTAATTTATTGCTGAACTTCACTTAGAGCTCTGGACAAACCACACTTCCAAAGCTGCAAGATATCATGCTGAGTGTGTTTATTCCTTCCTTTATTGCCTTGATAAAACAGAAACAAATGCTAATGAAATGATAAAAATAGAGATCTCTGTGACCTGAATAATCAGCTTTATAGTCTCCTATGATGCCTTTTAATTTTTTTCCCCCAGTTACACAAAGGAGTTCTCTAACTCCAGTAATCAAGGAATTTCTCCCTAGTGCATAGATGAGTTTTTGGTGTCACTATGAAAAATAAATCATCTCACTGTTGTGGTCATGGACTGACACAGGACTGCTGAATTTCCAAGGGTTTTCAGCCTACTTTTTAAGGAAGGCTCCTTGTGTGCAGAAGCAGCTGTAGTGATGACAAAGCTGAAGCCTCCTACAGGTGGTACTCTGGGACTGCTGAGAAGACGTGACTCTGGGTCAACTCTTAGGAGAGGATGCACAAGCAGCTCTGTCAAGGAATCTGTTTCCTAACCCCAGGACTGTGATGGCAGTTCCTATAACCAGCTGGAGGGCAAGGAAGGAAAATGGATTTCAAGAAGCCACTCACTTCACCTTCAACCTTCTTTTATTTCAAAGTGGATACAAGGAGCAAACAACTTTCCCAATATTTAGTCCTCTGTATCTCATGTTCCATGTTTCTCCTGGTTTGGGTCATCAGTCTCTTGGGAGAGGGGTAGGAAAGAGAAGGAGTCTTACTTTCCTCCAGACTCAGAAAGAAGCAAAGCAATAATTATAACAGCAATATGAGGATGGGACTGCAGCAGGTGTTTGCAGCATGCAAAAAATAATCGAATAGGCAGCAAACCTTCTCAGCTTTTCTCTGCAAATAATTGCAAGTAGCTCAGTAACTCTGAGAGAACACCATGTCATATTATTAGGTAAAATGATAATATCTTTAATTTCATATTCAAAAGCTGAATGGTGGTGAAGGAGTCTTGCAAAAAGAAATTAAGATAGTTATACTAGAGGAAGACAGAATGTTGATTACCAGCAGTGAGGTAGCCAGATTTGACTAATGGCACAGTTATTGTATGCATAAGCCCTAATGGTGTTTAAGTGGTTGCTAGAATGAATGTAATTAATGTAATTTATTTGTCAGCATCCAAACACTGAAATACTCAGAATAGGATAGGAGGTCCCTTGCCTAGTATATAGCCCTATGAATGTTTTTCAGCATCTCTGTTCACAAGTACACAAAAGCAGTGACTTTGTGTTTGATTTATTTTTTGGTTTTGCTTTTTGTTTGTTAGGGGTTTTTTAATGACTCTCCTCATATTTGAAGGGGCATCATCTGCATAGCTCCACTGATTTAAACTGATTTTGTTTTGATTGGTTTCATGGATTTTGGAAGGATACTTTAGGATGTTCTAGTCTGCCTTGCCATTAGAACACAATAAGTGATTTTGCATCTATCCCAGAGTTCCTGAGTGTATGTTTGTTTAGAGAGAGATCCTTCTAGTTCGTCTATTAACTGTAAAGTTAACAGTAAATGGATTACTTTCTTACATGGCTTCAGTGATTGATGATGATTTGTGCTTACGAAAGAAAAAGAAGGCCAGTGTATTTCTAATGTGATTTTCTTTCGGCTGAAAGCTGAAGCTGATCTTCAGCTGTGGGATCTTGCCATGCTTTGTTAGGGACCTTGTGTTAATGGAGAACTTTCCTTTCCCTACCTAAATGTGACTGGGATGTAATCAAAATTTTTTAATTTCACACATAAAAGTTTTGATGTTTCTCATTGTGTGTCTGTTGCTCTTGATTTCATATTTTTGTAATTTTCCATTTCAATATCTTCATTTTGTCTTTTTGAGGATTTTTTTTTGTATTGTTTTTTGAGTCATTTTTAGATCCAAAGACCTCATTAATATCATGTCAGAGGACAAAACCACATTGCTTGATATTTTCCTACTTACAGGAGGAGACAGGGGCATCAATCCTATCAAGAGAGATCCCTCTACATGGTATAGTTCCTTCAAGTGTGTATAGTACTTCCATTACTACACTCTACCCTCTAGCTGCACTAATGTGCAAACACTCCTAACTTCGACATTGTTCCAAGCTAAAATGGAGAGAAAGTAGATTCACTATTCCTGTACAAATGAAAATTGATTAATATATTAGGGTTAATAATGAAATTTTATCAACATGAAGAACTTAAACAGCTTACTTTTCAAGTGAATTATTCAAATATATTGACAGTCTCTCTAAGTTACCTCTCCCCTCCGCACTGAGGACTGACATTGTAGGACTGTGATGAGACACAGTTGCCTTTCACTCTGGATCCAGATCAATTACCTTATTGTGAAGCCACCAACAAGAAAACTGGGCTATATATCAAAGTTCAACATAAATACTGACTGTCAAAGCCATCAGATTAATTATTGTTGGTTAATAATTTCTTGTTCAAGATGGAGAACCCTTCCAAATCAAGGCACAGAGAACTTGGAATTGCTGTTTAGAGCAGTAGATATGATTTTTGATGAGGGTTTATGGTTTTCTGAAATGTTTATTATTATTATACGCTAAACAATTTTTTCTTAGTTACATCTCCCACCCATACTCAACAAAAGAGTTAAGCTTTAAGAAGGGATATGCCAATGCAGCTCCATTGTAAATAGGGGAGATACACAAATGTATATGACAGCTTCCTCTTTTCCCTCTCACTTGCATGACTCATTTAAAGACACTGTTATGTTTAGGATAGCTTAAAATAGCAGAGAAATATTTCTCTTAAGACATATTAGTACATATGGAAGGATTTTCTTCTTTGTCTTCTTTTTCTTTTAATTCTTTATCCTTTTTGTCTCGCAAAATATACAGAGAGAAGTATAGCTAATAGGGAAGCTCTTTGTAATGAAACAAACAAATTGTTATTTTTCACTGTTATAAAAAAAGTGGAAATGAAAGTTTGGCTCTGATTCAGAAAGAATAAATTACTAATAGTTTTTTAGCAATCTCCTATGTTGAAAAAATTTATCCTCATGTCTATGTGCTTCTGACTTCCTCACGGCATCTCACAATCTTTGAATTGCTTCTTGTTGCTATCTTGATCTAAGAAGTTTGACTTAACGTAGTGGTCAGGTTCTTTTCTGCATTATTTCCCGTGCCTAAAAATCTATACGATGATAAACCTGAGGTGCCTGAGTTTTTGCCTCCAATAATCACAACTAGAAAACCACAAATGGACTTTTCATTTCTCCCTTGAAAGAGCTATAAAAGTTAAGGTAAGCTGTCCTGCCAAATCACTTTTATAGGGACCTAACTTTCCTGTTCACTAGTTTTACTCCAACTAATTAAAAGTAGCACGCCTGCCCTTCACTGTGGTTTCCAAGGTATTCACAGGGTGCACATGCTCCGTCCAAAATCCTGTGTGAGACTGAAGTGGAGGTCCTTCATGGGTACATACCCCACAGCTCCCACACCTGGAGGTTTGAGCTGCAGTGTCCGTAAAGTCCCCTTCTCTAAAAAATGGAAGACTTACAATGCTGAAATGAGCAGCCCACATAAAATTGAATACAGTGATGAAGATGAGCTTACTCAGTCATCCTTCTTTTATTCGTTTGTTTATTTCAAATAGGATTGTTCATTTTTGATTCCTCTGCAAGGAAAAAGTGAGCTAAATATTTAAATCTGTGGGCAAGTTGTGGGTTTTTTTGTTGTTTGTTTGTTTTGTTTTGTTTTGTTTTTTTTTTTAACATATTCCTGTCTGAGAAAGTTCTTTAAGCATTCTGCATTCTACTTGCATTCCAATTAAGTTTTTTGGGCTTTCTAATGCCGTCCTCTGAGTGCTGGAAAGTAACAGAAACAAGAATGCATTTAATACCTGGCCTGGTGTCTTGGCAGCAAAGCTTAGCACTCCAGTGTGGGGAGTAGCAGGTTCAAGACCAACCCCAGGAGTCTTACTACGTGAACTGGCAGAGGGCTGGTGTAATGCACAGACAGTGAGCTCATTCTGCAGGTGGAGTGTTCAGCTGCATTGATCTTATGGCAAACCCAGTCTGCTAAGGTTTTGGAGAAACCTTTTGGCTCTGATCTAAAAGGAAATTGTGCTGCCTTTCCCTGTCTTTCCACTAGTTTAGCTTGCAAGCTCTAATAACATTAAAACGTACTTTAAGCAAGAAGGCTGACGCAGCTACAGAGACAAAAAGTAATTTCCTAGAAATAGTAAATACAATAAGCAAAACTCTAATCTCTCATTAGGTTATTGTATTTTCATGGGGTCAGCCAGCTTTCCTGGCCAGGTTGAGGTCAATTCTAAAATATGTGTATTATATACATTAGGCATCTGTTAATGAAGCATAAATTTCATCAGCAAGCTGGATGCCAAAATCAACTCATTTGGGTACATGGTTTGCATCTACAGTGGTGTCTTATGGGTTTGTTCCATAGCTGAAACAAGGTTGTGTAGATGCCATGAATGGCATATAGTAAGGGAAAAAAAGGAACACCACTAACATCATAGACAATCATAAATCTCCTGAATTTTGGTTAAATGAAATTCATAATTCAGTGGGTTCCAAAATAACAATAAATAAAGGATAAGGAACCGATCATGATACCAGAAACAAGAATGCTCATGTTCAGTGCTAATAAATATTTCCTGTGGCAAAAGATAAAATAAAACCAGCTAATTACTAAATAGACCCTCCATTTTAGTGCACCATTTCCTAAAAGAAACCAAGTGGGACTTCCCTTAAAAAATTCACCAGCATTTTGCTCAGATCCACCATAGAGGCCCTGGTAGAGCGGCAGCAAGGTGTTACCCCTGAACAATCAAGCAACAAGCCCTCAAGCTTCTTATTTTTTCTGTCAGCCTGGAGTGTGAAACGTAGGTGGTTTTCCCCCCAATAACGGTGAGCCTAGAAATGAGAAGGGGTTGAACAACCATAATGCTGAACCTTACAATGATGGTAGATTAGCACTGTTTCTTTGCAAGCACATAAACAAAATTACTTGTCTGCTTTGGAAGTAAAGCAAGGCTTGTGTTTCCTCTCAACATGTAGGCTGGAATATTGCTTTGTTTTATTTAACCGACACAGGACAGCAAGGATTTTGGTTGGGTTTTTTTGCTCATTCAAGTGACAGAAGTGTTTCAGAGTAGTAGCCAATGTGAAAAACAATATGAAATAAAATAAATTCTTCAGATTTTAGAAATGTTCCCTTTTTATTCATTAAGTTTTCATAGCTAAGCACAGGATTGTTGTGTGTTTTGGTAGTGGAAAATGACATTTCAGAAAGAGAAGACTTTACCAGTAGCGCATGTTGGAACAACACTACAGACTCCAAGTTGTGTTAAGCCAACTGTAAGTTTGACAGCAGAAATATATCAGTCTCATTGAACAAATAATTTGAGGAATATATATAGATCCATGTGAGCTTTTCTTTTAGTTTTGATTCAGTAGCTTTCATGTAAAGTGAAGGTGATATTTTAGTAAGGAAAAGATGATCTCTTAATTCTTCATTCCTCTTTGCTCTCCAGCGGAGGAAAGGATGGGTAAGTAAAGACAAGTTAGTCCTTCTTATTCCTGTGTATCCAAACTTCAGGCAGCAAGGAACTGAATAACAGAAATATGGAAAGAGAAGGATATTTGTTAATTGATAGTTCTTTATTAGTAAAAATCAAAACCACAGAAGCTTTTCTATGCCTGTCTTCCCCTGGATGTGAGACCACAGAGGCCCTTCCATCTACCTCAGTGGGCTTTAGGACAGCCCAGTAATTACCCCATTGGAATGACACTCAAGGTACCTTCTGAGAGGCTGTTTCCCTTCTGCTGCAGGTAATAGTGTTGCAGCCTAATAGTTAAGAGGTTTTTTATGCATACTGCTTGAAAAGAAACAGATCCTGATTGCCTCTGCAAAAGAAAGTAGTGAGCGAGACACCTTAGGTTTTCAATGTTGTTGGCTTCTAGGTTAAACAGGACTGATTCTCATTTTGGAAATCTCAGTACTGCTGAAATTAGTGCAAACAGTATCATGAATTTCTTGGTGGGTAAAAAAATCAATGACATATTTCGCCCTTCATCTAGCTCTGGGGAATGTAATGCTGGTGAATATGCTGGCTTTTGTAAGAGATGTAAAACAGAGTGTGTGATCATTTGTGGTCATTAAGGATAACTTTTTTTTTTCTTTTTTCATGAATAGAGGTGTTAGTGAAGGTGTTCTGGCCTAATTCCAGGTCCAGTAATTGGATTTTTTTTTTAATTCTTTTTTTTTTTTTAACCTACACACATGCCTTCAGCAGTTTAATTTAGCTATGTATGTTGGGCTCAATTCAGTGTTGCCATATTGGCCTCCCTTTGTCAGCTGGATTGATGCAAACAGACCCTAAGACAACTGTAAACTCTCTTTTCCCTCCCATACAGCCCTTTATCCCAAAAATGTAATTACTGCTTAACACAGTTTCACCAGATGTGTTTTCAGTGGTATATTTGTAGCACCTCTCCAGCAATGGATGGTAGGGGCATCTATTTCTAGATGGCAGTATTCAGTAAGAACTCAAAAAGTGAATTAATTAGCTATTAGGATCTGGACATTGGTAGCCGAATCATCCTGACACAATGTGTCACACAGGAACACTGTCAAGCCAGTTTGTGGCAGGAGGGTGTAACTCATACTGCTGCACAGTTGGATTTGTAGTAATGGATGATATCAGCAAGAGATGAAGATAAAACTGTGTGTCTCTGTGTAACCTGGTAAAATGCTTCCAAAAGTCATTCAAGGAAACACATGAGGCACATGCAACACATGAGAAGCTGAATCAAAATAATACATCTTTTGCTCTGACAGATGTGAGGGCATAATGGACAGCAAGGTTGCTGTCTTTCTGCTGCTATGCCTAATTGAGGTCACAAAAGATGCGGAAGGTGAGATACAGTGCAAACCTCTCATTTTTTGTCTAGACTTTGAATAGTTTCCAATGTGTTATATGCTACCAGCTTTAGCCTTTCCAGTGTATGTTAAACAGAGGCTCTTCAGCCAGGCATGAGACACGCTAGAATGCTTAAACAGCCTGCGGTGGCTGAGGTTTGATGACCTACTAGAAATACGGGTTTTTTAGTCTCTCCACAGAGATCAGCAGAGCTAAAAGATATATAGCAACACAACCAAGCTCAGAGATTTCCTCTCAAACATTCCTTGTCTCCATGCATATCACAGTTTTAAATACACAGCTAAACCTTGCTTCTAGACCAGAAAAAGTCCATTCGCTCCTGAAAGCATGATTAGGGATTTCCATGTGTTTAACTAGCCTGGAAATTCATTCCCCCAGTTCTCCTTGGAGGCTATTATTAAACAAGAGAGACAGAGACACTCAAATTAGAGCATGATCCAAGATGCAGAGTTAAATGGAATGAAAGCTTTATATTGGGTGCATTCTCACACCTTAGGTGACAGAGAGTACCTCCATCCCCAGGTTGTGACCATCACCACGACTGGATATCATGGATAGACACTATAGAGAACAGGTATCATGGATAGGCAAAACTACAGTACTTAGGAAAAAAAGGTTGTACAGTGTTGATGCATATTATTCTTTTCAAGACTATAAGTGTGTTTGCTCCCAGAAAACTTCATCATAGGCTACCAAGGGTTAAAAAGTGTTTCAAAATTGACTTCTATTGGACTATTTTGTTTGGCCACTATCTGACATGGGCTGTACTGAGCACGTTTTGCCACCTGGCCAATTTTTTTCCTGCCAAGCTATTCACTCAGGCTTGTGGTGTGAAAAATAGATGTTTAATAGTCAATGAAGTACTGTACTGGGTAATAGTTTATAAATTTCCATGACTTATTATGCTCAGCCTAAGTGACTGTTTATTAAGTGTATTTAAAGCCCCCCATCTCATTAACTTACAGTACTGGTGATTCCCTCCTCCCACTGCTGCTATTTTTAATGGAAAATATTCACACATGTCTTTTGCCTAGGGCATGTGACACAACTCTGTGGAAAAGAGACTGCCTGGATAAAGAAAGGGCATCATCCTTGGCTAAGTACAATGTGTTTAACATTTTCAGAAGTAAAGTGAATCTGAAATATGAGATATGTGTATGGTGTGGACCAAAAGAAACTTATAGATATCCTTTGTAAAAAATACAGCTGCCACCATCCTACCATTTTCTGCCTTGGGTTCACAGTGAATGACATGGTCAGTTTTATCAGTAAAGCATGTCTCGTGTAAAAAAATATATTAACCCAGCAACTTAATTATTAAATACTGCCTTTATTTTCATAATGAATTCCATGGTACTTCAGGGATATATTACATACTAAGGTTAAATAAATTCTCTGTTAACAAAAACCAGGCCTAGTCTTAACTTTAGGGATCTACCATTAGCTGTGCAATGGGGAGGTGAGTTTCTGTATCAGGGAGAGACTGCTAATTATAAAAGAACTTGTTTTGTGCTCCTGTATTAACCTCTGGAATGAAAAAGGTCATTGGTTGCTCTTGATAAATTCTGTGAAATCTATCAAAAGAATCCTGCTGACATCAATGAGATAAATGTCCTTTTGTCATATATAATATTTTAGTTATGCTATGTAAGTAAAACTCCAGATTAATCCCTGAGGTATTTCCATTGAAGATACTAGGAACATAATATAGTTAAGTTTAGTCCTCTAACATTTGGCTTCATGCTGTTTACATCAGTTTCCTGAAGGTCACTTGTAAACTGAAGATAAACACGAACTAATGGCAATATGAGAAGAGAAGAATTGGTAAGTAGGATGATAATGTAAAGAGGTAAAGGAAGTTGTGCATATAATCATTTCTGGTAGAAAGCATCTGAGAATCCAGTTTTTTCTAACTGGGATGCTAAACTGACACAGATGTTACAGAGCAGCTCCTTCAGTATAATCTCAGATGCCACATATGGAAACAACCACAAACATCACCTCAACCTGCGACCGTGACGAGTGCAGCAAGGGGTGGGCCACCTGTGCTGCAGGGAGCAAGCAGCTCTCTTTTGGCCTGCTACCAGGTACTTCCAAAGAGCAGATATAAAATACGTGCCCCCAGTGTTGAAGGAGTTAATGTGACATTGCAAAATGAGCTTTGCTATTTGCTGTTTTGTTTGGCCAATAGCTGACACAAGCACATTTTGCCACCTGGCTAATTTTGTGCTGCCAAGTTATTCATTCAGGCCAGTGGTGTGAAAAAGGAGGCATTTAATAGTCAACAGTGCACTATATAGGGTAATAGTTTATGATTTTCCATGACTACTTAGATGCTGTTCAAATTATTCTTGATTGAGCAAATTATTCTTTTTTAAAATCATCCCATTCATTTATTTACTAATGACTCTATCCCTTCTCTCCCGTACACCATTTTTTTAAAATGGGAACAATCAGCCATTTCCATGTCTGAGGGGATTTAGCTAAAGGAAAACTATGAGCATATTACAGCTCAGATCACAACTTTGAAAGACCTTTCGCCAAGATATTAGAGGTTGAATGAAATTCCTTTCTGAGCTTCCAGGGAGCCCTGCACAGTGGTGAGGTGAGCTGTAGAGAAATGCTGACATCTTGGTTGAGAAGATGAAATTATTAACCCTCCCTGGCCCCAGGTATTTTATTTTTGCAGCAGGTGGTTTTCAAGCTGACCCTCAGCCCGATGGTCTCATTCCAGATGAGAAGCCTCAGTTTGGTGTTAGAGACTGCCCATGACAGGGTCTGAGGGGAGGCTATTCTTTCCCTCAAATGGCCCCATTCCCAGTGGGCTGGTGGGGTAGCCTGGGGCTGCTCCACAGTCAAGGCAGCCCCCCCGACCCTGGCAGGGTGGGTCTGTGCCCACGGGACTCACTGGAGTCAGCCAGAGCGGCACAAGCCAGGTGGGTCTGGGGGGATGATGCTGTTGCTCTTCCCGTGGCAGGGTCAGCAATGGCGTGGCTGGGCACAGGTAGCCAAAGCCTGGTGCAGGGTAGCAATGGAAATAGGGCTGCGGGGCCCTCAGTGCCAACCTAGGACCTTGTCACCTTCCTGGTCTTGTGCTGTCAGCTGGGGAAACCGAAGTGTCCTGGCATGCCAAGGCCCCATGCTGCAGGTGGTGGCTGTCTCCCTCCTGCTCTCTCCCTCCTTGTCTTTTTTTTTTTCTAGTTACCTAGCTGAAAACCCTTCAACCCTTTGCTGGCAGGGAATTCTTGGCAAGGCTATCCAAGATTAGTGTTGAAGCAGCAAATCCTTCCTCAGGATAGCCTACCTGTTAACCTGCAAGGTGCTGGTGTAGGTACTTAGATTCATGCCAGGGCCAGCATTCTTTGGGCAGATTGTTTTCATAGTTGTTTGCTTTTATGTGTACTTCCTAAGCCGGTAGAAGCAAACAGGAAAGACAGTCCCTTGCCTGTCACAGGAAATACACTAGTGCTGTGTGCAAATTGGTTTCCCAGAATTTACTTACCTGTGTTAAACCAAAGGGAGCAGACCAAGCCATCTTGCTCTAGAGATGCTAGTTTATTAAGCTATAATACCAGAAGTTGTCAAAGCAAAATAATGCTTGCTTTTGTGAGTTTATCTGATGTCATATAGTTTACAAAAACATTGGTGTTAATATTCATTGTATGGCTTAATTGGTTTGATATAGTGTAGCAACACAAGTGTAGCAAGATGCTTGTTATGTAGGTCTTCGTGTTGTTTCAAAGTCTTTATTATTATGACAGCAAAGTCTTGTTCATTAAAGTTTCACAATCCATTTTCATTAGGATGAAACTGATTCTGTAAATGAACAGTTGCTCTGAAAAATCAAACCCTTGCAGCTATCACAGGGGAGGTACAAAGTCTGTATTAATTATCAGGAATATGGTGTCGATCGAAGATGTTAATTGCCCTGATGGTTAGTTATTTGGGGAATTGCCATGCATTTCATGCAGGGATAATAAAAATGAATTTTTAAACAAAGAGATCTTAAAATAATATATAATCTGTAGAGAATACCAACATCAAAGACTTATCTCAAAGCTTTGAATTTTATCTTTGTGGTCCAAAATGTTAAAGATGAACTGAGCAATATTTCAGCTGGTTCAAGTTTGTGAGAGGAAAACAAAACAAGAGTTAATTAACTGTTATTACAAACCTTTTCAACTTTAATTTGACTTTCAAATATTAGCATTTATCTATGAACTATGCTTCTGGGTTTGACAAATTAGCTTTCACAGAACAAGTTTAATTAGGCTTCATTGTGCTTTTATGTCACTTTGCACAGTTCCAGACAATGAATGGATTAACTTACTAAAAGTCATATGCTTGAAAGAATTTGTTGAATACTAAAAGGGTTGACAAAGTTGCAAAGCTTTACCAGTCTAATGCAGAAAAGATGCATCCTGTTTTGCATGATAACACGCATTCTTTGCAGAGAACAGCTGGTGCTGACATACACAACCCTGCCTGGCTGCTCTCAGCACCCACAGGCTATGTCACCACCCCCTTCCCATCCTGTGCCACCCTGAGAAAGCCTGGTGTGTGTGTGTGTGTTTACTACCAAATCTAATGCCTGTGAAAGACAGGAGGAAGAGAGAGGGCTATGGATACACACGACATGACTAGGTGTACTGGTTCTCTACTGGAATAAAATAATCTCAGTGTGAACTTCTGTTTCTGTTTTAATTTTAGGTCCTTTTCTTTTAGTCACCAGGGGCATTAGGGTTGGTTCATATTTATGCCATATTTATATGAAAGCTGATTTGAGTCAACAAAATCACAGGGGAGTGTTGTGAGCATTGTAGAAATGTAGAAATAGATGCTGAAGTTGAGAAGCATGTTGTTGCTCTCTTTCACAAAGGGATATGTCACTTTAGAACTCACTAAATACAGATTTTGCATTACAGTAGGTACTACCCGTGTATAGGAGAGCTTGTTTGTAGCTGGGTATTAGACCTTCTCTGGTTCCCTTTGGCTTCTGGACCTTTAACCACACATGCGGTTCTCTGTCCTGCTAGGGATATGTGTGGTTTACCCTTTTTTGTCTAGACAAGGCAGCTGGTGCCCAGCACAGTCAGACCTTGAAGAGATCTAAGAGGTGAAAATTGCATTTGATAACAGAAAATCATGGCAGTTTGTGCCATGGAGAGAAAAAGGAACAAATTTTTCTAGGGATAGAGCAGTCTATCTACCCAAAGAACACCTTTGTGATGGTTGCACATAGGGAGGCAGAAGTAAATGTTTTTAGAAACTGGAACTGCTGAAGCAGCAGTGGGTTTATGCATGCTTGCCCATTCCAAATCCCATAGCCAGCCATTTCCTGATGGCCAGTATAAGGTATTAGGTTAATATCAGGACTGTGTTAACTCATGTTGGCTGACTGCCTGCAGAGTTGTTCCAGGAATGTTACTGCACCAGGATTGTCCAGTCAGGACATTTACACTCCAAACATATCCTGTATTTCATGGGCAAGAAAAGCCCACACCATATGTACTGATTTAGTGGCTCAATGCCAGTTAAAGATTTTCTCCATGCAGCAACATTGCCTGGGGGGCCCTGATGGTGTCCTGGCTAAATGCTGAAGATGTGACCTGTTATCTTTTGGAAAAGAGTGCTGTTGGACACTCTGGGCTCCTTGAACATGCACACTATGTTTTTTAGGCAAGAAGAAAGGTCACATGTGAGAAAGTGACAAAATGGGGTTAAGGAAGATACAGAAGACAAAGTAGGGAAGGAATGTGATGAACAGAGCACAGGCCACAAGAAAGCCATTACTATGCAACACTGAGCAATAAACAAACCTAGAGACATTACAGGGGGGAAAAAGTCATCCAAAAAGTACTTTGCAGTGCAATGACAGCAAACTCAAACAAAATCAAAGAAACAAGCAACAACGCTCAGGCAACCACTTAAACCTCCTTAGGCAGCAAGATGAAATGTGCACTAGTGACCATGTTCTAAAGGGTCCTTTAAATCTAGGAGACATAGGCAGCTTTAACCCTATCAGCACGATAAAGTTGTACCTTTTCCTCCCTCCTTTGTATCTGGCAAGTGACAGGTACTCTGTTTTCTTGTATGCCTATTAAGGGAATTTTCCGTTATCTTTTCACAATCCATACAAATACATAAAACAGAAGTCTGGATGAAACCAAGTGAGGAAGAAAATGGAGGGAATATACAATATGCCTTTATACTTAAGACTCCCATTCCCCTTATCAGGATTTATAAGTGCCCAAGAAGGATGGCCTCACATTAAACAACTTTAACATTATCTTATATTTTTCTGAAATAGTACTAAAAATAATCTATAAGGTTACATGTATAAGAACTGTTTGGAAAGTGGAAAAACAGTTTATGGAACACCATAAAATATTTGACACAATTTCTGTTTTATAAAGTTGAAAAATGCATAATGTTTGCAAAACATACTAACTGTTTTACAAATAAATATTTTTCCCAGTTGCTCATATTTTTCCCTTTTGGTACTGGGTCAGTTAAAATCCATACTGTCTGCACGTATTTACTTCCAACTTTCCTCCTGTTTTTAGTCTCTCTTCTCTGCTTCATCTACTTTGGGAAAGTTATAATAAATAATAAAAAAGCATCTCTTTCTTTTCTAAGCCAAAGAAATAATAATAATAATAATAAAAATCAGTTCCAGAGTACAAATTTACATGAAACTAAACACCTTATTCTGCTAAGGAACTTTGACATGTAAGTCTCTCATAGGCATTATCTTAGTCTGAGACAACTTTTAGTACTTTGTTTATTACTCGTCCTGATTGATTCCAATGAGAGATTTCTGAACAAAAGCAGTTTAAAATATTAAGCAGAGACTTCAGGATTTGGTGTGCTTACATTTTAAAGTCCCCATTGTTGGAAAGGTTTATATATTTGCTTTAAATGTGTACACTGTAAGTACACCCTTTGAAGTCAGTGGGACAAATCCTCAATTGCTATTGATTGCTGTTACTCCACTGATTTCAGTGAAGTGATAACATTTATTGTAGCTGAAGACCTCGCCCATAGGGACTGGATGCTATTGTAAAGTTGCATGCTTAGAAGCTTTTTCCATGTTTACCCCAAGT
The DNA here is from genome assembly GCA_035047865.1 of Dendrocincla tyrannina. NCBI lineage: Eukaryota > Metazoa > Chordata > Aves > Passeriformes > Dendrocolaptidae > Dendrocincla > Dendrocincla tyrannina. The sequence continues at coordinate 12,226,999 of JAWWMP010000165.1, forward strand.
CTATTTCCTCTCTGTTTCCAGAAATTTCAAGCAGCCTTTTATAGTATTTCATTTCACTGCAGTGATGACAGGAGTTTCATTTCAGTAGCAGAATAGAATCCTATACTTCTGTGGAACAGAAGATGTTATAAACAAAAGGCAAGTCATAAATCAGACCCAAATACTAAGCTTTACTTATGTACTTCCCATGTATGTATGTAGTGTGCTGTTGGTACTGGTATGGAGTTTTTTCAGGCATGGGTTTCATACGTGAAAAGTTTGCACTCGTGTCATTTTTCACTCTCCTGAATTGTACATGGATTCTGTGAAAATGTGGTTATTGAGTTTGGGGTTTTTGCTTCCTGTTGAAAGAAGAAATCAAGGAGGACTTTTAGTTCATGTTGCCATCTTTGACAAAGGACTTACAGGACAATTTATGTTCTCAATTTATGGCTATGCAGCCCTTTTTTTTTTTTTTTTCCTCAAGTGTTAAGATGATTTTACATTATGTTGATCAGAAACCACCCTCTGAGACTTCCCCATATTTTCTCTTGTAACTTCTTGTATGCTCATGCAGTGCCAAGTGGAGCTTGCCTATGTGTTAGGCCACAGCTTACAATAGTCAATGTTTTTCATTGCTTAGGTTTTAAGTTTTTCTATTTGTCCTCTGGATTCAAATGCCTACGGTGGCATCAAAATGAATGTTTAGGTTGATTTAAGAGACTTGTAATTAGCCCCTAGAAACACCTTGGTAGGGAAATTAAAAGAAAAACATGAAGCTGTTTTGCTAAATGAACTCTTTCAAAAGATAAGATGGAGCATAATGGTTGGTACTGGGGAGAGTTGAGTTTCTTAAAAGACAAGTATTTGTGTTAATAAAAATACAAAAATATGAACTTAGACACTTCCATACTGAAAATCCTGACAGATGAACTTTGGGGCAATAAACTTTAGCTGTGTATGAGACAATTGGAAAAACAGATCATCAAACTCAGCCAAATCATTTTGACATGGCAGTCCTTCCATAAGCAGAACACAAATATAAGGCTCAGACTAAGTCTTTTACTGCTGAATCAGGGAATATAAGTATTTTCACACTTCTTCCCTGGAAAACAGCAAAACGGTCGTGGGTAATTAGAAACAGTAGCCTTACTTGTAGACTCAGCAATATATGAACTCTACAGCCACCTTTCTATCCAAAGCATGGTTCCCAGAACCCAGAAGACATGGCACAAAGCCAAAATCCTTAACCTACCCTTACTCAGGGGAGGAATTACGGTCTCTTGCTGAGGGAAGAATGTATGCTTCTTGCTTCTGAGGTAGCAGCAACCGTGAGTGTACTTAATCTTGCCAGGGGGATCTTCTCTTGTATTGTTTTTCTGGAAACTTCTGTCAGCTTCAAATTCCAAGTCTAGTTGTGTCCATTTACCTGAATCTAGAAACTGATCTGTTGAATGAAAATGGGAATGATAAAAGGGGATAAAATACGGATCCTCAGATTTTAGGGCGAAGAAGATGAAGAACTTTTGGATGTATTTGCTCTGTGGAGACATTCTCTCATTAGCAAGCTATGCACTTTGCTCACTGCAAACCTATTGTTACTGCAGATTTTGCAGGTAGATTGTCACCCATTTGCTGAGTCGTTTTGTGCAATCTCTAAATCATTGCAGGCCATCTATTTGAAAAGCGTTAGTGGAGGAAGCATAATGTGCTTTCATGGTAATGTAAAACGCATTAGAAATGAATTGCATGATGCTTACCTCTCATATTACAGAAAAGACAATGACACCCATATGTGTGAATGCAAATTGTATATAAAAATATCACAGATGAATCCCTGAGCTGTAACACTTGTTGTTCATTTCTATAAATATTAACATATCAGGATTTATTTTGACATACCACTAAGATAAGTGCTAGAGCTGACAATAATAATGTATAATTTATGTCCTCCATATTACCTTAACATCACTGTGCTTACATTATTGCATAAATTAATTTAATGTTTCTGACATGCAGCAGATTATTCAAGCATTTGTTCTTTTGTCTTCTACTGGTTTCTGTTGCTGTTTTCCAAATTACAGAATATTATTATAGTCTAATGTTTATTTTATGGTACATACAATTCATAAAGTCACTTTAAAGTTCTGAAAGCTTTTATTTAGCACTCAGATAAACATGTGTTGTTATATGATGTGGAAAGAGCATTAAAGCTTTTGTATATTAAATAACTTTATGCTTGTGATGCAAATTGACAATAGCCGAGAAATGCAAAGCTCAGGAGAAGTTGAATCTGCAGCCTGTACAGTTAGGGCACTCAGAAAATATATGGTTGGTACTGAGGGTGTCTGTGTGTGGCAATCTCTCCCGAATGCATGTAGAAAGTTCTAGATTTAGGAGAAAATCTGTTGCTGTTTGCTGGTCTGAACCACAGTCCTGTCCTTACTTGGTCCATGGGACAAGTGGTATGTAATCAAGTGTGTGTTTTCACAAGGCTAACAAAAGCAAGGTGATGTACTTATTGCATCCCAGTGGTTATACCTGAGTTTTCTTTTGGACTTGAGGCAAGAATCTAACTTTTAATTTCATACAAAAAAGCCCCGCAGAGAAGGCAGAATATCCTCTCTGGACATACAGTATCTTTTCTATAAGTTAGAAATAAATTTCTAAGAATTGATAATTCAATGTCTTAATTTCTTTGCATTTAATAGAAATGCAAACTAGTTCCCTTTAAAAAAAAAAAACAAAACAACAAAAAAACCAAGCAAACCACAAGCAGTAGCATCTGTATAATTACCTCTGTCTCAAAGTGTTTCAGAAATGCATAACTTGAAGCATTTAAAACTCTCAATAATTGTTACTTAGTAACACTTGTGAATCTTCACTAAATCTGGAGAAAAAAGTGTGATAAAGCCAAGCTGTCCACAGCTCAGCCTGGGCCAGTAGCCTGAAGAGCTCAGGTGGATGATTCCCAAGCTAAACCTCTTTGACTCTCTCAGTGTCCTAGGCAAGTACTGCTCTTCTCCTGGGGCTAAAGGGAACACAGCATCACATTTGGCTGTAAGAGCTCCATGGTACAGGCTACACACAGCACATAGTGGTTTTGCTGGTAGATTATTTGGACTAGCAGTTTTAAAACTCTTGGTTTTAAAATCTTCATGGCTGCACAATCACCACTTGATAGCGTTTTTTAAAAATATATATAAAAAAACCCCAAATCAAATAGCAAACTGGCTCTGTCCTAACTCCATTCTGCATGCACTCAGAAAACAAATCCAGTAGAGGAAAACAGATTTATATTTTAAAGGCCAGATTCACCTGTACAGTGTGGCAGTCTTACATGCTTGCCCTAAAACCTAAACCTACTGTAATCTTCATTGATAATCAACTAGCTATTTGTGTGTTTAGGAAATTCCTCCAAAACAAATAAGGATTATTCAATGCCAATGCTAACTAATAAACAACTGGAAGTATCACAAGTTTGCTTCTTGTGCTCTTTTACTGCTTTTGTTTGGGTATTATATAGCTCTGGAGCTTCTCTGAAAAATGCTGCAGAAAAGCATAGCGAAGGTCAAAATTATGTGTTAGCAATTTGGGAGAGGCAGGTGACTATAATAATAAACAAAAATCAAACAATACAATCACTGGAAAGACCCACTAAATATCTGGACATACAAAAGTCCATTGCAGCAACCAGTTTGCAGGCACTTGATCTTCAAGGCAGAATCCATAACCCTCAATTATACCTCTGGATAATGCCTGAGGAAAGTCAGTTTCCTCAGAAAGACAATATTCAAAATAATTGCCATCTGTGCAGGGAGCTACTAAACCATAGGCCCATGGAAAGGTGTTTTCCAAGATCCTGCAGTTCTACCATATAAGGTCCTAGGAGATGGGTAGAGGCTTCCATCCATCAGGGATCCCCGTGCAGAATGGTACATCTGGCTGCCTTTCAGGATAAGTATAACTTTACTGAAGGGCTTGCTCCCCTGCCAGTTCACATCCAGTTCATGTGTAAACACATTGCTCATCTCCTGGGAGATTATCCTAGTCATCATGATAAAAATGGCATGGTCAAGGCAAGCATTATTCTTTCATCTCTGTACCCCTGTGTCAAAAAGGATGCAAGGTGATGTGCAGCAGAGCTGAATTCTGCATCTTCTGACGGGAGATTTCTTGAGTTTAATTTTCTCTCTTAAGGAATATTTTTGTATATTACCTACAATGATATATTTGTGATAAGAGGAAAAAAATCTTTTTCTGAATTGCCATTTATTAATTAATTGATACACATAATGTATTTTTTCAAAAAGGACTTTTATTCTTTCTCAATACAACTTGTTGCATTCATTCATTTGAGGACATCAGTAATCAAGGCATTAATTTGCTGTGTTGAGGGACTTTAACAAAGCAATCTCTTGTGTATATTTGCAGACTACCTCTGAAGCTGCTGAGCACAGAGCCTCTTTGGAAATGCAGAAAACAGAATATTCCTACTCTTTTGACTTATTTTGATGGAAAATAATTCTGTATTTTATGATTGGTCTTTCTCCCTTACCAGCAGGCAGAGTACCATGGTGGTGAGGTTTTATTTTTGTTTTGGTTTGGGTTTTTTTTTTTTTGTTCTTTGTTTGGTTGGGTTTTTTTTTTTGTTTGTTTGTTTTAACTGAAGGTTAAGGACAGAGGTGTTATTAAGAAATCAAAACACTGTTCAGCAGACACTGATGGGGAGCAATCTTCAGATTTTTTGCAGACAAAGAGGCATGGGTGGGCAATTGTAGTCTGCATCATCTATGACTAGAGCAGAATGCTGTCTTTAATGTGCAGGGGGGAGCAGTCCTGCCTGGTATCTGGTACAGCAGCAGAAATTGTTTCCCACAGAAAAAGAAGCAAACGCAGTTTGAAAGAGAGTTAGAGTCAATAATGCTTGAGAAGACAAAAGCTGATAGGTGAATGTAGGTGGTAGTAGACCAACACTTTCAAGCACAGCTTCAGCAGCATAGCAGAGCTAGCATGGTGCAGAAGGCCTTTAGGGTGAGAAATGGGCACCTGTGCTAAGACCATAACTAGGTGATGGCACTGCAGCTGATAACAATTCTTAGCATAGGCATCAGCTGAGCCCAGAAGAATAAAGGCTTTGTGGAGAGTAAAGAGGGGGGGGGAGAAGGTGATATGCTTGGGTTTGCTAAAAGAGAGGGGGTAGCAGGACACTTCAACATTTTTTTTTTTTTTAATTTAGCTTAGTGTTATGTGGCACCCCTACAGCAAGCAGTCAGGACAAGAAAGAAAGGGAAGGAAAGGAGTGAGCTGCAGGACACTGGAAGCAGTGTTGGAGGAACCAGGTAAATTTTTTATTTGTTTGGTTGTTTTCTTGTTAGATAGTCATGGTTGCAACATCAGAGAGACCAAGATGGACACATGTTGACAAATCACCATAATGGCGAGATTGAGAGCATGCCTTTGCTTGAAAGTCAGTGATGGTAGAGCTGTAAAAGTCTATAACACCAGTGATCCTTAGTCTGGTCACAGCTGTACTGGCAAAACTAACTCCCAAGAGAGAAATTAGCTGTGCTGGCAAAAGTTCAATTTTGCCAGTAAAACCACATCTATGCTAGGGCCTTTTGCCAGCACAGCTGTGTTGGTTGCAAATCCCATGTCCTTACACCCCTGACTTTCTGCTAGCAAAAGTTTAGTATAAGATTTGCCTCAGAAAGAAAATAATAGTGAGATTCACTTGTATGGATTCAAAGCTACTTGTTTTGATATAGAAAGTAAGGCAAGATCTCCATAATGTTATCATTTATTCAGTCTCTATTTAGTGCTTTTCTCACTTGCATTTCTTAAATGTTGATTTTTCAATTTGTGTTCAGCACTTTAATACCAAATCATCAAAAACGCAATCTGGTAACCTGAGCCACATTGCAGTTTCAATGCAGCACTGCCTCATTCTGTGCTAAACCACAGTTCTTTGATAAAAAACATGATAAAGAGCTACATTGTACAAAACACAGTACAGCCAGCTGCAAATGTTCCAGGGCTATCCAGTAGTAAATAGCATAAAGTACAGAATGTGTGGAGGCTAATGCTCTCATTCATTCCTGGAGATATATATATTTTTAAAGTAAGAATCAGATGAAGAAAGCCATGTAAAATCTGCCTGCCATCAGCTGAAAGCATCAAGAAAATGGAGAGTTTTTATCACTTATCTGCCAAATGAGAACACACTGCAAATATAGATGTATTTTCAGAGCTCTAAACTAGATTTAAGAGTGAACTAAAGCTCTAGGCTACAAGAAAATGGGCTCAGGCCTTGTTTCTGTATGTCAAATCATACTGATTTACCACTTTGATTGAGAAAAAAAGGGGAGTTATAGAATTATAGAATGTGCTGAGTTGGAAGGATCATCAAATCCAACTCCTGGTCCTGCACAGGACTCCCCAAAAATCACATCATGTGCCTGAGAGCATTGTCCACTTGTAGTGTCACTGAAATATGTTATATAAAAATAAATCTTCAGAAAATGTGTATGCATAAAGGAGCTAGAAGGTGTAGGTTCTTTCCCAGAAGCCTGTGTAATGAATGAGGTTGATACATAGAACCTGTGTGCCCAGCTTGCTTATTTGGTGAATCTGATGCAAATTCTCTTTTCACATGGGAACAACAGAAAAAAATGAAGTAGCTTTGAAAGTTCACAGACATACACAAGTATAACCAGGACAGACTATTTCTGAGCTCTAATACTTAGTAATACTAATACTTAGTAATTGATACTAAGAACAGCATGAAAGGCAAAAGCAAACAATTCCAGGAGCACAAGAGCAATTGTGGACTGGTTTTCAGTGGAACTACAATGCTTGATGGTAAAATCCAGCATTTTCCCATGACTTGGAAGGATCTCCTCCCTTTAACCTAGGGCTATCATCCTGTTTTTTAAAAAGGAGAAAATTAGTTTGGTCTTCCAGGTGTAAACCCGTCTAGGGACCAGCAAGTGCACAAGCCTGGCCTGGAGTTTTCCTTCTATTGACAGCCTGTTTTCGCTCAACATATCTTTGATACCAGTTCTACTTGCAAATGTGCTGATGTGGGAAGCTTTGCTGAAAAACAGATAAACAAATGTGATTGCATCAGCCTTGTTTTCAGAGGAATCCAAGATTAAAAACCTATTTGCATATCTAGATATATAAAGAAGAGCTCTTTGGGTGAACCCTTCTTAAAAAAAAAGATTGCTTAGTAGGTAGAATATCCTTTTCCAAAATGCTACCTGAGTCTAATATGACAGTTGTAGGAAAACTCTCTCTTGCCAGGAATATCCTGAAGTAGTGCCAGAGGCTTGCTGGCTTTGAGACATGTTAGGAGTTATTCATAACTCAGTGTGGGTACCTACTAGCACTGGAATGTGCAAAGTGATTTTTTGAAACCCACACAGAATCTTCAGAAGATGGTCATATTTGATGTAGCCTTTTTCATGCTATAGAGACTGTGCATAAGAAATCATAGCATGCATAAATAGTGCCAAGACTTGAAATTCCAGCCTTTTCCCAAGGAGAAAGTTCCTACATTTTTTTTCCTTTTGTGGTCTTGCTGTAGCCACAAGGTGAGTAGGAAGTACAATATGATGAAAATTATACTTGAGTTGCTGTAGTTCTGAGGGAACACCTGTAATAATTATGATGGTAGTGCGAAAGTATTAAAAAAATTTTTCTGCACAGTCACAACTTCTCAGAAAGAAGACTTAAACTCAGGTTTGTTTAACTGGTTTCTGGTTTTTTGTCTGAGAGCTGATAACACAGGCTGAGCCTAAGCCTAGCTTGGCTGAAAAAAACTTATCTTCTGAAGTTCCATTAAAGATATTGGGAACGTAGTTGTTCTGTGGAATTTTAATGATGACTTATTTTTCGGTAAAAATGAGTAGCTTTGTGAGTAGATGCAAAACTTGAATTTGATCTGTTTAAAATTACCTTTTATTCTTCATTGTCATATATTAAAGTTCCTTAGGATTACAAAGGGAACACTTAAAGAAAAATATGAAGTCATAGTTTGAATGGATTGGCTAAAATCTATGCAACATTTTCAGAAATATTAAAAGAGACTTAATTCTGTGTGACAGATTATGCAGGAGAATACATAGATGTCACATGTGATACTGACTATCATGATACCTGTTTAAGATCAGGAAATAATTTCCCATATTGGCTGATGATGGGCCAGTACTGGTTGCTGTAAAAGGATGGCAGCTGGTAGGGTAAAGATCTCTGATGTACCGTGAGCAGGGTATAAAGATCTTGGCAGGGCAAAGATGAGAAAGAATGTGCTGTCAAATATTCCTGCCATAGAGCCTTGGACTACTAGTTAGAGAAGCATGCATTTTTTAAAAATTAAAATCTATGTGCTTTTCTTCTAAAAAATCTTAAAGTAGTGAAATTAATTCTGAGAAACTGAACTTTTGTGTCTCCTCAAAAACCGTAAGTTCCTTTTGATTTTAACTTCCTGAAGATGATTGTAAACCGACACTTTTCCTAAGTCTCAGGGCAACATCTCTAAATGTGTTTCTTTCCATGGTGATAAAATAATCTCCTCACAAAAGCCTGAGTTTGTTGGGAGCCTTCTAAGGCACAGAATGCTTCCAGCCTCTGATAGCATTAAATAAATCAGAGAATTTGTCTGCTCTTCTTACTACAGAGATACATCCCATATGTTTGTTGTGCTTATTGTCAGTAGAAAGAGAGGTCAAACAGCTATTCCTTCCTGTACTGTTTTGTCTCAATGTGTGGGAGGTATGCCAAAGAAGTTTGGGGTCTTGCATTCCAGCAGTGGAGAACTTGCCTGCTCTGTGACAGAGAAAGGGTTCCTTGCTTGTTTTTGGTTTTTTTTTTTTTTTTCACTTGTGGAAGGTACATTGAAACAGCCTCTACGATAGGAAGCAAATAAATAAAATTTTGTCAGTCTTTCAGATTACCCAGAAAATGTGAATTTTATATGAGATCGTTGGGATAAATAAGTGTTTTTCTGCAATAACTTTTTTTCTGTGGTTCAGTGCATGGCTGTAGACACGATGAAGCTATTTGAGCTGGCCTTGATGAAAGGTCAAACAGATGGTTATTCCCTTACTTGCCTTGGGGTAGATGTACATGTTGTAATTTTTTATTTGAATTACCATGTCTACATCAATAGGTGATGTAAGGAAACATTCAGCTGCCTTTTCCTCTTTTTTTTTCTTACCTGATAAAGTATGATCCTGACCTAAGGAAATTCCTTAATGTCAGGTCAGGCTAAATGACAGCTTTCATTTCTTCACAGATTCGTTGCTACGGAGGTAGCCAGGGGTTTCTGGCTGCTGAGTACGGAATAACTGTATAGTGAGTAATGAAGAAGCAAGCTTAGGGGAAGATGGTTGTTCCTCATGGTGCAGTGTGCAGTGATCCCTGCAAGAAACTCTTTCTCTAGGTTTTGAAAGAAAGAAATTGGGGACATTGCTGTCTGCACTTTCTGACTAGTTTTGCAGTAAAATGCCTTTGCTGATGTATGAGGGGGCAATTTTGAATGTGGCTACCACTGATCTTTTTAACACTTTTTCCCTTTGATGAGGATGAGTCTTTTGCCCAGCCCTTGCCCAGGCCTCTGCCCATTTCTGTGCAGTGGCACTGAACTCTGCCAGGCTGCAGTATGAGCTGGGGCGTGCACAGCTGATGAGGCCACAGTCTGCAGTCTCCCACCCCTTTGGCAGAGCATGAGTGCAAATAGAGTTTTCTTGCTCTAATGGCTGTGAAAAGCAAACACAAGTGGAACACACTCTGCAGATTGATTCTGAATTGCTGAGGGAATGCTTTCAAAAAACATGTTCTTTGTTGCCAGTTTTCTTTATTTTCTTTTTTTTTTAAAATTTTTGTATGCCATGGCTTCCAACACTTCTGGGCTTGAAAGGCAAAGACATTATTTCAAAACCTTTAGGGTTCTGAAATCAATAATTGGGGAAGATTCTCTGCTTTGTTTTTGGGCAGCACAAAAGGACAAAAGCCTCCTTGTCTGGATACAGACACAGAGAGCATAGCTTTTTTTACTTTTTGTAGACTGTAGTACATGGAGAGTACTAGTGAGAAGAGGGGATATTGGAAGAGAAAATAGCAAAACAGTCATAATCTGCATTTGGTTAATAATCTTTGGGGGCATCAAACATGATGACCTGAGCCTGAAGGCTGTTCTCACTTCAGCGGGAGCAGAATTTGGAGATCAGTGGATGGGAGTTAGTTTTTCCTTTTCTTTCTTGGGCTCTCCTACATGAAAATAGTTCTAGTTTTCAATAAACACCCTCCAAAACTCCTGTTGAGCAGTGTGATTTGGGAATCCCTTATGTGGGTTGTAAGACCTCTGGTTCAAGAACACAATTGGAGTGTGTTTCTGGCTCCATGTCTGGGAAATCTGTGGTGAATCAAAGTAGCCGTGACATATTTGCTCTCTGTTCTGGTAGGGAAGGATCTGGCCTGCAGGAGCAAAGGGCTTGCTGATGCCTTCACAATGCACAGGACACCCCAGTAGTGAGAATATTCAGAGACCTGGTGTGGAGGGGATCAGAGTGCAATCCAGAGGGTGACTTTTGCTCTGTGTGATCTGTGTGTATAATAAAAGGTGGCTATCAGGCTGGAAGCCCTTCAGGACATGGTAGGAATGAGATGCTCTTTGAAGGAGGTACTCATGTGGGAATTGTTCTAAAGACAGAAAAGTAGAGGAAATGAGGCGGATCTCCAGTGAAAAAGCATGTGTCAAGGAGGGAGGTGGACAACACAGAGTATACAGAGTGTTAAGAGAAGAGTTGTACATGGGAAGAGCAAAAGGTGAACAGAGGGAAAAGCAAAAAAAGAGAAAGGAACTTGGTTGTAATGGGCTGTGAAATGTAGAGACAAAGAGAAATGAAGTCAGTCTCAAAATGCAAAATATATGCTTTACTAATCAGATGGAGCTGCCAGATGAACTCATTTCCCCCAAGTTATCAGGATAATCTCTTTATTCTATTGCATCTCATCCTCTAGCCTAGCTGGCGTGAGTTATGGCCCTTTATGAAATGGGCATGTATGACAAGCAGAGCTGACCTGTGAAGTAAGAGCTTTCTTAAATGGGATATGAGTAAATTATTTGGCTTCACAGACAAGCTTATAGCCTCCTTTAATAAAAGTTTTATATTAGACTTTCCAAAACAGATAGAGGGAGGCCTTGCAACAACTACATAATTTTAAATATTAAAGGTGTAAATGTGATAAAGCCTCAAACGATACACAAGACTTAATTTTCTCATATTTTCAAGATGGATTGAACATTGGCTTAGGAAGCTCAACTTTGCTTCAGATGTTTTAAAGCTGAGTTTGCTTTCTAGTACATCTTTCATGTCCTACCAGTTAGTCTCCTGGATTGTAAACAGGGAACACAATAGAGATATGGTTACATCCTCTTACATATGTGTCTTTGAAACTTTGTCACTTTACGCGTGTTGCTGTTTCCTTGTAGTGATTTTTCAGTATTTACTTGAGAGAGAAGAATGTGCTGTCAGTCTCTGCTAATTTTATTAAGGGTACTTCTCAAAATGAAGGATGGTGTGGGACTGACACTTTTTTTGAGGAAAGTTGTCCTCAAACAAAAACTTTGGTCCAATATTGCAACTCAGTAATAAGATCTGCTTGCATGACACAGGCTGGAGTCAGTGAATGGTGTGTTTAGTTCAGTGTATTTTCTTTGACAATTGCCAGAAGCAGGGAGGTTTCAGGGAAGAGTCTTGCTTCTGTGACTCCACTGTGGTAGGAAGTGTCCTGCAGAACCACTCTGAAAACAGACTTTGCTATAAACAGAGCTAAGATCAAAAAATATTTTCCTGCCTTAGGGAGAGTAAGTGTTCTTACTGACACAAAAATGAAGTCTCTGTTTTGGCTTGTGTCATGTTGAGCTGTTTGATAATTCAGTTACTAGTAACAATTGTGTGTGTTATATGTACACACATTCAACAGGATGCTTAAATAAATTACTTGCATAATTGTGCAAAATGAAAATGAATAATTTGTTGTCAAGTAGGTCCTTGCAAACAGTAATTTACCCGTGCAACTCTCAAGGACAGCAGGGAAACAGGAAGGAAGGGAGAGAGAGAGAGAAAAACTGAACAGCAGAGAAAGCAGACTATACAGAGGAAGTAAGGATGCAAGAACACTGAACAATTGGGGAAAAAAGGTATGAGTTGGCCATGAGTACATAAAGGTTGAAAATCAGGAGCAAAACTAACTATCAGAGCAGTGGGAGACTAGAACTGCCTTCCACGAGCCCTGAGATCCAAAGTTACACTTTCCAAGGCAGAGGTTTAACCTCTTCTGGAAGGCCTTATATGAAGTGTAGATCTATGAGGCCAGGAGCTGACAGTCCAGGTAGAACTCTTGGGTTCTGTGTCTCTGCAAGAGGTTTGTGCATGTGGTTATCCTGCGTATAGCTTGGAACTGAACAAAAAATGGCCATAACGTTATACTGATTTTCCCATGTTAAACCAAAATCTTGAATACGAACAGTAGACAGGTAAGGGTCAGACTGAATGTTGCCCCAACTCCCCTCAACATAGCCATTTCTTTCCAGAGATGTATGATTAATAATAAATGTCATGCCAATCATTAGGCTGCAGATTATCTTGTGTTCAGAAAGTGGAAATCTCCTTTACTAAGTATTTCTAGGATTTTGTCATTAGCAGTTGCTATTTTATATGCAGTCACATAGTAACACTAGACAGTAAATAGTAGTAGTCAAGCACATTTAATTAACTTTTTTAAAGAAAAGCATTTCATGTGAGACCCAGTCCTTGCCTCTAGTGGGAACTAGCAGAGATATATGGGCAGAATCTTTATTAAGGTTATTATAGTTCAGCCTACAAAGTTGGTGACATTCCATTTTGAACTTTTGTGTAGATCCACACAAGAAAATTCTTTTCTTTTTTTTTTTTTTTTTTAATAACAAAAGAGTTTATTGCACAAACCAATAAATTCCTAAATCCATCTGTTCAAACCAGTATGTTATGCACTGTAAATCAGGGAACTCATGAAAAATGAAAAGGGGTGTTATCGTATTAGAGAATTTTGCTCTCTTTGGCAATACATATATAATGCCAGGTCCCATAATCTAGTAGACTTTTCCCTGTACTTTCAGAAGCCTGCAGGGTAAATGGAAGTGAATGCCGTGGGCATTATGGTCTTGATTATATGGTGTATCCATTTTCATATCCTGCATGTCTGACCATAGCCTCTGGGCATCTGTAACGGAGGAGCAGGTCTACTAACTCATGCATTTGTTACTTGTATCTACAGCTGCACTTCATATTGGTTTGGAGCACTTTTGCTGTTAAACTTGCTCTAAGAACTATTTTGAGTAAGTCACCCTGAATGGCTAATTCTGTTCTGGCTATTAGGTTTCACAGGTACAGCTCCTCATTAGATCCCAACTATTCTTCCCTGAGACTGCCATGCTTTCCAAGTTCTATTTTCATTGCCCTTTTTAACTTCTCTTTCTCTAAAAATCAGTGTCCCCATGGGCATGTAAAAGCTTACGCAAGCTTGAATCACTGAGAACAATGTTTTAGTATTAGGTTTCTATGATGAAAATATGAGGTGTCATGCAGAAAAAGAATAAAATATGTTTTTAAAGAGATGGAATTAGAAGGTAAGGGACAAGGGAAAAGTATAGAGAATTTGTGTTTTACTTTGTCAGTCTTCTGCAAAATGGTATCTTGCTTATTCTGTTGTTGGGAGGAAAAAAGTAACGGACAAACTAAATTTGTTTTCTTTCTATTAAATACACTAGTTTCAACTGAAATTAGTTTCAGGTTCTGGAATTTTCACTTCTTTCTCAGTGTTTGAATTTACCCACATGAATGTATATTTTCCAAAGGTCAAGAGGATAAAATTTTCATCTACTTTTTGGGGAAAAAATCTTGGCGGTGCCAGTAGGACCTGACTGAAGAATTTGCGGAAACTCAAAGTAAGCAATTTGAGCAGTGATTAATTTTTTTGAGGAGTTTGATTTCCCACCTTGGAAGTCCTGTTTACTTACTGTCTTCTACTGCACCTAATTTTTGAAATAATTCTGGTGTTTCTCAATAAGATGTTTTCCTCCAAAGCATAGTGTAGCCCAGTTACTGATTGTGTTTTCGGTGTATGTACAGCAAAGTACTCTCTTGGGACTGTTTGAAATTTTCATTAAGGGTCCTGTTTTCAGATGTCTGCACCTTGAGCTTTTAAATACAAAATAATATTTAAAAAAACCAACCTTTGTGGGGATGGGGTAGTATTGGTGTAGAGTTTTTTGTTGTTTTTAAGTTGTGTGATGTCCTTTAAGTGATTAATCCCAAATAGCAGTAATTTTAAATGAATGCATTTCTGTGTGGTAACCTGAGACTCACCTGCCTTCCTTGCTTTATGTGTGCATGGAAGCAGGATATGTTATCCACATTTACAGAAGTTGAAGGTCCAGTCCTCTTGGCTGGCTGTGCAGAAGAGTGACTTTCTTCACCTGTACTTCTGCAGTGGTGGTGCTGCTTGGTGTGAGCATTCCCAGGCAATTGGATTCCTTTTAAGAGACTTTCTGACAGTCTGAAATTTGTGCTCCTGACAGTCCTGCTAAGTGACTTGCAACTCGCTTAACCCATTGGTGAACCAGACTACTTCAAAGGATGAGGCACAAGACATGCTTTCTCTATCCTTGGAGAAAATTATTCTGTCTGTGTTACTAACCTACCTATCTGATTTTCCTACAAGCCTGTGAAGGTTGGAAAACTGATGAAAAAAATCACAGTTGAAAAAGCTGAGAATAGCCTGATTGAGTAGTTAGAGCAGGGGGCTGACAGCGCCAAGGTTGTGGGTTCAGTGCCCTTATGGGCCATTCACTTGAGTTGGACTTGGTGATCTTTGTGGGTCCCTTCCAACTCAGAATATTCTGAGAAATCAGCAGGGTGAGGGATGTAAAGTTGTTGTGAAAACCCTACAAGTATTCCATGGCAATATCAGAAATTTTGTTTATGAGTTGGAGCAGTTACACTTAATATTATATGTACAAAGAAGAGGCATTCTTTGTTTCAAAAGGCCAAAAAAAAACCCCAAAGAAAATATTCTACTATTCCCATTTCACAGAAAGGAGCAAGCTAGATATGAAATGTCTAGCTCAAAAATGCCTAGGAAGCATATGATAAAGTAGGAAAGGGAGCTTGAAGCTTTTGTGTCCCAGTCAGTGTTCTAAAGAAGGACCAGCTTTTAAGAGGCGCATGTCCCAAATACTCTGTTATTAATAGTCATTTACATAACAGCCTGTAGCCCCATTTCAATATTACAGAATAGGACTCACTCTTCTTTTGTGAAAATGACCTGGATTTATATCAGCAGTAGTAGGGCTGTGGCAGAGAAGGGCTGTGAAGAGGGGGAAGGGAGTATGAAACTAAAAATAAGAAATATGTACAGTACATAATTCTAACAATGTTATCTGAAAGACAGTAAAAATAGACTCAATTAGATATTGTCAGAGCTTTTTTTCTCCATGCAGCTGCCTAGCCAAATATGACAATTTTTCAACAATATAAAAGTTCTAACACAATGCATGATACATTGTACTGAATTCATTAACACTTTGCTACCTTAAACATCATTGTAAGGAAGGAAAATAATGCAAGAGAGACTTGTCATTTTTTGTTGTTCCTTTTGTTTCTGTGACATGTTTGGAATTGCATGCCTGCGAGAGTTTTGTGATCTAAATTTAATGATCCTAAAAGGGATTTAGTAAGATATTGTTCTTTTCTCCTGCAGACATCCCTAAGCTGAGTGCTACATGAAACATGTGACTCAATTATACAAAAAAATTAATTTATCTTTAAAACTAAAAAGCCTTTTCATGCACTATTTCCACAGGGATGTAGCCTTAGTGTACAACTTTCCTAGGTCTGCTTTGCAACAGTGTAATTCCTATAGAATACACTGTTATATGCTAATGAATTAATGCTGAATTTGCATGCAGCATATAGAATATCGATGTGCACATATGTACTCCCACCTTTCATGAATAAAGACATTATGATGACAGTTGATATATTTGGTTTTTGATATGGCAATGGAATCTGCAGATCTCTGCTCTCGTTCAGAGCTGTCAATTTACAGAATTACTAGAGTGGGCAGTTGGTCACAGTGCAGATATTAAAACTTAAAATCCAGATCTTCAGCACTGGACTGAAATGTTGGGTCCCGATCTAATGCAGGTCTTTTAGCTACCCTTTTTTTTTTTTTTTTTTCTTTTTCCAGAGTACTACATTTGAGATGGATGGAAAGTTGCAAAATTATTGAGGATTATGTTTGAGCTAAAAAGTAGGAATGGCAAGTTTATGTTGAACATATAAAATGAAACAACCATTGGTTTGGGCATGCTGTTCCACTTTAAGCATATAATGTGCTCTGTCATGTTCCTGTGGCTTGACCTTCACACTGGAACTGCAGGGAAAGAAAATTTCTAGGAATGAAGAAGAATCTGATTCATTTTTGAAAGGAAATAAGGCTGATGACTGAGAAAACATTAGTTATTGGACAATATAATAAATGTATAAACCCATTATTTAATTTTTTGTTCCAGTTTAGTTCAACATGTACTTTTGGCAAATTATATGGAAGTATTGCTTTCCAAGTTGGACAAAACTTTAACCAGGGTTCTTTTGCTGTGCCCTTTAACCCTTAGCCTGGGAATAGGGAAAGATATGTTTTCTGTGTGCTCAAAGCATGGGCAAAGAGAATTGCTGTGAATAACTAATCAGGATACGGTAGGTGACAGCAGTTACTTTCTGGGATGTTAGGCTAAAGTCCCCTTCACTCCTAATGAGGAATTCATAGCTGTATAGATCCAGTTTTCCTGTTGCTGAAATGTCGAGTATCAGATGGAGTTTGCATTGCTATAGATACATGCATCCAATGTGTGCATGTACTGGATTTTCTCTGGTTTTTCTTTCCAAAGTGGATTTTAAAAAACTACTGCTTTCAGAGACTGGTCACTGCTTCTGGAGGTATTTAAAAGACATGTAGATGTGGCACTTAGGGACATGGTTTAATGGTGGCTTTGGTAGTGTTGTGTTAGTGGTTGGACTTGATGATCTTAAAGGTCTTTTCCAACCTAAACAATTCTATGAAAATTGGGAAGGAGACATTGGAACTGAAAAAAACTTTGAATTTATATATCACTGGAATGTCATTCTCACCATTAGATAGAAGTTTCATCTTTTGTTGTGGCATGTTGTCCTGAATTAAACTGGGTTCTACATGGAAAGATACTGTACCAGTCAAACACTGGAGATTGAGTCAGCTGAAGACAGAGTAGTGTACACTACCCACTATATTATATGATTAGCATGAAAGAGCAAGACTATTTATTAGGGAAGCACTAGACAGTGCAGGCAATAAAAATCATGCTGGCAATTGGGAAATACCCTATGCCAAGGTAGTGCTTTCATATTTCAGCTTCTTATTTCCTACATGAATAAAACACCAGTCTGCCCTAGCAAAAACAGTGGAACAGGTGAAGGGGCAAAAAGCCACATACAAATCAAAATCAAATCCAAAGAACAACAAAACCCCCGTATTTTGAGAGGGCATCTATTTGAAAGCCTAGGAAGAGGCTGGCCAAACTAGAGATACTGCAGTCACCACCAATATCATGGAAACAAAATGACACAGTGGCTGTTCTAATAACACATTAGATAGAAAACCAGGAATTATGGGAAACATGTATTCTTTGTGTTGTAGAAAACACATGCCACACTGAACATTTATTACTATAGGTTATAGTCCTAAGAAAACTAGCTCCACTCCAGCCAAACACAGGATAGCATAAGCTTTCTGAGTTCATTCCTGTTACCATACCCCACTGTGCAATGATTGCTTCAGTTCTAACTGAGATGAAATTATGCCTCTGTCTTCCACTTCAGCTTTGTTTTCAAGAAGTCTGTAATTACAATTGAATTCAAACCACATATATTTGTATATGTATGATAGAAAAATATTTCTTTTGCATCAATATGTAAAGTGCAGAAAGAGCCTTAAAAAGACCTACCTAACAAAAAAATTCCAGAGCATCGTGACTGTTTTGCAATACATTAATTCAAGTTTTCAGCCCATATGAAGTTTGTCCGGTTGTACTCATGCTCCACCAAGCACCATGAGCGACTGAGTTGTCTGTGCATCAGACCCTCTTTGATTCATAGCACTTTGCTGGACTGAAAGCCTCTGCTCTAGCATGGCTGTGTGGCCATGGCACAAACCTGGAACCTGCTTACTTCTCTTGAGGATCTTGTCTGGTGTGGCAGACAGGTTTTGGTAATACTTTTGGCAATTCTTTGCTAATACTGAAGTAGTCCAGTGGTAGGCTTTGTGACAGTGCTCTTCAGGGAGTAAAACTTCAACTTAACTGAAGGTATGTACTACTAAAGAATGTAAAATATGTGCAGCTGCCTCTAATTTGGAAATATGCAGTTTACTAATTCTTTATTTAGGGGAATGAGGCTTGATATCTTAGAGTTCAACAGACGTAATTAGACTTTGCCAATTTGCCTTGACGGTTGATTTGTTTACTTTATGAGTTTTATTGTTGTATTGATTGGGAGAAGAGGGAATGGCACTATGTTGCACCAAATTCTACTGATGTTCACTAAGGTGCTCTTTGCTGCTTTTCATAATATTGCTGTGGACTTTTAAACAGCTGGAGGATTTCTGTTCCAGAGAGGTTTGGGTTTGAGAAGTGAATCAGTCACTCACTGTAATTATGAAAGTGTCTGTTTGTTAGGGCACTTCAAGATCCTTTCAGATGAAAGATGCTAATAGATGTAAGATAATGTGTACATGGAAGAATGTCGTCATTAATAAATATTACAGGAAAAAAAAAAGCTCTCTGTGAACGATGTAAAATAACACCAATGAGTATTTAATCTGCTTTTTAAATAGAATTTTCAGCTTAAAGAGGAAAACTTTTCTTCTTGTTTGAAAAATTAAAATAGAAAAATGAATATTGAAATGTATTGGCTTGGGATTTTCAACACAGTTTAAATAACTAATTAAGAAAAAGTTGCAGGGAGGAAAAACATTAAAATATGCAATAATTTATTTTTAATAAGTGTAAAACAGATTATTTTAATTACCACATTTTTAAAAAATACAGGATAAATAAAATGCCTTAAATTGTCATTCATGGAGATTTGGAATTGAAGTGTAGAGATTAAAGCCTTTTATCAGTAGATGTAGACAAAAGACTTAATGAATAATGAACACAGAAATTAACTGAAATATCAGAGCTACGTATTTTTATCTTGGTTTCCCATGTCCACTGGCTTTTCCCTTCTTTGGTTTTGCTTTTTAGAATAAGCTGTTAGCCAGGTGAGGTTTCGTGGTATCTTCTATATGAAAATTTCTTTATATCAAGCTTTAAAGCTGCTTTTAAATGTACCTCCTTGCCTTTAGACTAACAGCTGCCTGGTTGACCTCTTCTACTGCAGAAGGGCTTGAAGGTAGATGTTAGTCTATATAATTTTTTTACGCTTAATTTTCAGTTGCCCAGTTTTCCATTGAAATCTTTGTATGCAGGCTGCCAAAATCACCTATCGCCAATCACACCTTGGCAAAGGCTGCACACCCTGGCTGGAGTTAATATTTTATATTGCTGCATAAATTTTGGATCCAAGAGCTCCCTATTTATTGTGCAACTTTGTCAGAGGTGTTATGAGGAGCCATCCTTCTGTCTTCCAGTACATCAACTCAGTTCTCTGAACCAGGGGGATCTCTTGGAGAGGTCTGTATGTTCTTCCTTTCAATGTGAAAAATTCCATGCAGAAAACCACCACAACGGAGCCATATTCGTTGTGTTATGTCAAATGGGGGTAGGATTTCCTGTTCTGTGAAAGCACGTGCTTTTTGTTGACTTGCTCAAAAACATCTAAATGACATGCACTCTGTGTTATTCACTTTGTGTTTATCCAAAACTGGTGGCTGACCCTGAAGTGCTGTATTTGTCCTGGTTGTTATAAGGTTGTATGCTCATTGTGCATAAATGAGTAATTGTCCTTTGGAGGCCTGTGCTTTAGTTCAGTCTGTTAGGGCTGCTGAGCCAACAAGCCCAGAAAGAGCTGTACTTTGGCATCATCCCAAAAAGTTAGAGGTCGTGAGCCAAAAACCCCAGGAAAGCTTTTCAGCTTTCCCGTCAGTATGCTGGAGTTCAGAGCTGCTGATCTCACCTGGAACATGACAGCAGCAGGAAGGTGGGGGAGGGAGCAGTGCTTTCCAGGGAAGAAGTGTGCAAGCTCTACAAGTCTTTCAGCAGTGGGGGAAACTGTCCTTCTAGCAAGCAGGAAAACAAGTCATCTTTTGCCTCGAGTTTTCATCAGAAATATTTGTTTGCCTTTTGGCTTTTTCTGTTATGCATCTGAATTTCCTGGTTCTTTAAGGGGGAGAAGATATGTGTAGAAACCTCTGTCCGTAAGCCGGAATAGTTCTGTTGTGTCTTACTCTCACTTTGGCGCTCCAGATATTCTTCTAAGTGGCGAAAAATAATTTGGAAGTCACTGGCAGTTTTGCAAGGAAACATTAAAGATGGGAGGATTTGGCCTGATGGTAGCTGAAAGTGCCCAGGCTCTGCCAGGATTTAATTCCTTGTGAACTCTGACCTGGAATGAATACAACATATATGCTACTGTTCCTCTATAATTTAGCATCGCTTTTTCCTGTGTGGGTTTTTCTCCCCCGCCATCCGTTTCAGTTAAACCTGGCTGAGTGGTTTGCCCCTTATAACAAGTATCCCTGCAAGGGAGAGACTCACCATTTTTACGGGCCTCTTAAGACTCTGCTAAAAGGTACTGGAGATTTGCCTTCACTTGCGTTAGTAATGTTGCTGTTTTTGGATCCAAAGACCCCCAGTTCAAATCCCCCCAGTAGAGTTAGATGCCTCACAAAGTAAAAAGGCACTCCTCGGATTAAAGGAACTGATTGAATGCTGCTGTGTGGACCACTAATGTGCTACAAGGGTACTCTGTTCTTCAGCAGGAATTGCAGTGCGCTGTTAGGGGACTTCTCAGGCACTGTTACTTAGAAATTACATGGTGCTACACCAGCTCTGGGACTTGAAGATTTGCATTCACTCTGCAGCTTCATTAAAAATTTTAACTGGGACATATTTAGACTACTCAAGCTGCTTCTATAGAGTTGATTATTTTGTCTTGTCCTTAGAAAACAGCTTATCCTTGTGAAAATAACATATAAATTATACTATTATATTTAGTGGTGCAAGTTTTGCTGTTGCTGTTAGTTTTCCATTTGAAGCCATGGAATTTCTGACAAATAATGTCTTCTGAGTTAAAATCCACCATAGTAAGAACACATTCTGTGCCTTTTCTATTGTCTCAAAGAATTATATGAACCTCTATCATTAGCATGGTTACTGCCTAGAGAATAAAGAAAAGGGAAAGAATGTTTCAGAGAGCAAGACACAGATTAGTCCAGATGAAATATTAAATGTACACCACTATTCTATCTATAAAGTGTATGTAGTAATATTTGCTCACTTTTGGAGTACTGTTTGTGTCTTAATTTATTGCAGAAATTTGATTATCTCCCAAGGAAGCTTTTATAGGAATACAAGTGCTATTCTCATGAGCACAGGTGTTTGGTGGCTTTCTAAAATCTGCTGCAAAATCATTCTCCTTATAGGAAGCTGTGGTCCAGACTCTGTGATTTCGCTGTTAGTGCTGAACTGCAGAAAAAAAAAAAAATAAGGGTAAATATTTGCTTTTTTAGCACCAAGGTGTCCAGAACAATCTGTCTAAGCATAGGCCATTTTCTCTCTGTTAGACTGGCACTGTTGAGCCTGAAATGTGAGGATTTCAGGCTATGTAATAATTAAAAGAGTTTATAATTGTTGCAGGGTTACCTGCAATATATACAGGTCATACATTAGTCATCATTTCATCTTTCTCTCCTTAAATATAGTGGTACACTATAATAATTCAATGGTACAAGCTGCAGATGCTTAGATAGTTCTTGCAGAAGTACATGGAATTAATGAAAGTGTCCAGGCAAGTCATGACAGCTTTAAATGGAATTAGATAACACAGGAGTAAGTAAACTTTATGCATATTCACCTCATTTTACATTTGAAAAATCCAGTTTATCTAAAATTAGAGGGAGCTGCCACAGCATTTTGAGTCCATTTGAGACTTAATTTCTCCTCTGAGAGGGCTATTCCTTTCATGGAATTCTGCAGGTGCTCTATCTTTGTGAGACCCAGGATGTCTTAAATTTTGAGTTGTTTGTTACAGTCAGTTTCGTGCAAAGCCTATAGTCTGCAATCAGTCGATTAAATATTGTGCCTCACTAGTTTATCTTTTTCAAGTTTCCTATTTATATGTTTAAACCAAAAAAAGGACTACACTAAGTGCTGTTTGCTTTCTTTTATTGTTTTCTGGGAGCAGCAGAAAATAATTTTCACACTTGATAAAGCTCAGCCTTCATAAGTAAAGCAGTAAAGACCAAACTATGCACCAGAGCATAAGTCAGCTTAGATTTAAACTTGCAATACCAAGTAGGTTTTTAGCAGCTTCTCTGAGAAAAAAAAACTGAGTTGTTTCCAAGATTTTTGAACAAGCTTTTTGGGCTTCTTATATTGCCTTTACATTTTGCTGTAATTCCATATGCTGGAAATCTAATTTGGAATTGTACAAATGCTCTGAGTGAGATGTTTGGGGATTAAGTTGTGACTTTAGCACTGCAGTGGGAGCGGACAGCTTTCCTGATACTGCAGACTGTAATATTTGCTGTCTTGTTTGAGGAATGGAGGAGCCATGGGAATTTTTTACTGCCTTACACTTGATTGAGGAGTAGGTATAGGGGCTATGGATTATTTTAATGTGTGGTTTTTTGTTTGTTTGTTTAGTTCTCCATAGAATGCATCATGGACCAAGTAAGGCTTGAAAAACATTTGCTGTGGCTAAGACGTCACTTAAGACATTTTTTCTTCATTGCTTTGAAGCCACCTATTTCTCTTTCCCTAGTTGCTGGAATTGATTCACTTTTATCCTTTAGTTATGCACTGTGGGTGAGATTTCCAGTCACAGAAGGCCTAACAATAATTCTCACCTGTTTATGAGTTCTGATGTGATAATAACTATGATTATTAAAGAGTATTAAAAAAAACAAACAACAAAAAACTAATACAGCATTCATTTACTAATTTTCTTTGCTATAGATTTTGGACAGCACTAAACTCTTTGCGAGAATCACACCTGTTGAGCCAATTTAAAACATGATTAAGAGCACCCAACTAGTTTCTGAATGAATACCTGTTGAGTATTTTTGAGAAAATACTCACTGCTTCTTTTCTTTTAGGATGTTTAGGTGTTGCTAATTTTTCTTCATGCATCAGCCAAAGGTCCATTCTGCATTTCTCAATGCTGCCATAAGGTGGTGCCAGACCATCGGTATATACAGTATGAGACAATGGTTTGGGTCTGAACAGATCAAAAACCAAACGAGCTCTAAAATCTGATCTCAAACAATTTACAGTGCAAATAAATGAAGCAGCCAGAGCAAATAGTTACTTTGATGTCTTTTATTTTTTTTTATCGTTAGCATAAAGGCAGGGTCTGTCTGATATATACTCCTTTATGTGTGCCTGTTTGTGTGTGTGTGTGTGTATAGTCACACATATATGCTTGTGCATGAGTGTAAAGTTTGACCTGAAATGTGTTTTTGCCCTAAGGGTACTGATGTCTTGTTTTTGATCACATTGTACTAATGTGGCTTAATTAATAGCCCTCTTAGCCTATCTGTTAATGTTCAGGCTTTTGCTGCCTGTGTGTGTATTTATTACAAATGTGCTAAATGTTAGAGCTGACGAGACAAATGATAGATTTCCAACTTTTGAAAAACAATATCTATTCTAATGCATGTTAAAGGAAGACTAATTTACTGCCTTAAATCAAGCTCACAATTGAGTGCCCAATGAGAGCAATGAAAAATTAATATTTTAAAGTCATGTTTTAAATATCCCCTATCTGGTTCAAAAATCTATATTAATTATACAGATGTACCAATTTATTCTTTGAGCTACCTTACTCAGTTTCTAAAGTATTTGGTTTATAATAACTGAGGGGGGAAAATTAGGCCTGTGGTTAATGAGAGGGAGATACAAGTGTTTATTGAATATTGCATTTGAATGTCTACTGTCTGTGTAAGATAAAATAATAGCTGGAAATGAAAAAAGAAGTATTATTGACAATGGATTATGTGGATCAGGACAGTCTAAAGTGCTTGATTTCACATTTGTGTTTATATTCACATTTAATAGAGAGGTTGAAGGTTTATGTTTATAAATACATATCTTCAGTGAGGGAAACATTAGCATTCACAATTCATTTGCTCTTGAACACCTTTTGTTAATGTATGGAATGAAATACAACATGCGGCCTGGCAACTGAACAAGCTAAAATTAAAAATTATTTAACTTACATGCATTTGTAGAGCTTTGTAGTTACATGGAGAAACACAGTAATTCTAACAAATTTGTCATGATGCTGTATTCTTTGCCACATAGCAGTAACTTAAAAACAAAACAAAAATGAAACCCAAAAAAACCCAAACCAGAACAAAACTCACACCAAACAGCAAAATATCCACAAAACCTCACTCCACAATTCTTCTTTCTTTCTAATTTAAAAAACAAAGCTAACCTAAACTTAACCTACTGAGCTGAATAATTCCAAATTTGCATGAACAACTTTGGAGAATTGGTGTAAATAACCAACAACAGCCTAACATGAATCTTTTGTGATTCAGACTTCTTACCATACTAATTTACTCCACAATGAATCAAACTTGTTTCTAAGATGATGCTGTGAGTGACATTTTGAGGCTAAATGCCTCTAAAATATTTGTAATAATTTAGATAGTGATTATCCTGTCTAGACCTCTTACTCTTTGCTAGACTTTCATTTAAATGTTGGACCTTTTCTTCTGATCATAAATCAGTGGCAAATGTGCAGATTTGGGAGCTCTGAAGTTTTCAATGTTTTCTCAAAGCATTCCAAAACACTGAAATCCTGGAACGGCAAGAGGAAAAAAATTCAAGTCAAAGGTAAAAGCAAAAATTATTTATGGAGCATTTTGTCTCTTACCCTAAAACTCAGAGTACTAGTGTCAGCAGTGATGAGCTTAGCTGCTTCTTGTGCCTAATGCTTGTCGTGAAGTCAAATTTGATTGACATTTCATCATAAATTTCTATTCCTCATAACAAATATTTCTTTTCCTCTATTTGTAAGAGCATTTCTAAGATGCTTCCTTAAAACAATGTAGCAGTCATTTGCAGCTTTTATGGCATCTAAATCTACACCGTTATGCTGGCTTGGTTCTACTGACATTTTAACATTGTTAATAATCACTGGCCATTTGTGTGTGCTGTGTAAAGGCATAATGTGCTTTTATATAAAACACTGTTATGAGGGCTCATTATCTCGTGAGGCAGCAGTTATAATGAAAATTAAACAATTGCAAACTTGCTTTGCCAAGTGTTTTTAAAATAAATTTAACCAGGCTGATTCACAGCTCCTACCTGATTCTGCAGGGTTATATATCAAAGCTGTTGGAGAGTTGCATGCATAAATTCCTTCATGCAGTCGTGAGAGCTGTGTGCAGTCCGCTCCTCCGTGCTCTGCTAAAACTGATCAGGAAATGCTTGTTTCACACGCAGGATCCTGGCAGGGCATGAAATAAGTGTAAACCTTTGAAACTAGTCTCTGTGGTATCGATAGCTAAATGGACTTAACAAATGACCTTTTACTCACAGTTAGTCACAGAAATACTAGATCCGCAATCTGTAAGCTACTCCTGCTGTTTTAAACTGTGTGGTTAAAAATTACCAAATTAGTTGCACTTCTCAAGCTGAGAAAGGGTTGAGAATGTAAATACAGGCTATTCAGTGTTTTGTTTATAGACCAAAAAGTTTTACTAAACACTATACATATAAACATTTTTTTTCACCATTTCTTCAGTGTTTCTACATAAAATTACTTGAATGGGAAGTACTTTAATAGTATAGTGAATGAATGCTGAGATATCCATGGCTTCTCCATGGTGTCTGCATTTTAGCACAGTTGTTTTAGCTGAGGATCTGGACATTTGAAATTTACTTTTAAAATTACTGTTGCTGAGCTCCTTTTCAAAGCTGAGCTAACCAGGGCAGTTTGTGTAATTTCTGACATGCTTCCCTTCTGTTACACATGCAACCAGATTTGTCCTTATAGGACTTGTATTAAACTACTTCTCTTTCTTTTATTTTAATGCAGCACTTAGAGGCGGATTATTCCAGCACTATAGAAGTAAGGGAAAGCAAATTTCCATTTTCTTTCTTTTCCTTTTTTTTTTTCCCCCCACATGTTTAATTTTGAAAGCTACCATGGCATGAAACAATAATTCAGAAAGGCTCTTTTTCAAATTACCTTTCTTCATTAAAAAATAAAATAAAATAACCAGGAGGTCTAGCACATTATGTCACTAAGTCACACAGTAAGAGGGACCATCAAAGAATGGTGGGAATTATCACAGCAGCTTGCTCCTTGTTAGAAGCATTTACCTCATGACCCTTTCATTTGCCTACTGCCACTTTAGTTTAAGAGTGACAACACTGTATAGCACTCTGCACTTTCTGCCTCCCCCCCTCCTCGCCCTTTCCCTTAGCACCAGATGCCTTTGTAAAGCAGCCTGCTGAAGGAGTGAACAAAACCTTGTGGGATAAGTCTGACACTGGAAGTTAATGATTATCAGTCGAAACAAAACACTTGTTTACATGTTGTAGTCATTAGAGGTTCCAGTCAGTCATACCTCGGCTGGGATTCCTGCCAAATGTTTTGAGGGTTCTTTCACAAGCTGTGCAGTTTTGTAAATACAAAAGCACTCTTATTAAGCCTTTTTAGTATTAGACTGTGCAATTAAGATTACGGGTAATTAGATTCCTTTCTTTAGAGTAGAATGGTCCAAGATACACACACAACTTTCTTAGCCACAGGATACCATCGTATCTCTTTTTGGGTGTTCCATTACAGATCAATGACTGAGAGAAACTATTTTGTATTGTGCACATTTTTTCTTTATTAAAAATTGCACTCAAAACTTAGGGTGCTATGGATTTTTCCTCACCTTATTGTCAGCACCTCCATCACAGCCATAAAACTTTCTTTTTTGATTAGCATGTCTCAATTTGCTGGAAACGCTTTGCTTGTATGTCTTTTAGTATTGCTGGCTTTTCATTTCAACCTTATTACAGCTAGGATTAAGGAGGTGATTTGGCTATGAAGGAATTTAGGAAAATTTCCAGTAAGCTAAGGATGACTTTAAGTTAACTGCAGGATAACAGAGTTGTAGAAATGAATGTTTCTTTTAACACCTGTGAATTAGTCCATACCTGAATAAATAAATGATCCCTTTGGTATTTGAAGTTGGTATAAACCAGCTCAAATTTCTCCACTTTCTTGTAAACACTTTAATCATGCAAAAATACATCTAATACAAATAATCATGTGAGCTGTGAACCTGTTTCATGTACTCTTCTGCTTAGGGAGTATTCTCTGCATTGAGCATGATGGTAAATTATTTAAGGTTTGAGAGGCCATTTTTTTGTAACTGTGAATTGTAAGACAACTGAATCATCCATACATATTTTATCTCCATTTTTTTCTTTGCCAGGGAAGATATCCATTTTAGTTACTCCAGTGCAGGACTGCTCGCTTTGACATTTCCCGGTTGTCTGTAGTGCTAGGCAATAATTAAATATCAGGTGCATAAGCTGCTCTTTAATTTGACATGTGTGCTCCAGGCAATAAACACATGCAGTGCAACGTGGGAGTGTAATTGCTAAGGAATAAAATCTTGTACCAAGTGAGATCATTGTATCAGGTACTGTGTGACAGCTCATTTGATCATTATGCCCAGGCTAAAGAGGTTGCCTAATTAGTTTCCATTAAAACTCACCCTTTAATCAGGAATTATTCTTGCATAAAGAATGTCACTTGGTCCAGATGAATGAACAATGGTTCCCCCTTGAGATTCAACTATCTGTTACACTTGGGATGCCATATGTCTTTTCAAACAATTCAGTTTGTACTCTGTGAGTTTGGATCTCGGAGCACTATGCAGTATTTGCATTTTCTCGATACCAGCTAGTGTTCTGTGGAAAAACCACAGTGGTATTCTGTATATACTTCATCAAGTCAGAAAAGCTATGTTCAAGCAACAAATGTGTTGTAAACACACAAATGACTAATGGGCCTCTCTTAACTAATGTGTCTTAGTTGTTGTATATATTTCATTAGTGACACACATAGCATATATGCTATTACCTGGAGCTACACTTTGGTTTCTCACCTAGAAACGTCAAGGTTCATCTAAATTTAATATTTTGAAGGGAAATAACTCCCTAACTTTTTTTCTTCTTGTGACAATAGCTTTGTTGGATGAAGCTGATCACAGAAGTAGCTGTGCTTAATTTTTTTTTTTCCTATCCCCTCAAAAATCTTTCAAGTTGAGTGCCTTCCCCCTGTTCCCACAGAGACTCGTGCAGTCTGGCAGATTACTAGGTTCATGCACATCACAGATGTGGAGCTTAGCTCTTGGGTGTGTTTCAGTGTGAGCCATTTCTGCAAGTTCCAAGTTGTCCACCTGAGCTGACTCATCTGCCACATGAGTGTCAGTTGCAGTGAGTGTCTCAGTTGACCAGAAACCTCTCTCCAGGAGAGGTTTCCCCCCGCAGCAGTACAGACTATGGTAGGTTAGGTGGTAAGAAAGAGACTCTCAGGTCAAAGCTCAGCATTTGCAGTGAGTGGCTTCACTCAACTGCTTTGATATATCTTCTTGTAAAGTAATGGTTTGAGTAATGTTTGCCATAGGTTGGACTGGCAGTTTGAAGTCTAGCGACAGGCAGAGCTGCTCAGTGCTCTTCCTTTCCCCAGAGGTGTCCTGGGTCAGTGATTAAGCTTCCTTTCTGTAGTAGAGGGATGGGCTTACAACATGTTCATGTCTGCATTGACTGTATTGTGAGTGTGGTGTCCAGCTTCTTTTAATCAAATGGTTTATGAGGCACCCAGATAAACAGGTCTCAAAACATACTTCCTCAGGGTTTGGTTGTTGTTTTTTTTGTCTGTTTGGTGTTTTTTTTTTTTTTTTTGTTTTTGTTTTTTGTTTTTTTTTTTTTTTTTTTTTAGTTCAGACTGTTGCA
>JAWWMP010000165.1:12256355-12274296 GCA_035047865.1 Dendrocincla tyrannina
TTTTGTTTTTTGTTTTTTTTTTTTTTTTTTTTTAGTTCAGACTGTTGCAGAGCCCTGTTGTGTTTGGAGGAACTTAAAAATGTTTGGTAGGCTTTGTGTTCTTGGAGGCAATGTCTTTGACAGAAACAACAGCAATGTAAGGTTTCTGAAAGATTGCCTGCTCCAGGTTTATTCTTAGTAAGTCTGAATTCTCTAGCATTCATACTTAAACCCAAGACACATGAGCTTTTACACTGCAAGTATATTCAAGGCAACAGAAGCACGAGTGCAAAGTGGAATTCAAATCCTTAATGCCTCTTGTTCCTATTGCTTCGAGTACCTCCGTTCTCCACACCCAATATATGATACGTCATACCCACATTGAATGAAGCAGACAAGATAGTGGCTAAAGCACATGATTAACATCTAGAATCTGAAGAGAAGAGAAATGGATTGGTGATCTAATCTGACTCTCGGAATAGCAGAGGCTTTCAATTTACTCTTTACCTTGAGCTATGTGTTTAGGAAAATTTAAATTCAGTGTTGTCTAGGAGCTGTCCACCTTTACCTAACCTTTGTGGCTGTGGTCAATCTCTGATACATCAGAGGAAGATGGAGAAAAAAGAATAAATGATTCTATGAACACAGAAACTGAATTCTGATTTCCTCTGGCGCCCTCTGGATAATCCATACTATTTTGGCATGCTCACATATATTTTACATCCCCTTCTAATATTTTCAGCAAACATATTCTCTTTCATGTTCTCAATGCCATTCCTGATTTCTTTCCCTGTCCCCACCTTGTATTTTTCCAGGCTTTTGGAGAAATATGATCTGATTCAGTTGCAGATATCGATTGGTGTCAGTTGCTGTCTCTTGACTATTAGTCAAAGAGGATTTGTTGCATCTTAGTTACTTCAAACCCAAAAAATGCCTAGAGGGGCTCCATGGTGATGATTTATGCAAATACTTTAGTGACGCTCCTAGATGGTATCCAGGCTTCTCTGGTGGTATGCAGTGATAAAGATCAATTATCACTAGAATTATCTGGCTATAATATCTTTATTTTTAAGGAGTTTATTGATAGCTCCAAAGCAAGGAGATATGTCTGGTAATCATGAATGAAGCGCCTTCTCCTTTTCTGCAGGCCTCTCTCTTGGAAGCCTGTGGTTTGAAGAACACACAGAGTCTGCACATTATTGATCTCACAGCAATTTTTGGCAATAAAGACTAAAATAACTCTTAAATGAGAGCAATTGGAAATGTAATAGTATAATGGGGAAATAAAAACACTGAATTAATAATGGGTAAATTTAATAGCAGTAATAATAGTAGTGGCACTATTTGGTACAAAGGGCAACCTACCCAAAAGGTGAGTTTTATTTTGTCTTGAATCAGATTAAGCTCTTTCGTTAGTTTTTGTGCTAATTGCAGTGGTTTATATTCTTAAGTTTTTAATGTAATCACTTGTGTTTTCCCTACATGAATAAATGTTTTGATTACAAATGTAGAATTCATTGTTATAGTTAGAAAGAAGAGCAACTTAAAGAAGTTACACTTTAAAGTGTTACACTTTGAAAGACTATTTTTGCAATCTTTATTCTCACATATTGATAGGGGACATGAGAACATCTGTAATCTCTTAGATTATGTGTTCAGTGTAGTAGCTCTATCATGCTCCTTCCCTCTTCTCCCTGTTTTTCCTCTAAAAAGGAAGAAACAAAAAATAAAAAAGAGAAATCCAAGTGTTTCAAGCTTTCCTTCTGCAACTGTATTTTTGACTGCAGTCATGCCTTTGCCTGATTTTCAGTCCCACTTCTTTGGTCTGTGTTCTTTCTGCCTGATTCTTTCTCTGTATTCTTTTCTAAGTTGGTTAGACAGAACATATAAAATTTTTCCATAGGAGTGTATTTGATTGATTTATAATATTGAGACTATTATTTAGTTTTTGAACTTTCTGAAGATAACAAGATGCTTTTTTTTTTTTTAAATGCAATGCCATAAATAAATCTGAGTTCATTCTAGACTTGACCCAGTTTTACTTAAAGGTTTATGAACTCAGCAAACTTGGCTCAAATATTGATGAAATGCTGCACTGAGATGCACCACATTATGATTAAAATCTTGCTGTAGCCCTCCTCTAAGTACTAAGCATATCTAATTATTTTCAGTAGCAGGCTTAAACCAGAAATGACCTAAGAAAAATACTTCTGCTATAAACAAATATAGGTTAAAACCAGTTTTGGGTTTCAGGACTACTTTTACTTTCTCTGAGTCTTGGTGCCAAGACCTGAATTTTACATCTTTTCCACAAAACACATTTTCCCGTTACAAATACATATGTTTATCTTTGTACTATAAAATGGGAACTATTTTTATTACTCTTGTTATGAATCCAAGTAATCTTTTGTGTTTCTGTAAGAAATTCACTAGAGTGGAATCAAAACATTTTTCAGTATAGAATTAACCTTTCCCATATGCAAAAAGTAAACTAAATTGCATTCAATGTAAATAGAGTAAAACCCATCAACATTACTCTATGTAATATCCTGATACTTTACAGCCCTTTTGGACCTGAACATATCAGCCATACTTCAGAAGCCTTCATAAACTTGTATAAATGTTTTCTTTTGCAATGATTTTTCAAAGTTTCCAGTAACAATCATTTATTGGTCTCTTGTGAGTTATAATGCATGGATTGAATATTATCAAGGAAAATAAACTGGTTTTGTTTTATTTCTCTGAAGTGCTCTCTGAAAGAATTCTATTCAAAATGTACACATTGGATCATATTCTGCCCCTAGCTATGGTATCTGATAAAATGCCATTGACTATTACTGTCCACTTTGACTCTGGCATATTTCCATGTACTCAGGCTGCCAGTGTAACTAAAAATGGAAAACTTAACCTGCAGTATATTTTGCTTCAGTAAGAGATGCATTATTTATCCTCAGCGAGACAAGTACAGTAATTCACACATTATACACAGTAAGACCAAATGAGCACTAAAATCCCATTATAAAAGTGCCCCCTTGCAGAGCTTCCCAATAAGGTACTTTCTGGGCCAGTCAGCTGCAAGCTCTTGCACGTGGGAAATTGTACTCAGCTTTAGCTTGTGGCTTCTCAGGTGAGTGGAACAAAAATTACTGTGCAGGTCAAGGACCAGGGTGAGTCCTGCTATGAGAAGGACTAGGCAAGAACACTGAGGTACTGGACTTGCTGATTCTGTATAGAGGGAAAGGATGAGGGCAGCAAATGGTCTTGCTGCAGTAAGGAGAGGACCATGTGCCCTAACCCACCTCAGTGTCCCTGCTGTGGCCCTTGTAGAACAGGAATGTTCAGGGACAACAGCCATCTTTGACATGAAAGCTGCCTGCCAGCCTAGGAAATGGCCAAAATTATTTATACTGAGATCCACCCATAATTGCCCACCACCTTTAAGAAATCTTGGGGGATTAACAACAACAACAACAACAAAATATGGGTCTAAACATGCTAAACACCTTTATTTCCAGGTGTACTCTTGAAGGCTTAGGTTTAATCTACATGAGAATAAAGACCTGAAAATGTTTTGCAGAAAATGTGAAATGGCATATCATTTGCTAAATACCCCTGTGTGGCTGCTCTATCATCAAGCAAAAACCATTTTGCTTTGGAATAATTTCTGTGGGAAAGATAATTTATTTCAAGTGTAATATAGTCTCGAAATTTTATCAGTGTATTTAGTTAATGCTTTCCAGCCTTTCTCTCCAACCATGAAGTTTTGTCCTCTTATTACTTTGGAAATTAGTGCTGTTTTCAAAATATGTCATTCTGGAGGAAATAGCAAATATGCAGAAATTCAAGATAACAGTGTTAGAACTGGGACCAATCAATATTTGCTTTTTGAATTATACAGAAATTAGAGCAGGAAGAATAGGCAGATCATCCTTAAACATCCAATTAGTGCAACTAGAATTGTACTGAAAAATCTCATTTTAACAAGATTATGATGTATTAATTTTTGAATTTGCTCTAAAAATATAGAATTTTTATACATGCTATTCCTTTATTTTTCAAATGTTGTTCTCTAGCTTTTTAAAAAGCCAGCTTTCAGGGGAGCTTACATCTTAAGTTCAAAGAACAGTATGCATTTCCAGATGACTAAATTTTGAAAGCTTTTGCTGTTCATTCTTTCACATAGAACATTGAACACGTAATATTCACAGCCCTCATGATAATAGGTTTGTTGGGACATGGAAGGCATCTTTCTTTCTTGTTCCAGCTGAGTTAATATGTCTGGTTTCACCACTTGAGAAATAAAGTTGGTATCTACAACATCGTTTAAAAGTTGTCTAGATCCTATCCTCTGTAATCTGTCAAGACTAGTTATGAAGGAGTCTCTTTCAAGCTTTGAAGAAAAAGAATTTTTATTCATGTCTTAAACTTAGTTTAAAACCAAGTATCATATGTTACTTTTTTTTTTTTCTGTGTTTGGTATAGATACCAACTGCTTAAATAGGACAGATGTGCATGTAAAGTTGGATTGAGAAGTGAAGCAGAAGCACACAGATTTCACAAAGGGGACGTGGAAGATCTCTAGTGCTTTTCCTTGCAGGAAAAAAGGCACTAGTGTGGGTCTTAGAAAGTGGAATATAAACTTTTGATGGCAAATGACTGGAAACGTATTTTTCAGTTGTCCCAAAACACTGTAATAACTAATATCTGGAGGGAAAAAAGGAAGGATCAATACACGCAAGTACTTTGGTTATTTAAGCATTTGGTAAAGTAGTATGGGTCTCTTAAGTGACAAGAAGATGCTACTATTATTTTACCTGAAAAATAACATAAATAGGATTTTATATCTATTTATGCATGCTTAAAGAAAAACACAAATTTATGCACATGACAATTTTAATGCTTGCTTATGTTGTCAAATTTTAAGAGCTGGTTTGACATGCATGCAGTTTGCACTCTATAGCTGCAGACTGCTTGGCTGGAAAGTTGAACCAAGAATAGTATCTAGGCTGACTACAGTCACAGTGCAAGAAAGAGTTGCGTGGGTAGCAAAATGGCCTTACTACCACTCTGTCGCTGGCATGCGGCCCCGGAAGGCTCCGGCAGGCTGATGTTGCTGGAGAAGTTAAGACCATGCTGTGCTCCATGGTTATTGCTGGCAGGTGGCAGCTGCACCCACTCCTGGCAGCAGATGTGGCACAAGGATAGGCTCTCCCCTGGGATCTCCAAAGCTTCTGGCCTCTTGTCGTTGCTCCCCTGCCTTGACAGGAGTAGCTTAGTCCCTTCTTCTCAGTTTGGCAAATCTATGTCTGTCTACTTGAAAGAATTCCAAATTACATATGCAATGTAATGTTTAAAGATTTTATTAGGTTTTACTGAGATATGGACTGCCTGGGTGAGCTCTAAGGTGTGTAGGAAAGTGGCTGCACCCGGAGGCTGAAAGCATTACTGGTTCAGTTAATACTGGCTGATTTAATGTCTTTTTTACTGAGCTGGACATGGGATGGAGTGTGCTTGCACTCACTTCACAGGTGGCACTATTGGAAAGCAATTCCAGCAATGCAGAGCTACCTTGGCATGCTAGAGGACTGGGGTGACAGGAATCTTATGAAGTTCAACGTAGCTTGAATGCAAAGTCCTGCACCTGAGATTGCAGAGTGACAAGGATGCACTTCTGTGGGAAAGCACCTGGGGCCTTGGCAAATCCAGTCAGAGTCACCTGTGTGTACTTGTGTCAAGAAAGGTCAGCAACCTACGGCTGTATGGGCAAGAGAGCAGACAGCAGGCTGAGGGAGGTGAGTGTTCCCCTCTGGAGAAGGGGAGACGGTGCTTTAAGTGCTGTCTCCAGTGTGGGGCTTGCCGGTAGATCGTGGCAGAGAGGCATGTCCAGCAGATGACTGCCAAAATCACTGTGGAGGCTGAAGCACGTGAGGTACAATGAGTGCCTTGAGAGTTCCTTCAATCTGGGGAACAGAAGATGAGTCATGCTGCCATCTTCAACAGTTTAGTAAGTTATGAAGAAGGTAGCAGACTCTTTCTTATTGTGCCCAGCAAAATGAAAAGGAGCAATGGACAAAAGTTACAAAATGCAAGTACTTTTTTGGTATCAAGGAAGTTTTTGATATCACTGAAGTTCCTCGAACATTGGTGGAGGAGCCTGGAGAGGCTGTGAAATCTCTGTGGAGGTAATCAGAATGCAACTGAACAAAGGCCCTGAGAAACCTGATGTAACTTTTGAAGTTGTCTCTAACCTTGTCTCTGGCTCTCAATTTAGTGGGATTTTTTGACCAGAGGTCTTTTCCAAATTAAGTTAAATTACTGTGTGTTTCTGTTGTAGATCCATTTTCATATTACTGTATGACTGCCTGCTAATACCAGTCTCTACAAATGGAGAATGATAAAATAAGTTGCAAATTTTAAAATGCACATCTGATCTGAAAATTAATGCATTGTTTTACACAGTGATGTAAGACACAATATAAAGGGCCCCTGATGGATTAATTTTTGCTGTAGATTTTTTGTTTTGAGCAGTTTGAATTATTTTGTTGGATATTCAGTTGCAGAAAAATCTTTTTCTCATGCTATTTTTTCTGTGGCATAATTAACTGTTTACTAGATGTTATGGTCACTACACTGTTCTCATCCTAGGCTTCTGTCACTGACTCCTAGTTCTTACTTGGATACCAGTGATTGTCTGAATTCTCTAACTTTGATTGGTCTTGTCCAATGACCAGTCCCTAACCTCTTCTGAAAAAACATGCTGAATCATTTATTTTCCTTCCTTTTCTGTGTGAGAATGCTCATGTACCCTCAATGTTTGTCAAAAACTTTTTTAAAAAGTTTTGCTTTTCTTGTAGCTGGCTGCTTAGCCTGTCACTCCAGAGTTGTGCTCTGGAATATTCCCAGAGGCCAAGAAAAACAGGGTTTGCTGCTATTGAGAAACCATGCTGGAAGTGAGGGTGTTTTGAAACAGGAAGAGTATTTTGCAAAACCTCTTTTTGTGGCCTACTTGCTGTGAATTTGTTTGGGCTTTGTCATTTATGCAATAAAGAGGAGCATCAGTAACACAGGTGAAAACACCCAGCTTGAGTTAGAGGTGAGGTGCCAGTGTGTGTGCCTGAGCCAGGTCATTCTCTTGGACTACCCAGTCTATATGAGGTGAGTCCCGCAAAAGATGGACTATTTCAGACAAAAACAGCTGGCTGCTCAGAGGAGTACAGGCTGCTTTCTGAAATGAGAGTGCAAACTGGACACAAAATGAAATGTTGTAGAGAATATCTAGAGACTAACCACCAGAAGTATTCCACTCCTTTCCAAAGCAACTGCATTCTGTCCAGTTTTTGTGCCTTTATTATCTGAAGCAGCTTCCAACACTGATTTCCATTGCTGTGAGGCAAGCAGCTAGTTTGTGAAGCTACAATACTGGTATGATCATCAGTTCACATCTGAGAAGTATTGCATAATCCTGCTTTTAAGTCAAAGACTTCTTCAGCAGAAAGTCCTGTAATTTTGTAGAATGTAATTTTGCAAGGGCAAATTCCTGGGGCTTAGAAAGTTCATCAGCCTAATTCCAGCAGCCTAGCTATGAATTCTTAGAAGTAAAAGAAATTAGATTCACTGGCCAGAAGACGTGACAGTAACTGTAAAGGTGACAAAGGTTGTTTACATGAATCTGTATATGCATATACAGAGAGTTCTGTCATAGTTGCAGAGTAATGTGATCAAAAGTACTGATTGATATTATTTTGGGCAAAATATTATCTAATAAATAAATTTATGTCAGAGAAAGTTTTGTGTTACCTTTAGAACTTTCTCACCAGTTTATACCTGTTCAAAAACTATTAACGTTATTTATAGCCTTAGAATACTAATTAATGTCTTCTATCTGTGAGTTGTGACTGCCTTTTCTAGAACTATCCATCCATACTAACATCAGGTTTGAATGCAAGGATTTTTTGCAATGTTGCATGAGTGTTATACTTTAAACATGTAAGACAAAAACTACTGATATAAAAGGTCACATTACTTCAGTGCTAGAGGTATAGGAATTTAAGTCATGTCTGTACAAATTGTAGCCAAACTGTGTTTTAAAGTACTGTTACATGAGTTATTTAAATTCAAGTTGATGTACTTTGGTTTTAATCACATTGACTGGTCAGAAACCTTTATAACTTAGTTACAACTCATCTGAAATAAGATTTTTGGTCAAAACATTATTTAGAGTGGTTCCACTGAATGCTTTGCATTAGCCAGTACATGAAGAAAAGGGTGTAAATCCCATACCCCCAAAAAATGGAAGAAGCAGCTTCGAAATGGCCTAATTGTGACATAGGCCATAAGTATTAGTTCATTAAGTATGGGACTTTCAGAGGGTGGTGTACTTGAAGGCAGACCTTTAACTTTTGGATGAGGCAGGGCAGCATTTCTTCTTCTTATGTCTAACAGAGGATGAAAGTAATAGTGTACTTTCTCTTCCTTACATTGTCTAGATTCAGATAGTGGTGAGGAAGTTAAATTTTACAAAGCCTTCTCCCATAAACACTTTCTTCTCATCTCCATCTTTGTTTTTTATTTCTTCACCCGGAGCTCTGCAATTTCTTTGTTTTCTTTCTATGTTTAGAGAAACAAAAGCAAACAATAGCAATGAAGGGTAGAAGAGATACTGTTCCCGATGGTCTACTCTGAATCCTGAGATCTGCTGTCAGGACAGCTTGCCACTGCATATTGCTCTGTTAATGTCTGAGCTTGGTCTGGTGAGGGTTGGCAGGCTGACCCTGTGGATGTTGTTTTTGCCCCATTTGGTAGTGAAACAGTTTGGGAATGAAGAATCAGAGATGCTACCACACCTCGGTTGCTCTTCACTGTGGGAAGGCAGTATTGAAATGGGTAAGTAGAACTTATGCAGAGACCATGTCACTCCCCAAGGCTGCGAGAGTCAAAAATCAGAGTAGTTGCAAAGCAAGGTCATTGGAGGAACTGATTTCAGAGCTGGAAATGCACCCCTGGATCTGTAACTTTCTTTGTGTTTTTCCTTTGCTAAGAAATTCTGTTAGGAAGCTTATTAGAAGAAAGAAACCTTCAAATCTCATCAATGACAATAGCTGGCAGCTACAGAGAAACTTAAATTTTAGTATTTCAGGAATCATGCAAATAGCTGTTTCAGTGAAAGAAGAGGGAATTAGTTCAGGTTTTTACAAAGCACCTCCTGAAGTGAAGAGCACTAATGAGTCATTTGGAATTGTTGTCAGATCATTGGCAAGACAGGAATTTGCAGTCAGGCATTGATATTGCTGCTGTTAAGAGCAACCTAATTAGTAACAGTAGTTCTGGGCTTTATGTATGTCATCTCTCTATAGGAAGAAGTTTTCTGGAATTATCAGGCGCATACTTATTATTGTCAAACAGTTCATATGTCTTTAAACTCAAAATATTTTTTTGGGTTTTTTTTTCAAAAATTGATGGAAAAGAAATAATTTTTATGTTTTCCTCTGTACTTCTGCTAAAATTAACAGAGAAATTATGTCACTCCTTTATCTGGAGCTACAGTCATATTCCAGCTAATAAGAGAGAGAGACCTAAAGTGCAAGGGAATGAGCATGTTGAAATTACAAGAGTCTCATGGAATTACAGTTTTCCATTATTCTTTTTATAAAAAGAAAATAAACTTTGCTACCCACCATTTAAAATATCTTTGTTACTTACCACTGCTCTTCTGTAATAAAAAAGCTGTTTATAAACAGTTTGAAATGCATTTCAGTCAACTTCTAGTGGCAGTCAAAAGCACAGTTTGCAGACATTTACAAGCAAGTTCAGGGAATAGTTGAACAGCAGTCAAAATATTCAGCTAAGACATGTAACTTTAATGTTCAGCAAGTTAATTTTTCCTGACTGAATAACAATGGGCCTCTTGGCCAGCAACTAGTGCTGACTTTGATAGGTGGTGTGCATATGTGCCTGGCATCAAACCTGGCCCAAGAAACCTGAGGTGGTTAACTTGCCATTTAGGAAGACAAACAGTCTATTCAATTTAGAATAGAATAATAGTAATTTAACATACTTGAGCCAAAGTAATTACCTTTCACTGTTTCCACAGCAAAAAATTACACTGTACAATAATTTTGAAGTATGGAGTCTTTCAGGCATCTGATGTTAGCAAGGTTTCTTGAATACATTGTGCTGGAACAAAGTGAAGTTTTTTAAATTCTGATGAAGAGTAATTAAACTTCTTTTTAAAGACACTATCTACTGTGCTGTTTGAGACTGTCTAGCATCTGCAGAGAAGTTTCCACTGAAATTTCTCATACATGCACCTCAGGTGTCATCAATTTTTGTTTATGTTTTACAAATTTCTAATATGCAAAGCATGCATATCCCTGAAAAAGGCTTTCTTTTCTGGTTTTTCTTTGAGTTTTCTCTTGTTTCTGTATCTTACTGGAAGAAATCAGTTTTGCATGGAGAACACCATTAATAATAAAATGCAGTCTGTGAGCTTTTTAAAAGTCTATTTCTTCCTTATAAATAAATGGTAATTTGTTTTAAAGCATCATTGCACACAGTGTTCAGCTGGCTCTCATGCATTCGATTATTTTAAATAAATGTACCATAAATGGAACAAGTTCTTTCTAATTTGCAAATGATATGCAACATTTTTCAAAAAAAAAAAAAAGGAGAGAAAAAAGAAAAACTGTAAAATTTGTTCTTAACTACATCTCATTAATGTGAAGCTGTTCAATGACCTGTAAAGATTAAAGAATTAGTGAATTGGTAAAATTATCAGAATGAAAAATCTGTATAATTTTGATTTCAATTTAAAAATCTGCTAAACAGACTGGGGGCTTTAGAAAAGTATATTACTTTTTAATATCGGTTCCACAAATGTCCTAGTATCAGTGTTACAAATGGACTGAAATAAAGGCAACAAATAGTATGTTTAAATGTATAGTGTTACACATTCTGTTAAAGCTGTTTTTTTTTTCTTTTCATTAAAACAACTGAAGACATTTAATTAAGTGACCACTCTGCTAAGTGGAGCAAAAATTAATATACATAAATGAATTTATGTGTGGGCAATGATGCATAGTTAAAAATATGCTTCAAATAAGGAGTTGAGGAGAAAGAAAACAGTTTAACAAGAATCTTCAAGACTATTGCCTCCTGAATTTTTAAAGTCAGACATGCATCGGATTTACTTATTGGCAGCATTTCAACTAAAATACATGACCAAAATGTCTTTAAAGTACTGGAGCTGTAGTATCATGGGACAATGATTTCCTGAAAGCTAGTCTTGACCAGAAAAATCATCTTAGTGTCTTGTAACTATCGTGTCTTACTCAGCTTGATAAAAATGCTACCTGTAGGTATAACTTGTCCTTGACAGACTTTTATTCAAAACTTACAGAAGTTCTCCTTATGGCAAGATATGCCCAAATTGAAGTGATAGGAAATATATATATGAAAACTAAAAGATGATGTGGGATATAAATTAAAGGTACAGACTATTCCCTTTGACACATGTTGATTTTATTGATCATGTTATCTTATTTTAGGATACCTACTTGGGATAGAAGTTCACCTTTATATTGCTTAGTAGTTAGAAGAAGTTGGAAAAAAGAGGAGTAAATTTCCTTGGGTCCTTGAATGTTTCATGGCAATCTATATAGTTATCCTTTGTGGGGGAAGAAGTGGATTCAGATTTGTGTTCGTGATCACTTTCCTAATGCTTGTGAGTGTTGCCTTAAGAAAGACCTGTGCTTTTTGCTTTACAGATTACTGATGCTTCATTCTATCGGTTACAGCTGACTCTAGCCGTGTTTACTGTTCTTGAAGAGAAACGAACTTGAGGAAAACTACACACCTCTTGTGTAGAGGTGATGTTGCAAAGCGAAGGAGAGGGGAGAGCAGCACAGAAAGCCCTCCTTGTGTGGCTTGCCTTTCCCATTCCAAGAGACCAGCAGCTGCTGTTCTGGTGATGTTCAGGTTCAGCTGAACTCCCATCCCCCTGAAAAAAAATAAACTCCTTGATCCCCCATAGTATTTTATTGGCAAGTTTAGGTCAGTAATGAAAGCGAACTTTGGGGAGTACAAAAGTTAGAGTCCCTAAGGCTCTGTATAAAGAACAGAAAAGCAACAGTTCTTTACTATTTTTTACTAATAAACACATGTAACAGTAACTGCCATTAGTTAATTATGGCAAAGCAGTTTTAAACAACTGGCTTAACACTGTATTAACACAACATAAAAACAACCACACCAGGAGTATCACTCGTCATTATTGGATATGGCCCTATTGAACCAATGGCATGAAATTAATTGGTGCAGGGTTTGGCCCCTTAGGCCCCTGTCCATCTAGGAATTCATTGCCTCATGCTCAGGTTTTCCATTGCCTTACAGCTCCAACAGTGTTATTTTCATGAACATTCAGAATGTTTCTATTTCTACATAGGTATGTGTAGTTTTTCTTCATGATATCTATGGAGTAAGAGCTGAATTTCTTTAAGTGAGGTGTTTGTCTACTTCACACACTGGTTAACACTAAGAGTGGGTAATAATGGAACAACCTCTGCCTTCAATGTGTAGAGCTATTCCCAGAGGGCAGATTAGATCTCATCTCTTGGATTTTCAGATACACTGTACCTTTTCTGTGCAGTTCTCTGTACTTCCAGGTTGGTTTAGTTTCTCTGTACCTGTGACATTTTTCCATCTGTTTTCCTCTTCTACTAGCTCAGTTCTGGAAGCATGCTCTTTCTTCCATAAATGTCTCTACCAAGGTACTTGGCTCTTCTGAGAGTAATAGAGGTGAACTGAGCAGATGAGTAGAGATGGTCTCTCCGTTTCATCACTGGAATTTTAGCTATTAAAAACAGTGAAATGAGGAGTCCGCAAAAAAACCCAAAACAAAACAACCAACCAAACTAAAAGCAAACAAACAAACAAAAAACCAAAAAACCCACCAAGGCAAAGCTTAGAAGGTATTCTCTTCCAATAGGGGATTTGCTTTCAGGGTTGTATGTGATACATGGGTGAAGAAGAAGAGTTGGTAATAAGTGGCAGAAAGAGAGAGATGCTTTGAGGCAATATAAAACTTGAGTAGCAAGCTATTTGTTGAGTGTGAGGCATTTCCATCATTAAGAGATTAAAATAATAACAAATTTCCCCTGCTGGCTGTCAAAAGCTCATGCATCTTGCCCTAGTAAAAATGGCTGTGTAATCTTTTATCTTGTAATGTTGTTAGCATTCTCCTGTTTTCATTTCCTTTCAGAATGTTTTGATACAACCCTGCAAAAAGGGCTTTTCTAATTACTGTAAGTTTTGTAAGTATTGTGAAGGGATCTACTACATGAAGTAATGATTTTTTTTTAAAAAAAAATGCATTGATGCTAAAGGCAAAAAGGTACTTTTGAGTTTAGTCAGTTCAGGATATGAAGAGGTAGAGAAAAATGAAGCGCCACAAGGATTGGTTTTAGGACTAATTCAATTTACTTTATACCTTAATGATCAAGAGGAAAAAACATTTGACAAAAACATTTAAGATGTCAAAGATACAGAGATACAAAGGGTAGTCAAAATAAAGAAAGAAGGCAATTTAATTAAGAATGATTTAGATAAATTAATTTCTATTTATGTAGCTATATGTCTGGATATTGAGCTGTAGAGACAAATACTGAACTAGAGATAAATATAATTAAAAAAATGGAGTATTAAGAAGTTATAGCATTATGTTGTGTTTTAAGAATAGAAAATACTGTGGATGAGAAGTATTTGGGAACATGTTAAATATTTCTAGCAGCATAATACTTTGAAACAGGAAACTTGCCCCCTGGTGCTTTTTGTGCTGCTTGATTTACAGATGAAAATTGTCTCTCTCCAGGTGTGAGCACTTCCTATTTACTTGTTTTGTGATAGCAGCTTGAACCTGCATATTGCCATTCTCCTCAAGACTGTGCAAAAGAGAGAGTCCAAGGATCACAAGAGCTAAACTATTTGGTTTTGACTTTTTTTCATAATTCCAGAAAATAATTTTTCTATTTTCTAATGTATTTAGAAGATTCCAGACTTGTGCTAATCTTCCTTGACCGTACTTGCCAATTTCCCCTTACTTTTTACGGGGCAGAAAACTACTAAGGCTGTGTTATATACAGTGTTTCTGTCAGTCTAGTTGGGGCACATGGAGTTCTGGACACAGTTATTGATGAGGAATATCAGCTTCTCAAATTCAACTCATGCTCCTCTTTCTTCTTGATCAAGATTGTCTTTAGCAAACGGTCTCTGAGTCCCTCTCACTGGCAATATCCCTACATATAGAGGGTCAGATTCTTTTCTGACATAACACTTAAGATTTTATCCACTGACTAAACGGTGTGTTTTTCCTCTCCCAGAATGTTCATTTTAAAATGGCCCAGTTAGAAAGGCAGGTGAAAATGAATGGGGTTATAAATACCCATCATGGGAGTACTGGCTAATGACACCCACTTTTGGATGAGATACCAGAGGTTCTGTGCTCCTCTCAAATTGAGCTGAGGGGTCTTTTTAATGGGGAAGGGAGAAAGCACTGACAGCTCTCCAGCCTAATGAAAGGATCACTGCAATCACTAGATCAGCTGGTGTCCAGCTGTGGGAGTGAGCTGACACAGCCAGCATGGCTTCTGTTTAACATCACTTTGCTCTTGCAGTGAA
Source organism: Dendrocincla tyrannina (assembly GCA_035047865.1). Classification (NCBI taxonomy): domain Eukaryota; kingdom Metazoa; phylum Chordata; class Aves; order Passeriformes; family Dendrocolaptidae; genus Dendrocincla; species Dendrocincla tyrannina. The sequence continues at coordinate 12,271,005 of JAWWMP010000165.1, forward strand.
GTCTGGTCAGAGGGGAACCTTGACAGCATCTGAAGTACTTGTGGGGGGTACACTGTGGTCACCATCTGACTTGTGCAACAAATTTCTTTACTGTGCAAAGCAGCTTCTTAGGAGAAAGGGAAGGACAAAGGTCAGAAAATGTTTCTTGATCTGGGTATTCAGCTGCATGTTTCAGTTCAGATATCAGTTATGCTTTGGCTTTGACCACATCAAGTCAGTTGCTCCAGTTACCCTGGAAATGATTGCCCTAGACTTTCCTTGAAAAAGGCAGTCTGATCTTTTTGTACAATGTTATGTATGTAGATCTCCAGGGATACCTCCTATGACAATCTTTATGTTAGTTTTGAACAGAGCTATCTTTTTTTTTTTTTGGGGGGGGTGGGCGGGGAGGGGGCAGGTGGAGGGGAAGAATTCCTTACTTGGGGACTTAACTTCTTTGGGGATTAAGCCACTTTACCTGGTTTCAGGGTATCTACCAGTTTCCAGTGCTTTTTGTTACCATTACTAGATGAACAGATAGAATTTGTGTAGATACCACTCTTCACTGGCTTTGCACATGGTCCTTTTGGATTTAAGTTTTGCTCTTGCTTTCTGCAAGTAAAGTACTATAAAAGACTGAAGAAAATAGAGTGGTGGTTATTTTTGATCTTGGAATTTCATTGATATTCCCCAGAAGTTTTTCTGGCCTGACATTTGGCAGGGAGAGAAAAGGGAATTTGTATTTCCCCAGGAAGATCAAATTCTGTGAAGAGGAATAGTTGGAATCTCTATGTGAAATAATTTGGAAAATCATTCCCTCCTTGCCTAATGCAACTCCACCTAAGCTGCCTTTCAAGATGAGAGTTGCTGCAGGAAGGTAAGCTTTTCTTCTATCATAGTTTTGCCATTTTATTACTTTGTTCGAATGTTCACATCAGATTTCATTAATGAATATTTAGAGATCCAAAATCTGTAAAAAATCAGTTTGTATTGGAAATTCAGTGTCAGTCTTTCAAAGCTGGTGAAGAGAAACTCCCTTAATTATGAGAAATATTTGTGAATTTTAGAATTCCAAGCTAATTTTGCATATTTGCCATAATTCTTCATTTAAACAAAGCATCTGGTGGACACTGAGGTTTGATTGCTGGCCTTCTGAATGCTTTCTCTTCCCTCCTCTTCTTCCCACACACATTTCAACCTTGCCTTTGGTAATGTGACTGCTTCCAAAGGTGAAAATTAAACAAAAAGAGAGAAGGTAGTGATATTCCAATCTGTATAAAACAAAATGGAAATTGTATGCAAAAGGTGGATCTTCCTCTCTCTTCCTCACAGGCAGAAAATTTCCCTTTCTACTCTTCAGTCTTTCACTTGCATGAAAAGTGCTCACCTATTACTGAAGTTAAAACAGTCCATTTAGCTAATGGACCCATATAATATGTTTGGTGTAGACATATTAGGTGTGAGGATTTGGTTTAGTTCTGTACCACAGAAGGAGGAAATTGTTTTGGGGAATTCAGAATCACCAGGGAAAAAAGTCACTTTTCATTTCAACTCTTGCTTTACTTCAGTTCTATCTGTTCCCCTTGTAGTCACTTCCTCTGCAAGCGTGGAAATATGACTGAGATAACAACCAATGCCAAACAGAAATTTTTAATTTGCTGATATTTTCATGCAATGCCTCACCGTTTCTATTTCTTCATAACACCCCTACTGTGGGAAATAAGGTCACACAACACAGTAGTACTTATTTCACAATACCTTCTGATGAGGAACATTTTACTATTCTCACATCTCTACCCCTTTTTCTCCGCCTCTCCCTGCCCTCCTCCCTCCTACTCGGCCCCTGCTAATAGCTGGTCTACATTTCCCAGATTAATCTGATGTGCAAGAAACAGTGATACAAACTTGTAAATTAAATATACACAAAAGCAGAAAAGCTAGAGAATGGAAGATACATGTCCTACTTGACTTGCTCTGGGACAGACAGACTTATAAACAGATACACAGCTTTGCCCATAGCCACTGTATTCCACAAACCCTTTGAAATATTTTGGTTTCATGTCTGTGATAATTAAAGAGCAATGACCTTCTCATTAGCGCCAAGAGGGCTGATGATGATTGTTCCCCATTTTTCTTAATGGATGCAAGCTACACGCATGATCTTAGAATATCAAAGCAATTCTCCAAGATATTTATTAGAGTCAAAATTATGAAAACACATAGCAAACCTTTAGTTTGAATTACAAGTGTTAATATATGCAGAACCAAATGAATAGCTCATCTTTCTTCCTCTCTTGTATCTTAAATTTTTCATTACAAATTTCCAGGGCTTCAAAGTAGTATCTCACAGTCGGTCCCCTTTTTTCTCTCTTGCATGACAAAGAGCTGTCAAAAATTGTTCCTGTGTTTGTTAGTATTTTTCTCTTTTTTCTCTCATCTAAATGTCAAACAACTTAGCTTAAATAAAGCACAGCATTCTTCATCTGGTGCTTCTCAAAAGAAAAACAACACCACAGAAGGCGTCTAAAAAGGCCCTAATTAATGTTTCTCATTGATTTTGTTTTAGTGTGATGTATTTTATGAAAAAAATATGAATCCAGAAGGCACTCTCATTAAAATCATTAGTGGCTCAATGTTAGCTGAAAACAGCTCATTCTTTGGTGCACTGTAGTGCTTAAAAGCACGTTCACACACACAGTTCCTTATTTAACATCACAAGCTAGTGTTAGATGAAAACTAGCGTTAGTTTTGTCAGGTACCATTGAACTATGATGAGCACAATGTACAAAAGCTGTATCAAGGTGAATAATAAGAATGTACTGTCGCTGGAGCTTGCATATCTCTCTAAGACCTCTTTCGTGCACTAGAAGGAAGCTTTCTGTAATTGATTTCTGCCTCATCCATTTGGAAAACAGTTAACACCCAAAAGAAAATGAAATAATAATCTGGGGGCCTGTTACAGCAGTAAGACCTAGAGCTGTTCTGGTTTTTAGGCAAATTCCTGGAAGCTGATTGCCAAGACGGACAGAGATGTGTTGCTATTTGTAGAGCAATGTTCACAGTTTTGCTGTGGTGCAGCCACACGGTGACTGTAGCCATGTGCCCTTTCCAGCTGTACTTAAACACTCTCCAGTAGCAGTTAAAACTGAAAGAAATTACATGTGTACCTTCCAGAGGACCAAAAAAGGGGAAAAAGAAATTAAAAGAATTAAATGGATAAGAGGATGCTTTCACAGTTTTAAAAAGAGCCCTAAAACAGCTGTGGTTTTTTTTTTTTTTTTTTTTTTTTTTTAAATTCTAATCTTCTTCAATC